>JAHHFK020005529.1:0-73231 GCA_024533555.2 Aedes koreicus | reverse complement strand
GTGATGTGATGTGATGTGTGATAAGAACCCACCATCAGTGCAAGGATTACCTATGGCTGCAGGACTATTCTCCGCAGGTTGTTCTGAGAGAATAGCCTACGTGATGGCTTCTTGTAGCAGGGTCAGCCGATCTCAGTGAGGACCTTCGGAAGACTACGGCCAGAAGGCCGCGTGTCTTCGCATGACAAGGGACTGGCGACTCCACGAACCCTTGTCCAGTCAACAAATCCTTCGACTGCCTTAGGCTACCCCCTTGGGCAATCCCCGTTATATAGTTGTTAAAGGAACAGTGGACATTTTTAGCATAAATGACTTATAAAATAAAAAAAAATAAAAAAATAAAAAGACAAAAAGAAAATTCCACGGCTATACTGAACTTTAGATTCAATTAACACATTTTATTTGTTTTTATTTGCACTAGTAAATGTACTGGGATTTTGCAAATTTCTACTGTTCCTAATAATATAGTTGTGGGCAATAAAATGAGGAAGGATCTTACCAAAAAATTACATTTCAAATAACTTACCATAAAAGCATATCAGTCTCTATGTTGCATGATAAAATCCAGGGATACTACTTTCCAACGCATCTTCCGCTGCATGTTATTCGTATAGGACTAATTTGCTTTTATAGACTGATCCAATATGAATGGATCAAGAGCTTAACTGCATATACTGTGCTGGTCTCACTCTTCTCATATTGAAAGACATCATGAAAGACCCAATTGCTATATATACAAATTTCAACTTGAATAATTTACATGGAATTTTACACTATACAAATTAAATTACTTGACTATGTAAAGAGCAGCTACAGTAAGTCAATGCGCTTCCAACCGTTCACTTACCGAAAACCCAACCTACCTCTTGTTGCATTATTAAATCCTCGTAAATTGAAATTTAAAGTGACAGTAAGTGTAGTGATAGTAAAGTGATAGCAGCAATTCACTATCAATTCAGTGATAGTAAGTGTAGTGATAGTAAAGTAATAACAGCAATTCACTAAAATCTCGGTTTGAGGTATCCTGAAAAAGTTTGTTACATGTATTGAAATTTAATAATTTTATTTTACTCATACTTACAGGTCACTATTTGCTGCTTGATACTGATTTTATAACCTTATCTATGAAGTAAAATCAATAAAACCACAATTATCAAATATAATAATATTGTGAGTTATGATAAAGTAATGACAAGGATTGAACTGTAAAATCAGACACAAGCTAAATGAATACAACGCTGTATGAATCATATCCGCTCGAATTTGGTATAATGTTCATTTGCAAAACGGTAATGAAAAATACATTCAATAATAATTGCAAAAGCCTATCACCGACTCCGTTGCCACCTTCTGACATCTAATGGATTGTTACTGAAAAATAAGTAAAAATTAGATATTTATTAATATCCTCCTAGTCCTGGAAATGCTAAAACAGTATAGATCATTCCAAAAATCAAAGATGAAATTTCAATAAAAAATATTATTTTATAAGACATGTTGTAATATTTTTCTTCATACTGTTCTAGTAACATTTCAAAGATAGCAATTGGAGTAATCGAAGAGTCCAGTTTGATGATATCTGAAATAAATGGCTTATTTAATAATAACACCACCAAACAAAATATTTAAATATAATCCTTTACTGCTTAGAGGCACATGCCAGTCTTTTATGAATTTTGTGAAAATAATTTTTTTTTCGTCTTTTATAATTTCATGAAAAATAAATTGAGCCTTTTATTCTTGTCATGTTGCTCCAGGGTCTTACATGGTTTTGGAATACAAAAATGATTCCAAAGCGTGCTGAAATTATTATTAAAATGAGAATGGAAAATATACAATATGATTTAAAGGTACACGATCTTCAGTCGCAACCCCTCACTTCGCTATTGTCAGATTGACAACATTGCCCAGGCTACGCCAACCAGCGTCTCCATGTTTCAGCTGGCAGTCTTTTGTGATCATATGACTCGTGGAGGCGTGAGGTAGGAACTTACGAGGACCAGAGGTCAGTTGCACCCTCCTTCGAAGTTGTCAACTCACCATTTGAAGCCCAGCTCGGCGGTGCAATGCAGTAAGCGTAAACTCCTGGCCAGTGTCGCCCTGTCCATACTTAGGTACGGTGGGCCGGCATGGATCACCGCCTTGAGTACCAAGAGCTACGCAAGTAAGCAAGAGAGTACGCACAGGCTTATGTGCCTAAGAGTGGTTAGTGCATACCGAACGGTATCACGTGACGCGGTCTGCGTTCTAGCGGGGATGATGCCAATAGGCATGGTCATAAAAGAGGACGTAGAGTGCTTCGAACAACGTGGAACAAGAGGTATTCGGAAGACCACCAGAGCCGCATCCATGGTTAAGTGGCAAAGGGAATGGAACAACTCCATCAAAGGTCGGTGGACCCAGCGACTTATCCCGGAATTAACCGGGTGGGTCGGTAGGCGACACGGTGAAGTGAACTTCCACTTAACGCAGATATTGTCTGACCACGGCTGTTTTAGACAATACCTGCACAAATATGGGCATGCACAGTCCTCCGCATGCAGCGAGTACGCGGGAGTCGAGGAAACTGCAGAACATATGTTCTTCGCATGCCCTCGCTTCGACGGCGCGAGATCCGGCATGATTGCCGGTCACGGCACGACTCTGGACAATTTGGTCCAGAGGATGTGCCAGGACCGGGACGTCTTGCACGCGGTATGCGTAGCAGCCTCCCAGATCCCTCTCGATCTCCAACAAAAATGGCGAAACGACCAAAGGCTGGTCGCTGGGACCACCTAACTACTAAAGCCCTAAGTAATTAGACATAGTGGGTGCTTAAAAAGCACAATAGCCCCCTCTCCGAAGTAATACCGAAAGGTAGTCCCGGGGAGGGTCCAGGGCTTAAGGCACGCGTGGGTTTTTAGTGGGTCGAGGAGTTGGCACCCTCATCCCTACACCCTGAGTTCTTCAGGTGCCCTGTTGCAGATTTTCCATCCCGTCTAAAAATAATCAAAAAAAAGACAGCTTCGAGAAATTGATTAGTCGAACCAAAAAAAATTCATCTTCCTTGATTTGAGTCTAAATTCCTCGCCTAAAAATGTTTTGGCATACAATTTTTGATTTCAAGAATTTATTTAAAAAAAAAAACCTAATTATTCTATTGTTGCGTTAACCGATCCATATCGTGCAAAACTAATAGAGTTACATTTTATTACAGTGATTTAAAAAATAGAGAGGTCTCATTTGTGCCACCCATAAATAACGTTTTTTGCTATTTCTATTTTCATCAATATCAATAGCTTGTAATATTTTCATTAACATCAAATATCAAAATTTCTTATTTGCAAATTCTTATAACAGCCAAGTTATGCATCATTTCCTTACCTACTCAACATCGCGCTCACTTCAAACCAATCCTGCGAACGCAACACCGACATCATCTGCTTTCTTCGCAAACAATCGGTCATCCTAAACGTCGGTTATTCACTAACCTCTCCGAGAGAACAAAAGATGAACGAAGTCGGATTTTGGCCAGGAATGGGTATTTGGACAAACTATTTCGATCAGCGTGCATGTCGTGCATATCTAATATCTAATGCTCACCAACACACATGTTGCTCTATGGCTAACTTGTTATTGAATCTACAAGACGGTTGTGAGCAATGGGCAGTCAACTACTTGAAATCTATCGCCACCGCCCGCAATATAGAAAAACCATTTGATTCTTAAAACGAGAGCAAAAGTAAACACAGAGCCATCTAACAGTTTACAAAAGGTGTCTTTGGCATTAAGGTGCTCTTACCTTGGGCAGATAGTATGGAGCATCGGAACCACATCATTCTTAGTGTATCGATTCCAACCTGGGAAAATGGAAACGGTGCATGTGCACGGTAACCTTACAGGATATGGTTTTTTGTGATGTTTCCCGTATCACAGATATAGCTGAACTGGACCTTAAGTTGGCTGCTCGTACGGAGATTACTCCCAATGAAATTGTTAATTGAACTCTCTATACGTCTGCTGAAGTTGATTCTGCTACGGAGTTTACCCATTCCAATCAACCGAAAATTGTATGTAAAGATGATTCTCTGATAACTACACAGCAAAAACAGATGTTGAAGATTACACAGAATCAGATGCACATAGGAGATTCCATCGGTTGTGTAATGTTAGGTTGTCTCGATGTACACAATAAAATGATTCACTGCTTATCGATGTAATTTGGTCAATGTTAACGAGACACCGTAATTCATCGAGACAATGTGAATCATCACGACGTACTACATAGTCGTGACGTCAAGGGAGTAATGTAAAACTTATAATGTAAATCTAATTTTCTATTCAATAAAAAAAAAAGGTTCACAGTGGAAATAAAAACACAAGGATGGTTTTATTATTGAAAATCAAGCCCTTACATCATGAAGAATGAAATGAGAACTATCATATTAAGTCTTTATCATTGCGATTGGGTTAACATTAACAAATGCAAATCCCAATCAAAACTACGATACATCCTAGGCATTTATGACAATAATCTAGATCTTGTCACAATAGACTTCCATGACGAAAGGAAAAAGATATGAATGCATTTATAAAAATGTGAAATTTGACATCAACCCATACTTAAACTCATACTCATACTCACTCGTACAATGCAACGGAAGAACATTTTTCCGCAACGATTCTCGCATAGCTTTCCATTTATTGTCGCCGAAACTCTTCAGGCCAGGCATAATCAGAATCTGTTTCGTCAAATTTCCCGTCAGATGGTAGGTTTTTTTATGGACAACTAAGTTAGTAGGATCTCGGCTCCGGTAAAAGCTCAAAATTACACTGGAACCCGGAGGTGCCGTGCTCGGCGTCTTTGTGCACCAGAAGCACATTGTTGCCGAAGATGAAAAAAAACAAGAAAAAGTCTTGCAGTGTTGCGAGATTTACTTTTACATAACAACTAAATGCGATAAAGCATCGAAATCGTGTAATATTCAACATTTTTTGCGGAGTCCTTTATGTGCATTGGTTTTCGTGTAATATTTATGTTTTTGATATGGGATTATTACATTTATGCAACTAATAATTATGTGCTGATGTAATTTAAAGAGTGATGTAATATTCCATCAAGTGGATGTTATTGTGCATCGTATTTCCTTGATTACATCAGTTTTTAGTACGTTAGCATCAATTACGTTGATGTATATTACTTTTTTTTTGTGTAAACACTCAATGTCCTTAATATACTGGTAGCATAAAATGGTGATTTTTTTAGATTAATCCAAATCCTCAATTGAACACTTTCTGTAGGGCTGAAGAAAACCGACGACGTAACTCGTGAGATCTTTGAACGCATCTACTCTGAAGTGGATGAGATAAATAGTAATCCAATCAATGTTGTCAGTGCAAGGGCGCCTGGCGAATATTTCGATTCTCCGGACATTTTTACATAAGAACAGTGCAAGCAATAGTAATATTACTGGCTCCAATCTTTAAAACCTCATGGTATATAAGTACATGAGGCTGGTACATTTACTGTTTAACTAACCTGGTAAAACTTCCGATGTTGCCCTCAGCCAGAGTGTGATGTCATTCATGATTCATTTACTGCATTTCGAAAGTTAATGCCAAATTGAAAGCGGTTTGTTCCGATATCCCTCAGGGTTATCCCTTGGTTCCTGTATCCGAATCCATAATGCAGACACCACTAGTGCCTACATATTGGTAATCCGGCTGTGGACACTCTTAGGTCCAATCGGTGTTTGATTACCGGTGTGGTTATCCTTGAGCACCCTATGTGCCCAAGCGTTGGTTGATTCCTTGAGTTCCCATGTACCCATACCTTGGATAGGTCTACACACTCTTTGTGCACAGACCGTGGAAAGGCTAAAGGACACCCTTGTATCCATACCTTGGCCTTAGTATCAAGCACCCTTTGTGATCAAGACCTAGAAATGGTACCTAGAGGACACCCTTGTATCAACAATCAATATGCAACTAGCGATTGGAAATTGGTTCACTGTTGTAGAACCCCTTGGTCCGAAGTACACCTTGAAGCCAGCACCTAACTATACATATTTGCGCCTTTGTTTTGATTTGCTGTGTTATTTTGATAGAATATTTGAGAGTGTGTTCGTGTGAGTTCATTATTAGGGGCGCATTATTTAGCTTGGGACCGAGCTTGGGACCGATGTGCTAGTACTGACTGAGCCAAGAAAAAAATCGCATTTGTTCGGGACCTACTGGTCTTAGAGTTAGTTTATGCTTGTATCCTCTCCTTGGCATGGTGACACCCTCGTGCCCTTGCCATACGTAGGTTTGAACACCCTTTGTGCATAAACCAACGGATATAGAACACCCTTGTGTTCTGTCCTAGGATTGTCACAATCCAAGGAACCGATACAGGACCGATCACCCTGTGTGATCAAACGGCAGAATATCCATTTCAAGCACCTGTTTGTTGAATTCACATTCGATTGATGTTGGATTCGGTAATGATCTCCAATTGCCCAAACCATGGAGTAAACCGCAAACATCCTTGCACTTGCTTTGATTATTTAACTGAGCAACCCATGAACTCAACCTGTTGTGTGTAAGGCAGACACCCTTGTGTCTAATACCCCTTTAAATGCTCGTACAAATTGAATATTCGTTGATGGTATTGGCTGGTGATATCCTTAATCCATATTATTAGTATCCATTGAACATCAGCAGTTGGCGCGAAAAAGATTGCTTCAATCCAGCTGATCGACGAACCTTATGATTGGCCTCCGTGAATGTGCCGAAGGTGAAGACGTTATAATTATGGGTTCCGAAAAATAGTGGTTGTTAGCTTCCGAAAACGTAATGCCTAGCTCGGCTAGACATATACATGTAACCTACTTACCTGGACAAGTAGGTGCAGCTACTCGATTCCATTCCGATCCACGCCAACCGATGTGTGCCTTAAGCATGTCGGCATAGTTGACCCATAATCCCTCCAAATGAGTCCCTCACGAACTGATCCGCAAGCATCCGTAGGTTACCATGCATGTGTAATATTCGACTCTCTCATGTTGCGTTCATCTCTGGTTGTTTGATCCAAACCGATAATGCGATAGACTCAACCAAACAAGCGTTTCCACAAACGTCTGTGTTTGGATATAGCTCGTGATTCTCCAGTCCGGATTTATCTGAGTAGCGGTCGTTGTTTGCTGAATCCTTTCCGTAAAACGCCAAATGTCGCCAGGTCAACCTCCTTCAACTTGGTAGTAAGGAGTTTCAGGGACGATTTTCGGGTACACGGTTTCTTAGTACGCATGATGTAAGCTTGGCGCAGATGACATAGAATGAGAGGAAAAATATCGATGAAGTATTCCGGGGGTTGTCTTGCTTTGGCGGACACACACTATTCTTTATTAACTTTGCAACACAAAATCACAGCGAGATTGATCCAAAGTGGGCAGGGGTCGGACTATCCAAAGCCCTTGGCTCGCCAGTAGATGAGTGCTCAATATCGTAGGAGGAACGAATGAAGAGGAGAGAAAACCAGAATGTAGTACTCACACAAAACCCAACCACGACTGGACACCCAACAAACATTAGTGTCGAATAACCGCTAGTTCAAACAAATTTGGAGAAGTTATTCAGCTCTAGAAGCAAAAGCTGAACAACTTCTCCAAATTTGTTTGAACAAACAGTTATTCAGCATTGATGTTTCTTGGGCATATACCGTAGCAGCTCACCTAGAGAAACCAACAGCTCTACTAGTCCAATCTGTTGGTGCACACGTAATTCAATCAATAATTCACTCGAGAATCGGCTGTTGAAATCAAACAAATATAGAATTCAAACAAATTTGGAGAAGTTATTCAGCTTTCTAGAAGCAAAAGCTGAACCACTTCTTCAAATTTGTTTGATCAAACAGTTATTCAGCATTGATGTTTCTTGGGCATATACCGTAGCAGCTCACCTAGAGAAACCAACAGCTCTACTAGTCCAATCTGTTTTGCACACGTAATTCAATCAATCATTCACCCGAGAATCGGCTGTAGAAATCTGCAATAGCGCAAGCCCAGATATGATCACCAGATTGCAAACTATCTAAACGTACAAAGTCGATCACCTCAGTGGAAAAATCAGAAATGTGTCCACAAATAATTCAAGAGGATAACTTTCATTTAGGGTGTATATTTTCTGTGCCAAGCTTCGGCGGACATATACAGAGTTCTTATTTACTCACATGGACAGAAAATTGATGGCGCTACATTTTTGTTGTGGACGCTTCCAGGTATGGGAAGGTGATGACCGGATGGTCGTGATGAACTAGATCACCAAGTTGTAATGCCCTGGGTCTAAATCGCCGCATAGCAAATCCAAACCAAGGATCTGGCCGTCAGAGTCAATAAACGAAATCCAATGTTCTGAAAAGTAGTGCGTGAATCGATTCCAGAGGCTAACGATCTCATCAGCGATGCGTCATCGGTGCACCAAAGGTATTCAGGTTCCAAGAAATGATAAGCCGGGCGAGGTCGAAGAGATGTGTTACATTCTGATAGGTAAAGCTTCGGTAGGACATATACTCTTTGCTAATTACCTGTAGAAACAGGAATCCTATACGGGTTGAGTATGCAGTCCAAATTTGAATCCAAGCCAAGCACGTCGTCGATGCTAAGTCGTAGGTACCAAACAAAGAATGGCGCCAATCCATCCACGCTAGTCCAATCACCACAAAAGACTTTAACAAGTTCGCGATGGTGTGCTTGTTAATTGTCTCGCAAGGTGGTGGCGACAATCTTTTCCTTTGCACTATTGTTTTGGATGGCTGTTTCCGAACACCGTCGGCGCCAATCGAGCCTAGGGTCCTGGTACGGTCCTCATGTATCCGGTTCGAAGGACCATAATGTTACCAGACCCTAACACCCATTGGGGTAAATTAATTTCTGCCTGTTGTGGGGTATAAAAAACTGGGCGTCTCCATAAGTGGACTATATTTTGTTCATTCAGGTTTCTTTTGGTATTCTATCCAACCATTTTCACACACCACATCACACATCCGTCCATCTATCATACAGCACACATATTTCGTCCGCAGCACACATTTTATTTACATATTTACATTACTACCCACTACTACATCACAAACAATCAACAAAGAGCGTTTTTCCATTGTGGCTCTGCTCCCATCTATCCTTCTTGAGAGTCAGAGCCGACACGACCACTGCACACCAGATCATCCACTATCCAACAATCAGATGATTCCAAGCGGTGACGTCACCGATAACGATCGCCTGTGAACGCTGTCGCTATCGGTCGAAGTGGTAGGGAGAATACCGTTTCGATTCGGTGGAACGATCGTTGGAGAGCAAGCCCTCTCGTTCGACAGGGGCTTAGCGAGGGTAGGGTAATGTTACTCCCGAACAGGTTCAAAATAGTAGCACCAAGTTAAATTTTTAGGTAATAATTCTACTTTGCTTCCAAATTGAGGGGATATACGGGCAAAATGGGACACTTACCCTAGTCAACCCTAAACACCATTCGATTCCCTGCATTTTTCCTCATAAGATAAGCTATTGTTTAGGACTCCTAATCAGCGCCGTCTAAATTAATGGTAATTTGTGTGAGTTTTTGCCCACTATGCACTGGGCTGATTTCATCAATTACAAGTGCAAATGAGAGTTAACGGATTTTGCTTTTTAAAATAAAAACATGAACATGTGATTTTCATTATGAACTGCCAGTTTTATTATGAAGACAAAGACGTTGTCATTTTTTTCATGGACTCAGAACCGAAGAGCCCCCTCGTTTTTTATATTTTTTCTAGGAAGTTTACATTTTTTTTACAAAAAATTTCAAGAAAATGGCGTATACTTATCGAGCTAATTGAAAAAAAAAAGTTTTAGTTTTTGCTGACTATTCTACCTCGTGTTTCCATTATTCAAAGTAACACAACCATGCGTCCCCATAAATCCAAACTGATTTTTATATGTTCATTTTGGAGAGCTAAGTCCAGCTAAGTGGTCCATAAGCCACGTGTTATCATGTTTGGGATTTTCAGACCTCTTACCGCCCTTTGTGGTACATACATTTTTTTTTTCTTAAATTTAGATGGAGCATTTGTACTGGCCAACTCCTTCTCCGCTCGTCTTCACTTAAAAAGAGCACGTAATATATGAACAGTCCGCAATGTTTAAAATTGATTGATTTATTTTCAATTCAATTTCTTCACGCCTTTTGCGACTGCAGATTTTTTTAAATTTTTTTGTGGGGTTCACATTTTACAATTTCTTAAATGAAATAATGAAAGACTGTTTCATAAGTGTTTTATTTCAAGCCAAATTTTTTTCATAGCGGAATAGCGAAAAATAGCGGCAACATCTCATTTTAAAAAGTCATCTGTAAGAACTAGGTACGGTTGTCATTTTCTAATTGAGAGTGGCTGTGTCGTATTTTTTGCCCTACGAAATATATATATCTTCATTTTTGTATACAAATTTATTTATTATTAGGAGTCGTTTATAGCACTGTATATTAAATTGTATTTTAATAATGAGTAATCTATATCGAGCCTTTTTTCAAGAAAAAGGACTTCCATCGCTGCACCAGAGAAGCGTTCTCTCGAGGCCTACTTTGCCGTCCAACCACGTCCATCTGGTGAAAAGATCGCAGCAATAGCGGAGAAGCTGGATTTGAAAAAGAACGTCGTTCGTGTGTGGTTCTGCAATCAACGCCAAAAACAAAAACGTATGAAATTTGCAGCTCAACACTGACCACCGCACCAAAGTTCTCAGTATAGTGGCTTAGTGAATGGCGTAACATGTTTAGGAAACAATGGAGGAGTAGCCGGGTTTGGTTACTAATCAACACAATCCATTTTACTCATATGATGATAGCAAGGGAACCAATAATTAAAATAAACGCCTAATATTACGATTTGTACATACATAGCTCTGAGAATTAAATTAAAGTAGATGCTAGTGATATTATAAGAGCAAATGAAATACGACATTGTGATTTCGGACCTAGAAGCTTGGGTATCAAGAGAAAAAGTGAGAGAACAGTGCACAGTCTGATATTTTTATTGTAATCCGAAGTCCGAAAAAAAAGAACTGATCAATTCATTCATGTGCAATTTATCATAAAGTTTAATTTCCAATAACATCAGAAGGGATAATTTGATAGTATGACATTCCTCTTCACATGTAGAGATAACATATTGTAAAAAAATGTTCCATCAAACAAAATGTACCGGATAATGCCAATTTATTGAAGTATAGTGATGAAAGTGTTATAGACGAATTCTACTAAAAATGATAAAAAAAATGGCTCTGCAGCATTGAATCACATATGTATGTACTACTAATTTCGTATGTTTTAAATCTGCGTAACCCGGTTTTTGAATAAAATTGCTTTAAAAATCCGGAGCAAAATAAATTAGGAGGCAGTGCTATAAAAAATGCCATTTTTGAACCCAAAAAAAATGTTTTCGCTCGGAGAATACAAACATAACAATCAGAGTATGTAAAATGTTTTCGTCAAATGCAAAGGATTCGATTGAAAAAACATCATGTTCATCATATTTTACAGACTTTTTTCCAAGTAAATGACATGAAACCTCAAAAGTGCTTTTGAGCCATTCTTGAGATATAGAATTTCAAAGCAAAAACAAATCCTTATTTATCATTTTGTTTGACTTAAGCCCACATTTTCATTTACCTTCCTTGAAAACTATTTTATTTGAAACAATATGTCGAGGTTGAATGGCAGTGTGGCCAAATATGATATTTTTATGTTTAACTGCAGTTTTCGTCGTATGAGAGCAGTTTTTGTCTTTTTATATCGTTAAAACAAACCATCAGTTTTCTATCATAATTTCATGTTTAAATTTGATTAGATAATGCGATCAGTTATACCTAAACACAAGCTGTTGGATTGTTTTGGGCAATAAATTGTTCAAAGAAGTTGTTGAGGTTAAGAGAACTGTGGAAAAAGGGGCTCGGTAGTGGAAAAGTAATACACGTGTGGACGCTAGTACGCTATAGACAAGAACGATTTTATTGACGTTTCTATACATTGATGATGTTAAGCAGTGTTACCTGAAGGGCTTTCGTTCAGTCGTTGCAAGTCGAACCGGGGGGTTCAACACTCCTCCTCAACGCTGAATGGCTTGATACCGATCGCCTCCCGTAGTCGTCTTAGTCTCACAGCTTGCAACGGCTTCGTTAGCAAATCAGCTTCAATGTTCTCGGTTGGGCAATACTGCTGTATGATGCCGTCTCGGACCATATCCTTCACAAAGTTGTATTTCGTATCGATATGCTTCGCCTTGCGTTCAGATTGGTCTCCTCTGGTCAACACTATGCATCTCTGGTTGTCCTCATTAACTATGATCGGGAGAACCAGGTGCTGACCCACGTCGAACATCAATTTCTGGATCCACTTTATTTCTTGCAGGCACTCCGCAAGGTCCACGTAATCAGCATCGGTGCTAGATAAGACCACGCACTTCTGCTTGTGGCAAACCCATCCAATGATGTCTCCGTCGAACTTGAGCAAGTACCCAGAGTTTGATTTGCTATCACTGGCGTCGCCTGCCTAGACAGCATCCACAAAGCACTCAAGCTTCAGTCCGTCGATGCCAAGGTACAGCACTGTATCCAAAGTACCCTTAAGGTAACGCAGTATGCGCTTGGCCTCGGTCCAATCCGCCTCGGATGGCTCCTTCACTCTTCTCTCCAGAATCGACGTAGCAATTGAAATATCAGGCCTGGTTATAACGGTGACATAGAGCAAAGCCCCAACTAGACTTTGATAAGCTTCTGGTGAATCCAATCTTCTACTACTCTCCTCCTTTTGTTTCAGGAAGCCGGGATCCATCGGGTATTTGGACGGCTTTGCGTTCTGCATTCCGAATTGCTCCAGAACTCGTTCCAAATAGGCCTGCTGGTCAATGCAGTACTGTCCATAAATCATCCGAACACGTATTCAAGGAAATATCGCAGGCTGCCCATGACGCTGATCGTGAAGTTTTCTTTAGACCTTGTACCACCTCAACAAACTCCACCTCCGTGTAACACACAATAATTACGTCGTCAACGTAAATTAGCACATATATGGACGTACCCGTTGGCGTATGTAAAGACACGGGTGCGCCGCTGACTGGTAAAAGCCCATGTGTTCAGCACTTCGTCGATCTTCATGTTCCAGACACGGGCTGCCTGGTTGAGCCCGTAAATACTGCGTACGGAACGTAATATGCTTTACATCAGGAGCATATACCAGATCATAGTCTGTCCCATATTTTTGGCAGAAGCCCTGCACCACCAGCCGCGCTTTGAACCGTACGAGGTTGCCTTCGTCATCAGCCTTGCACTTATATATCCATTTTGATCCGATGGCCTTCCGTCCTGGAGGCAATTGCGCAAGCTACCACGTTCCGATTTCACGATGAGACTGCATTTCGTCATCCATCGCCGATTTCCACTTGGCGCACTGCGGACCTGAAACAGCTTCTTTGTACGATCTTGGTTCAATACAACTTTGCTTCGCAGAAATTAACCCTTCGATATACTCTGCCGGTGAAACGCATGCTGTTGACCTCTGTAAACGACGAGTGGGTTGAGGTACGACTTGTCCCACGTTTGCATGCACAGGATCACCTACGTCATCATCGTTCCACGGTCCACGAAGCCAGTCGTTATCGTTGTCGTGCCAAAAACTTCTTGGCCAGCCGTCATTTTCGTTGTCCCAGCCAAAAAAATCACCTTCCGCGTTTCTGTCATGCACGTCATGAGGTTCGTCTAGCTTCCCCGCATCATCGAGAGACCACTCGACTTCATCGCTGCCATTCGAATTTTCGTCTAGCTTTTGATAACCGAGTTGATTTTTGGGTCCATCACCAAGCTGCAGAAAACGAACTGATTCGAATTTCTCCCATCCGTATTCAGCATCCTATACGCTTTATGATCAGCCGAGTAGCCAACAAAAGTCATTTTCACAGCCTTGACGTCCAGTTTCTTTCGCTTCACTGATGGAATCAGCACATATCCAACGCATCCGAACAACCGCAGGTAATTCATATTCGGTTTCCTAGCAAACCAACAGCAGCAAATGGCAAACGGTTCTGCAGATAGCAATCGGTGTTTGTTGCTTCCACCCAATATAGTTTGTGCATACTTGCATCCAGGAGCATACACTGGCTCATCTCGCTTAACGACAGGTTTTCCGCTCCGAAACCCCGTTCTGCTAGAGCGAGTGTGCCGCGGTGTACTCCGCCTTTATCCATTCGTTAGCGTAGAACTTATGTAGCGCCTTGCCGGAATACTCTCCGCCCTGATCGGAGAGTATGATTTTTGATTTGCGGCCGAACTGGTTTTCTACCCGTCTCACGAACGCGCGAATTCGATCTTCGACCTCCGATTTCTTCTTCAGGAAATAGACGTGAGTGTAAAGGCCATGATCGTCTATGAGGGTCATATATTAGCGGCACCCTCCTGGAGAAGTTTCCTCCATTGGACCGCACACGTTGCTGTGGATCCCGGTGGCCAAGGTTGTGGTGCCAGATATGTTGGCAGTGTTTCGTGTGCTGTCGTGTATTGGCTTTCAGCACTCGGTCTTCCACTATTCGCAGCCAATACATGTCTCTCATTTTATCCGCGATTGCGACCGTTCTTCTCTCAAACACGAATTTGCAGCCGGTGTCATCAAAACCGCACGGACACCTTTCGCCGCGAGTTTTCCAATCGAAATCATATATCCTTCTAAAGTGGGCACTTACAGTACACCCCGCGGTGTAAGTTCAGTTGACTCTCCACTGTCATCCGCGCACTTGATTAAGCAATTGCCAACACCTTCTACGCGGTTTTCGCTACAGGTGCGATGTAGCACCCGAGTCGACCAACCACGAATGAGCAACGTTACGATTATCATGCCAACGAACCATGAACGTGAACGATCTCGTTTCGTTTTCGCGCACTTGCTTCACCTTTTTTTCCTGCTACGGCGTATTCTTTTTCTTTTTTCTGTCTTCCCTGTTCTTCTGTGTCAGCAGTCCCCTATTCTTCTGTGTCAGGAACTCCTTGCACTCCCGCTTCTTAGGTCCAGCTTGACCGCAAAAGAAACACACACCTGCCGATTTTGCTTCGGTTTTCGCCTTCAGCACACGCTTCTCCTGAACTTTACCGCCGTGCTTTTTGCTCGCACAAGCTCCATCGTCAGCTCCTGATCTGATTGGCTCTCCAAAGCGGTGGTAAGAGCATCGAATGCCTTCGGAAGGCTGCGCAAAATCATGGCAACTTGCATGTACGCTGACAATTTTCCACCCGAATTCTCCAGCTGAGAATAGAGCTCCCCCATGCCGTACAAAAACTCTACCATATTCTCACCTTGCGGTAGTTCATGCTGCAAATTTCATTCAGCAGCGACACTTTTCCGGTGAGAGTTGCTTTCTGCTGGTGAGATTTGAGCGCATCCCATGTGGCCTTCGCTGTGGTCTTTGACATGATGAGGTTATATTGATTATCTTCTACTAACAAGGTAATGGTGGCACGTGCTTTGGAATCGCCTTCCGTCCAAGCTGAAGTAACCAGTGCATGCGCGACACCCTGATCAACGTAGCTCCACGTGCCCTCCCTCATCACCAGCATCTGAACCTTTAAGGCCCATGAACGATAGTAGTTTTTCCAAAAATGTTATTTTTCACAGTAAATACTTCTGCATTTTTCATCAAATGAGTGAGATTTCAAATTTCAAAACTCAAATGAGAGAAAATAAAAGCATTTCGGGAAAAAGGTTTTGAATGGACGTTTTTGTTATTGCAAGATTCAATCGTCAATGAACCAAAAAGTTGGCTTAAAAGATTTACAAACCTTTACAAAAACATATATTATCGTTTCAGTTGAAAACCGAATTTATCGACTAGCGATAATCGATTTTACTGCCCATCCATACTCGCATACAGCGCACTACTTCCGACATGAGGTATAAAGTACAGAAAGAGAGTAAAATCGATTGTTTTATATTCAGAGTGAATAGCCCGCGGGCCGGCGAGAAATTAAGGAATCTCAACTCCTGAAAATATAATCGATTGTCGCTAGTCGATAAATTCGGTTTTCAAATTAAACCATAATAAAACGTGCTTTTAGGTTATACCAGTCGTGTGCCAGGGTATGATCGATGTGGTTTTCGATAAATGATTCATTCCATCAGGCTTTGTGAGAAACGTAGGTATCCTTGTTTACTTTTCGTCTTTCCTGTTAAACCTCAAACGAGGGAAAAGCTGAGGGAGGCCAATTTACCGTTATTCAGAATATATTCTTGTTGTTTTAGTTATTTATGCACACGTCCATATATTAAATATTTGATTAAAAACTGAGAAATAAAATACAAATTTTATTATTTAAATACGGAAACTGCATGTTTGGCACTTCTGCTAACAAATTGTATTTTTTGCTAAAACAATATTCTTCAAGTAGTCTTTTTCCTACACATAATGAGCAAAAGAAAATAAGAGGTTTTGATTATAGAAAAAATAGAAAAAATAACATTGTAACTACTACTTTATTCAAATAAGAAATCAGAGAAATCAGTTTAGATCTACAATATGTAAACAAAAATGTCCACCCCTAGGGTTATTCAGTATTTGATTATTCTATTTCCATAATATCGTGTTTCAGTAACATATTTCCGTCGTAGTTTCAATCTTTTGTACGAAACAAAATTACTTGCAATTTACATTTTTGTTTGAAACTAGGTCGATAATAACATTATTGTATCGTATATCAGGCAAAATAGGAACACCCGCCTCAACCAAACTTATTGCAATTCAGTGTGTATAACATACCACCTGACATTTGATCAAATGTCAACAATAAAAATTACTGTTTCATTACCATTTTGATCATTTCAGCATTTTAGTTAGGTATCTCCAATTACGAACAAAATGATCATCATAAGGCTCGAAATCCATTAAGTACCCGGAAATCATGTATTCCTGATAATTCAGCAGCAATAAATCGCAATCATTTACAATGAGATTGTTGAGATACCTCTACTAACATTAATCCATCAAGTACCCGAAAGTCAATTACATATTTACAATTTCTGAGAAACTTCTACTACACAAGGTAATATGCAGATATAGCCAATTGGAGAAAATTTAGTTCACCATTTTTTCATAATAGATCTAAAAATTCTTGGAGAAATTCTTATCAGACGGTCAGATTGCTGCACTGGCTAAATAGAAACAATCATTTTGAACCTCTGGTCAATTTTTGCAACAATTTCTTTGTGTACACTCTGAGATTTTTCAAATCGTCGAGAGTTTAAAAAGTAATCCTCTTTATCGTTCTTGTATGAAAACTGTGCGAACAATCCGTATAGTTTAAACTACACTGATAGGCAAAATAAAGTGCCCACCCCTTCGTTTTTTTCAATTTCTCTTATTTACTTCGTTCAAATTAAAGTAAACACACTGTATTTTTTTTATTATCTTATTTTTTATATTCTTTTTAAGTTTCACTTATGGAATACTGAAATAAGTGGAGTTTTACTTTATGAAAAAAAAAATCAATTTGTGTTGAAAAAAACAGTGACAAAATAAAGTGCCCACTTCAAAAATCGATATTTTTTCGATAAGCTTCCATTGGAAGACCCCTCGATTGTTTATGTTTTGATATTTTGACATGTTTTGAAGCAAATGGCTCAACCTGGTGCATTTGTATACGTGATCGCATTTGATTCAATTGATAAAAATGGAGAACGCAGTGCTTTCGAAAGCAATTCCCTTGTGTATCCGAAAATTGGTCGTTCGTGATGTGCAAAACGATGAATCGCACCGGGCTGTCGCTAAGAAGTACAGTATCAGTAAGGCAGCGGTTGGCAAAATTCTTCTGAAGCTTAAAACGTTTGGATCAGTGGTGGATCGCCCTGGCAGAGACAGGAAGCGGAAAACGGATGCGAGAACGGACACCAAGATCATGCGCGAAGTCAAGAAGAACCCGAAGGTAACTGTCCGCGAGATCCAGGAAACCCTTCAGTTATCAGTTTCCGGTCGAACTGTTCGTCGCCGTCTCGTAGCACAGGGGTTGAATAGCAAACTTGCCTGGAAGCGCCCATTTATCAGCAAGGCAAACAAAGCCAAACGGCTTAAGTTTGCTAAGGAGCATGCTGATAAGCCCCTAGAGTTCTGGAAAACGGTTCTCTGGACGGACGAATCAAAATTCGAGCTGTTTAACCGAAAGCGGCGGGTTCGTGTTTGGTGCAGATCGGGAGAGGAGCTTCAGGAGCGCCACATCCAAGGCACGATGAAGCATGGAGGAGAAAATGTGATGATCTGGGGGTGTTTTTCGTGGGGTGGAGTGGGAAGCATTGTGAAAATCGACGGGATAATGATGGCAGATTCTTACATCAACATCCTGCGAGAAAATCTGGAGGTTTCGCTGATCCAGACGGGCCTTGAAGAGAAGTTCGTATTCCAGCAGGACAACGACCCGAAGCATACTGCCAAGAAGACCAAGTCTTTCTTCCGGTCTTGTCGGATCAAACCGCTGGAATGGCCTCCACAAAGCCCGGACCTCAATCCCATCGAGAATTTGTGGGCGATTCTCGATGCCAGGGTTGACAAAACTGGTGTTACCAATAAAAATAACTATTTTGAAGCCCTGGAGCGCGCCTGGGAAGAGCTAGATCCACAGCACCTAAAGAACCTGGTCGAGAGCATGTCGAAGTGCCTGCAGGAGGTCCTGAAGGCCAAAGGAGGACACATCAATTATTGAAATGCTTTTATTTTACTTTAATTTGTGTTTTCTGTAGCCTAAATTAAGTGGGCACTTAATTTTTTCACTGTATTGATTTTGATTTTTGATTTTTTGATTTATTTTTTCTTTAAGTAAAACTCCTTTTTTTCACTATTTCAGAAGTGAAACTTGAAAAGAATATAAAAAATAAGATAATAAAAAAAATACAGTGTGTTTACTTTAATTTGAACCAAGTTAATGAGAGAAATTGAAAAAACGATGAGGTGGGCACTTTATTTTGCCTATCAGTGTATGTCCAAGTTGTGTAAGAATTTTCTACATAGTAATATCGTCATGTTTTTATGTTGATGCGATCATGTTTTCATTTTATGGGTTAACATTTCACCGGTTCTCGAAAAAAATTGCTAATGGGTGGCAACTAAAATTTTTGAGTTTTATTTTATGAACAACATCAGCCGAGGTCAGAGAGAAATGAGAGTGCCTATGTATTTAGTTTCAAACTACTTCTATCCTATTTTCACAGCCTACCGTGATCTAACGGAACTATCAATACTTTCTCTTCACATCTTTGTTCTAGCAAAAATTACTGCCCCTCCTGGAGCCTCATGAAGATGAAAAATTATTTCCTTCTTAAACAACATCATCATAGATCGTTATTCCGCGTATGTGAGAATACAAAACCATAATGTAAAAAATCTTGCAAATTTGCAGTCAGCGGTGGCTAAAATAGCCAATTAAGCCTTGTGTACAATTTCTAACAGGTTCGGAAATGTAAATGATCTCTATAATATTCCGAAGCACAAACATAAAGCAAGCTTACGGCAAGAGTAGCATGACAAATAGACATTAAAAAAATTGCTACCACCACGAAAAATTGAAGTTCTGGGCGCTAATAACTCGATCATTTGTTGATTGATTTTTATTAAATTAATGTTCTAAATTAAAGTAAAAAAGGCTGTGCGTTCTCTAATCTTCTTAAGGGTGCCCCACAATAGATACGTTTGCGTTCCGTTGACGTAAATTTGACAGAAAGCCTATGGAAAAACTGTCCAATTCACGCAAACGCATCCGCAACGTATCAATTGTGGGCCAGCCATTATGATCGGACCATGAGATAGGTAAAACCAAATATAGAAGAAATGCACTCAAAGAGGGTTTCTGTTTTCCAGAACATACTAGAAGGGAGATGTGTGCGTGAGATCTAGTGGAAAACAAAATCAAACGATCGTGCACAATGGGGTAGCTGATATTGTTTCAGTGCGATCCTAACGAGCGGAGCAAAAAAAAGTGCTCTCTGCATTGAAAACGAAACCGCAACGCTATTGCTGAGAGCAGAGAAACATCGCATCATCTGTGTAGGTATTGGCTGTAGATAAAGCTATTTCGAGTTGTTTTGCTTTGTTTGCACTATAGTGAAACCAGATCCTCTTTCCTGTTCTGAGTGGTTTGCGAACTTGCAAAACGAGGAAAGAATATTTGCCAGGCAGATGCTCCATATTTACATCATAGCGCGGATCAAAAGCACCTCACGGCCGCTGCGAGTTACCCAAAATGAGCAGTTATTTATTAATTTTATTTATCGAACGAGTAGTTTTAGAATATGAGAAAAATAGTTGTTTTTTCTCAGTTTCGGACGTTATTGTCATATATCACTAGGTTAATTACTTTGCAAAAATCGTGAACATTCCAAGACACCTTATTAGTGATTTCACTTTGAACACTTTTGAGCTAGAAAAGGAATTTCTTCAAAGGAGTTTAGCGTTTATCTCAGTAGCCGTGTGCCATGCCAAGAAAAATAAAACGGAGCGAAAATAAAACTAAAACCTTGGTTCGTAGTCTCTTGAGTAAAACAAGAATGACATGTTCGACGTGTTTTTAATGGATTGTAAAAAACATAACAAAAAAGGTAGTAAAATATAACTTGCCCACTTTCTAATAAAAAAATCTTTATGCCTAATTCGGCATCAATTGGTGCGGGTATTTCGATAACGTCCTTGGTTCGAGTACTACTTTACCCATGCCCTTTCGCTCAATTTTCAATACTTCTATTCTATTTCCAACCTACCGTACACTAACGGAACTTTCAACACTTTCTCTTCATATCTTTCATTCTATCAAACATGACTGTCTACTCTTGGTGCCTCATGGCGATGAACGAGACATCTCCTTCTACATCATATTTCGAAGTGTTAAGATATCTCATACCGAATAGACAACCGTAATTTGAAGAGACGAAAAATGTCAATACTCCTAAAACACTTAAGACTAATATGATATGCTTTTCTTACACGGAACAGAACCAATATCAACGCCTACCCATTCGATCGTCTACCAAGTCATCTCCTGGTACTCGACAATTATTGGTACTAATCGGATCACTCAAGTAACAACGAATAACGAATTACTAAACGGCCTTTTTTAGGGGCATTCAAAGGGTTATAAAAAGTTGACTTCCATAATTTTCAGGGAAACCCAATAGCAAAGCCAGACAAAGACACTAATAGCATAGGGTTTCATTTTACTTTAGACTGAATGAAATATTGTAGAAATTTATTAATTCGATGACATCAATTTCTTCATATCAACAAGAAGCCCTACGTCAGCTTTGCAGCTATGTCACTGACATAATTCACCCTTTAGTTTTTTGGTATATAAGTTAGTTTTCTGGAGTCACCTAATAATAGTTTTGTCAAGTCAATGCCAATTAATGCAATACTAGGTAGGGTGAGATGTTACCTCCTTGACCGCCAAAATTCGAAGCAACTGCAAAAAAGCCTATAATGCCTTGTAGTCCATTCATATTTAGGCATACACGAGAAATTTCAGTGCGATACTGTCCTTCATTTTGTTTTGACAGCTGATTGTTGTTGACGTGTTTTGCATCATGTTCACGATTTTCGTTCTCTCGTAAAACATTATTTTTTGAGAGGCAAAACTGCGAAGGAAACAAAAGAAAAGTAGGATAAGTATTATGGGGCAAAAGGCTCCGTCAGATTACACCGTTTAATATTGGTTTCGAGAGTTCCGCGGTGGTCGCCACTCCACTACTGATCAAGTCCACAGCGGTATAGGAAAATAGTAGGGCCTCCGATGCGGTAAGGGAGAACAAGGTCAAAAAAGATCATGAAATAGTGTTGGCTGATCGGAAAGTGAAGGTGCGTGAGCTAAAGCTATGTCCATTTAGAATCCGGAATTATAAAATCATCTGTATCTCGGTAACGAATTGACGTACAAATAAGTTTAATACATCCCCAAGGCTCATGTTTAAGTCCCTTACTTTATAATTTTTATGTTAAAGACATTGATAACTGCTTGGAAAATAGATGCACGCTTAGACAACTTGCAGACGATGCTGTGATCTCCTTTAGAGGTCCACGTGCGGGAATCTTGCAAAGACCATTGCAAAATTCCCTAGATAATCTGTCCATCTGGGCCAGAAATTTGGGTGTTTACTAGAAAGTGGTTCCCTGCCCAACTGCGTCTAAAGCTGTTGGTGTTGTGTTCTTGTGGGTGTTTCCGGTAAAGAGGTTCGAGTAGCTCAACAAATAGTTTTAATTATTCGGACGGATCAGAGGAAAATATACTTTTAGTTTTAACCGTTTCGATACGCGTCACGCGGTTTTCATTTTATTTTTCATACTGACATTACCTCATACACTGGGAAAATTGGTTAATTAGAAAAAGTAAGTGAACATACATAACATTCTTCCCTCCTTTAAAAGAAATTCAAGTTCACGGCGAATACCTATGAGGGGCACGCCGTTGTCTGTTTGTTCGACGCAAAACAGGTGGAGCGACTTCTCGACGCCGATCCGGACTGCTACTAGGTGAAAGAAAAAGTTCATCTGATGACTCGGAAGAATCAGAAGAGCTTTCGGACGATGCGTTGGATTCGTTGTTGGTTGTCAGTTCCAGTGACGTCATACTATCTCCGTAATAATGAGTGCGTTGCGTTGTCTCACCTTGTGCAAAAATCGGAGAACTTGCCACTGTAAAAACGTCAAATCTGGTCGATGTGACGTTTCAGATGCTTTCCATTGTAAACAATCTCGTAGTGTAGATCTCCCAATCGAGCGTAAACTCTTCCTACAATCAATTTGTCCATTCGAATATTTCCTGATAGAAAGTAAATCTGATCTCCTGGAGCAAATGAACGGAACGAAGACTCAAATGCTGCCCGCTGCTTGTCGAGGATTTTCGTGTGGGTATCCTGTGGTATCACGAGATCCAATCGTGTTCGGATGTTTCGCCCGAGGAACAGTTTCGCTGGCGAATCTCCAGTTTTGGCGTGAGGAGCTTTCCGATACTGCTGCAGAAATATGTTGAGATTGGCTTGTAAATTTTCACTCGTTGTTTCCATGGCTTTCAGTGCACTTTTAACTGTCTGGACGTAGCGCTCGGCTTGACTATTTGTTGCAGGATGATAGGGGGCAGAAAGCTTGTGATATTTAACACCACTCTTCTCAGGAATGCTTTGAACTCCGCAGCGGTAAACTGCGGACCGTTGTCCGATACGAGTGTTACGGGTGCCATACGCCGAGAAGAGTTCGTCGAGAATCTTGATTGTGCTAGCTGTTGGTGTAGAAGTGGTGACTTTAACTTCGAACCATTTGCTAAACGCATCGACGATTATCAGCAGCATTGCACCTGCTACCGGACCAGCGTAATCAACGTGAATACGTTCCCACGGACCGTTTGGATATTCCCAATGGTGGCTTCTGAACTTTGGCGGTGCTGGTGCGTGACGAGCACACTCTTTACACGATTTTGCCATTCTTTCGATGTCCGAGTCGATTCCGGGCCAGTAAACGTAGGAACGTGCTAGTCCTTTCATTTTCACGACGCCAAAGTGCGCTACGTGCAGATCGTTCAGGATTGCCTGGCGAAGTACAGCTGGAATGACCACTCGATGTTCGAATAGCAAGCAGTCAGCAGCTATTGTGTATTTCGATTCCGGGGCCTTGAAGCCAGACTGTGTGAGATTGCGACCTAATTCCAATTCCCAAAAAAAAAATCCAAGCTGAGGGTCCTTCCGGGTTTCACGCGCTATGTTTTTGGCTTGCACTGGCAGCTGCTGAATTTGGAGGTGCGCAAACTGTTCCAATTCATCCTCTGTATTTCCTCCCACGCTAGACAAGCTATTGACACCGGACTGTGTTGCTTTGCTCAGAATCCGGGAACAGTAATCAGCATTGGTATTCAGGTCGGTTGGCTTGTAGACGAAGTTGAAGTTGAAATGTGCGAGGTAAGCGGCATAGTTGGCCATTCGGCTGATGCATGGCAGGGACTTTTCTGGATGCAGTATCTGCGTGAGGGGCTTATGGTCCGTAATCAAGGTAAATTTACGAGCATACAGATAGTGAAAAAACCGTTTGACCACCCACACCATTGCTAGGGCTTCTTTGTCAATTTGGGGGTAACGTTGCTCCGTTTTAGACATCGTACAACTGGCATACGCTATTGGCCGCTCCGTTCCATCGCTCAGCTGATGTGAAAGTACGGCTCCCAATCCTGTTTTGCTCGCATCCGTTGCCAAAATAAGCGGTAATGCTGGATCATACGGCATCAAAACTTGCGGTGAGATAAGCGCCTGTTTCAGATCTCGGTACTCTCTGTCTGCTTCTGGGGTCCATTCGAACGTATCGGTTGCTAGCATATCCCGAATACTTCGGGCCCGAGATGAGAGATTCGGGATGAATGCACTGTAGTAGGTCGCCTTGCCCAGGAAACGTTGTAATTGATCTGGGTTTTCCGGTCGTGGTGCATCACGGACTGCTTCGATATGTTTGTCCGATTTGTGAACGCCATGCCGATCGATTCTGTGCCCAAGGCAGTCAAGAGATGATGTTGAGAAGATGCATTTGAATTTATTGAGCCGTAGTCCGTTTTGCGTGAGCCTGTTCATGGTCGCTGCGAGGGCTACTAGGAGATTATTGAAGTTGTCTGTGGAGACGATGATGTCGTCCTAAAAGTTGAAGACGTTATCCAGGCCATGTAGGACTGTTTCCATTCGGCGTTGCCAAATAGCGAGTATATTCGCTGCGCCATATACAGCTCGCGTGGGGCAAATGAGACCATGCGTCACCGTATAGAGGGTGAGCACATGACGGAACTCATTGTCGATCGGAAGATGCGTATAGGCGTCGGTTAGGTCTAGATGGCAGAACAAAGAAGCCCCTTTCATCTTGTTGAAAAGTGTTTCGACCTTCGGTATTGGATGTTCGTCGACTGTCATCCTTGGATTGACGGTAGGCTTGTAATTGCCAGTGATTCGGATGCTTCCGTTTTTTCTCCACTACGATGTGAGTCGGTGACGCCCATTCCGAATAGTCCACTTGCTCGTAGAATCCTGCGGTGATTTTTTGTCGATTTCAGCTGCGTAGCGATCTCGAAGAGCAAGTGGTACATCCCGTGCCTTGGCAAAGGTGGGAGACACTCCTGGTTTCATGTGCACTTTTGCTGATGGTCCACTCAGCATACCGGGAACTTCACTAAAGATTTCCTCGTAGTTGCTCAGCAGTTCGGACAGCTGCGCTTCTTGCCTTGGAGTAAGTTCGGTGGAAGTGACTGCGTTGACAGATGTCTCCGGAGCAAGCATTTCGATAATGTTAATCTGATCAGCGAACTGGGCGATCCATTCACGCCCAAAGAGAGGATCGGATTCTCCCGAAACGACGTGAACGTTCAACTTACGTGATGCTGATCCAACCGCGACTTTCACGGGAATGCGACCGAGGCAGTTGATTCGATGACTCGAATAACTTGAGAACTGCCTGTCTGACGGAAGCAGAGAAAATTTTGGCTTGATTCTCCTCAGCTTGGACTCCGAAATGATTCCGCATGACGCTTCCGTATCCAGCTCCATTTGCAGGCGATGTCCATCGATTTCAACGTTAATATTTTTTTTCACGGTCGCTGTTACATCGTGGATCTGTCCCAGTGTCTGTACAACGTCGATTTCGGAGACTGGATTCTCTGACGATTCTACATGATCCATGGAGTTTTGGAACCTTGAACGACCCGATCAGCATACCTTGGCAATGTGGCCTTTCTTGTTACACGTATTGCACCTTGCTTCACGGAACCGTCAATGGTTCCGCATGTGTTGTCCACCGCAGCCGTTGCAGAAGCTTGATCCGATGTTCCGATGACTGCCCGTTGGTTGATTTTAATCCGGTGATCCTCGCCGATGCGGCTGCTGCTGTGGTGTTGGTGCAGCCTGACTGTACTTCCTGGTAATTGGAGCTTCGTATTCTAGCTTGTTCGTGGCTTCCGGTTCCATCGATGATGTCCCGGTGTTGACTTCCCGTGCCGTGTTATGGGTTGCTTCCAGTGTGTGCGCGATTTCGTATGCAGCCTTAAACGTTGCTGGATTCTTCGCGAAGATTCCGTCGCACAGATTTCTTGCCTCGAGCCCGTGAAGAAATTGTTCAATCAGCATCCGGTCTAAGAATTCGCTGTATTTGCAGTATGAGGCTCCTTGCTTCAAACGAAGTACGAATTGACAGATTCGCCCTTACTCTGCACGATGTGTCGAAATTTGATGCTATCGACGAATTTGTTTTTTGAGCGATCGAAGTGATCGGAGAGTGTGGTGCGCAAATCTGCGTAAGTGACGTCAGCAGGGTCACGAGGGCTCACCAGGAATTTCAGTGCGATGTTGAGCTCAGCCCCCATGTTTTGTTTCCTCTCGGCAAGAAACAGCCACCTCATCAAATTAGAATGCATTCAATATCGTGTTTTACGTATTGCCCTTGGCTGTATGCATTCAACGCATAATATGAGCCTGGAGGTTCTGGCAGGAGTAAAACCCTTACAGAACCGCTTCTGGGAGCTCTCATCTAGAACACTGATCAAGTGTGGAATCAGTAACAACCTTGTGATTGAAAACTTCGAAGAAATGCTCGAATTGAGTTCCCAGTCTAGATTCTTGCGAATCTATATTAACTATGTGTTATCCGATATAGTCTTCCTTGCTATAATTCTCCTAGTGTACGCTTCAATTATCACAGTTCCTCCATTGCTTATGATCTCTCCATAAAACAGGCTATTCAAGGAGTTCCAGATCAACTTTGACCTATTTTAATTCCCCATATTTTTATTGAAAAGTACCAACATGTCAATTGCAATAGAAGAATTTTCACTGATGGGTCACGCATTGATGGATCCACTGGTTTCGGTGTCTACTATGAATACTCGTCTGCCTTCCGGAAAATTCAGGAACTGAGGTGGCAGCAATCAATTTCGCATTGGGGATAATATCCGACATGCCCATAGACCATTATTTCATCTTCTCGGATAGTCTCAGCTCTATTGAGGCTCTCCAGTCGATGAAAACAGTTAAGCACTCATCTTACTTTCTTTCAAAAATAAGGGAGCAGATGTGTGCGTTGGTCTAAAGATCATTTAGGACTACCTTTGAATGGGTCCCCTCACATTGCTCAATTCCAGGCAATGAGAAGGTGGACTCTCTAGCAAAGGTGGGCGCAAAAGAACGCGAGATTTTTGAAAGAAGAATTTCACATGAAGATTTTTTCCCATTAGAACGTCAGAGTTCTCTTCAAAGTTGGCAAAACGATTGGACAAGTAATTCTCTTGAGCGGTGGTTACATTCCATTATTCCAAATGTTTCGTCGAGATCGTGGTTCAAAGGTCTGGATGTAAGTCTGGGTTTCATTCGTGAGATGTCAAGGCTTATGTCCAACCACTACTCACTAGACGCACATCTCTACAGAATTAACCTCGTCGATAGCAACATATGTAGGTGCGGAACCGGTTATGATGACATCGATCACGCAGTTTGGCATTGCCCGGGTAATGATGCCTCCAGAGCACGACTATTGGATACCCTAGTGGCCCGAGGTAGACAACCCTCCCGCGAGGTAAGAGATGTTTTGGGAATGCGTGATCTTTGTTTGCCTGATCTAAGAGTGTTATGTCATCACCCCCTCTTTTCCAGTCTAGTAAACTCCCTGCCATTGTGTCCCAGTTATACTATCCTTTTGTTTCCGTGCTACTTGTACCTGCCCAGCAAGCAGTGGTCACCCATCAGCGGCTTAGTTCCTGCAAGGGACTCCAGGGACCGTGGATTTGGTAGATGTCACAACCATGAGCAGCAAATAATACCTTCAATAAGTTACCTGCCTAGCCCCTTCCAAACGATAATATGACCCATTAACCTCGAGCTTACCTCGAGTTATTGGCACCCCATTTTACTTAAATTGAAAAATTATACATTGTAAATAACAATATTGAATATCGGCTCCGCAAAGTGTTACACAAGCCTGAGCCTAACAAATAAACGAACTTTAAAAAAAAAACAAAGTTTAATACATCAAAACAAAAATAATTCACTGTTCTTTAAGAAAAAAAATATCAATTTAAATCATTTCTCTTCGTTTCTAATGAAAATTCGCACTTTCTTCTTTATTCTTCCAATCAAACGCTGCACACCTCCGGAGTCAACTTCCTTGGCACATTTGCTCCACATTTTGGTCATCTCGTGTCGAGTCGTGTCCCGAGCCGTATTTCCACTTTCATCGTTATTATCGCGGTACCACTGGATGACTTACCGGCTGTAGTGGCAACTCGCCAAATCTGGCCAAAACTTCACGGGACCTTTATGGGCTTTAATGAAAGGTAGTACGCGGTTTTTGAGGCATTCTTTCTTGTACAGCTTCTAGTCCATCGTCTTACTCGTCACGATCACTTTGGTTTTTGCTCCGCAGCTGCATATTCCTTGACAAATCAAAAGTTTTTTGGCAAATTTGTCCATAAAAGCAAACTTAAACTTCGCAGAAACATCTCCTCGTGCCGTCGTCATGTAGAATTTTTGGCCAAGAAGCTGTCCGAAATCCATTTTGACGTAGGTTTCATCATCGATGAGCATGCATCATTGGTACTTTGTCAAAACCTACTGGTACAATTTCCGAGCTCGAGTTTTGGTGACGAAACTTTACTTCAACGTTCTGTTTGGTTGCTTGCTGGCTTGATAAGAACGATATCCTGCTCACAAACGAATTCTTCGAACGGTACTGCGAGCAGCAGCGTATATTTGTGCGATTTTATTATCTGATAGTCCAGGGTTTGCTCTGACGGTTCTCAATACCTTCAGCATGCGGTCATATGTTCCACTACGACGCTTACCTTGAGGCACTCGATCCACGCTCTTTCGCTCCATGAAACGTTTGAGCACATCATACACGGTTAATTTGACGATTTTCAACGTTTTTGCGATTTTTATTGCGGACCACGTTGGATTATCAACGTGGGTGTGCAGAATTTTTTCTCATCTCTCGGCTTCCATCTGGAATAACTTTTGACTCACTGCGCAAAACACCGTGAAATTTATACCACAGAAAGTGGGCGCCTAGGCTAACAAACCGAAAAGAATTCTCGTAGCGGTCACTTTCCGTGCCGCTGCACCACAATAAGTAATTCCGGATTCTAACTGTGTTTATTTTTTATTTTTTTTATTTTATTTGTCGTCAATCAGTAGTAGACCGTTTTGTTACAATGATATTTACATTTTATGTCTCACTTCTTAAATATATAGTGCGCCTTAAAAAACTAACCAATCAAGTTTATATTTTTAATGTTTAGGTTATCTAATTACATTGAAGTATTGCTTCAGTTTTGTTTTACTCATAGTGAAGTCAACATTTTCTCCGTGCTTATTGTAAGTTGCCATCATCTGATTAAGAGGTCCAAATTTGGCGTAATTTGTGCGATGATGGCTTGTTGTAAATATATTTATATTTCGTAATTGCCGGAACGGAATGTAAAAATTAAGTTTTAATAAAAGTTCTTCTGAGTCAACGCGTTGCGCAACAATATCATTTACGAATAAAACTAATGCAAATTCACGGCGCTCCTTTAATGATTGGATGCTGATAAGCATACAGCGTGCTTCATAAGATGGAAGAGGTAACCTTGTCCAACCTAATTTACGAAGGGCAAACAGTAAAAACTGCTTCTGTACCGATTCTTTTCGTTCTTCTTGTACTGAAAAGGGTGACCAAACTACGCTACAATATTCCAGTATTGACCTCAAAAATGCAATGTACAATGTTTTTATTGTGTACGTCATGAAAATTGTTACAAAAACGTTTTATAAATCCGAGCATATAATTTGCTCTGTTGATGATAGTATTGTAATGTTCAATGAATGTAAGTTTGGTATCCAAGATAACCCCTAAGTCCTTTACTCTTTTACACTTTTCAACTGGCTGATTCCCTAAATTAAAAGTTACGTCTGGGGTGCTTCGTTTCCTACTAAAAGTTATCGAATTACATTTGTTTACGTTCAGCTGCAAAAGACTGTTGTTACACCAGACATAGAAAACGTTTTTTTCTTTCTGGAATGTCATGATATCTTCTTTGTTTCTTATTTCTAAAAATAGTTTCATGTCAGAAATTTAATGTTTTTTAGTATAAAGGAAACGTCATTTACAAACAAAATAAATAAGAGGGGGCCTAAATGAGAACCTTGGGGGACTCCAGAGGTGACATGAATAGGGTTTGATTTCTTCCCTTTGAATCTAACTATTTGTTGACGGTTGGTGAGATATGATTCGATCCATTTGAGAATTTCTGGCTCAATTCCCATTTTTCGCAATTTAAAAAGAAGCGTGTGTATGTCAATGCGATCAAAAGCCTTGCTGTAGTCTGGCATAAAGAGCTTCTACATGGTTACCATTGTCCATTGCTATCAGAGAGTAGGTAACGAATTCCAGTAAATTTGTGCTAGTTGATCGTCCTTTGATGAATCCATGTTGCTTGGTAGTCATTCTGTTTTTGATTTGAGTGAACAATTTTTCATTAATAATTGCTTCAAAAAGTTGAGGAATGCAAGATAAAATAGCAATTCCACGATAGTAATGTATGTCAGATTTTTTTCCACTTTTAAAAATAGGTACTAGGTAAGAACTTTTCCATACTTTGGGAAAGATCCTAGATTTCAGTGACATATTAAAAAGCCAAAATAAAGGTGCTGTAAGTTCCAATGCTAAGTTTTTCATAAATACGGGTGCTATTCCATCAGGGCCGGAACATTTAGAAACGTCTAAATTTTTCAAACCTTGCAAGATGTCTTGAAATTCGACTTGACTAACTCCAATGTCCCTTGAAAATCCTGGGAAGAAATCGAAATACTCATAATCGCGATCTTCTTCAGCAAATGTGGTATATATTTCTTGAAAGAATGTTGCAAATAGATTGCAAATTTCTTCCGCGTTATTACCAACATTTGAGCTAAGATGCATTCTAGATGGAAAATTGTCAGATTTCAATTTAGTTTTAACATAATTGAAAAATTGTTTTGGACAAGACTTAATTTCAAGTTCAGTTTTTGAATTGTGCTCATCAAATGCATTTTTTATGGTTAGATTCAGTTAATGGCAAATACTCAAGTAGTTTGCTAGGTTATTGCTGTTAACATCTCTTTTGTATATTTGGTATGCTTTTTGTTTCCGATTTTTCAAATTTTTTATTTGTTTGTTATAACAAACTGGCCTTATTTTTTTTGAGTGGTACTTGTTCAAATAATATTTCAAACAATAATTTATAAAAAAAAACCTCAACAGAAGTCTCGATATTTGCTTCGTTCTTAAAAATGGTTTGCCAGTCAATTTTGATAAGTTTTTTTCTTGTGATATCATGATTTGCTAAATGATATTGGAAGACCTCTTCATATCCGAAGTCGTCGGGTCTTTTGTATTCGTGGATAAATAAAGAAAACTCAATTACTGTGTGAACAGCTTCATTTTTCCATAATGGAAAAAGTGATTCAGCTACACAGAAATCTTCCCCAATATTTGTTAATAAAAAATCTGAATAGCAATTTTGCTGGTTTTTTACATGATTAACTTGGTTGAGCCCAAGACCTGCAGTTTTTTTGAAAATAAACTGCAAAGTTTCATTATCTCCAACGACTGGTAGTAAGATGCACTCATTTTCGGTATCTAAAATAAAGTCAGCACTACGTTGATTAAAATCGCCATATATGTGAACTTTCACTTCTGGGGGAAGTCCAGACATAATTACGTCTGCAAAGTGAAAAGAATGTTCGTATACTTCTTAACGAGCGTTGTTCTGAACAGAACTTTAGCAGATGCCATTATGTTTAGTACTCAGCGCACCCGCCATATTTCGGGCGAGAATCGGCATATGAAAAAGTTATTCTGCCATTGGGTGCCATGCATGCTCACTTCTGATCAAAAAACGAATGCGAGGGCACTTCAAAACAGTGTTTAGACTTGCTCATGCGGAATCGGAAATACTTTTGGCGTCAATTGGTAACTGTTGATGAAACCTGGATTCACTACTACACACCAGTGAACAGAATGAGTGCACGGCAATGGACTGAAGCTGGCACGAGTGCTCCAAAGCGGCTTAGGGAGGCTCAATGGGTTGGAAAGATTTTGGCGTCGGTTTTCTGGGATTGTCATGGAATACTCCTCGTAGACTACCTCGAAAAGAATAAAACCACCAACAGCGAGTACTGTGCATAATTGGAATGATTGAAGGCCGAAATCGCTGCAATGTATCACAACCACGGCTAAAATCAAGGACTTACGGCTCCAATTGCTTTCGCATCCACCGTATTCACCCGATTTGGCTCCCTTGGACTATTATCTGTTCCCAAACTTCAAAAGATGGCTCATCAATAAAAAAATCAGCTCACGTGAGGAAATCATCGACGCCACGGAGAAGTATTTTGCTGATCTTCCGGAAAATTACTTTTCGGACGGGATCAAGAAGTTAGAAAACCGCTGGAATAAGTGTATCGGGCTTAAAGGGGAATGTTCGATCTCGGAGGGCACTTTTTGCAGCGGAGTTTACTGTATTCGGCAGGGTGGGCGGAGGAGGCAAGCGTCAATCAATTCAACTCTTCATAAGCTCTGAAAAGAGCTGGAGGGTTTGACGTTGCTCCTTGTCAGGGGAATCACCAAATTGATGAACACTGGCTGACTACACTTGCAATACTAATTTATATCGCTTCTGCTTTTCTGCTCTACAAAGTGATTTCTGCTGCTGATGATGCTCGCTGGGCGATGGCAGAATGAAATTGATGATGTGCATGACGCTGCATGCCCTTTTTTATAAAAGGTGGTTGTCGCTGATTGGTTGATTGCTTCTCCGTTGCCGTTGGGTGGGTTCATTTTCGACTGTGACGTAACATACTCTCCCGGTTGAGGTTACTCAACAGTACCAGAAGCGTGAACGTTGTCTTCGATGGGCAGCACCGAAAACCTGTTCATGGGGCGCCGGAAGATGGAACCTCCAACCAGGATATCTACGGTTCGGACCAAATGCGTCGTCAACAGGGTTTACGGCTGTAACGTGACCTAACTTCCTGGTTTCGGTCGTAGAGCAACACGACCATGTTTTCCCGGATGTTCGGCACTGTCCGAAGATTGGTAGTCATACAGACAAATACGGCCACGTAGGATTTCACCACGGCAGGGCACACCTTGTTTCACCAGAAAAGTACCGGCGTAGTCCACTCCAGTTACGGCAAATGGGGCAACTCTTGATGCTAACAGGTTTCCCATCAGTTGACTGGTGTTGGTTGGGTTAACTCGGAAGAATCTCACACACTTACGTGTAATCTGCCGGATAGTGGACCAAGCGTCAAGGAGCCAATAGCGTTGTCTTATGGCGTTCATCAGGGCGGACTGCCTAGCGTGAACCTGTTTGATGTGCATTTGCCGAACCAGAAGGCGTATCACTGGGTCTTTGTTCGGTAAGATGATGGGATGACGGCTCTCGAACGGTAGCTGTGAGCGATCCTATACAGGGCGCAGGTTTGCCAATTTCTTGCAGGGTTCGTGGCCAGCAACTCGTAGAATTTCGTCCACCAAATGAACTAGTTGAACCACATGGAAAATAGTTTCCGTATCCTGACGTAGTTCCGTAATCGTCAGATGCTTGCTTGACTTTCGATCGGTAGAGTTCTTGATTCAACAGTTGCCAACGAATCGCAATCCGTACCCCATTACGCGTTGGATTTTGCGGGAACTGTTGTACCTGGAGAAAAACAATCGACTAACAGCTGCAGTGACAGGTGCTTCTAACAGCTCTGGCAAGGGCTCTGGAACATCTTTGGGTGGGTCGATGTCATACTTCACTCACTGGAGGAACTCGGGACCATTTCACCGAAGGTTGCTGCTTTCCAAGGCTTCAGGTGGTTGACCACGAGATACGATGTCGGCAATATTCTGCAGGGATCGCACGTACTCCCATTGGTATCCACCTGTGTGCTCTTGGATCACGGCGATTCGGTTTCAGACGAATTATTGGAGTGGTTTCTTGATCCAGGCCAGGACAATCGTGCCATCATATAATAACACAATCTCCCGGAATGCCATACCCAGGGCGAGTAGCACCTTCAATACGAAGCGGGTCAGTAGAAGAGCGCCGCATAATTCCTTTCGAGGGATAAAAATGTCATGTAGAGGAGCCAACGTCGACTTGATGGTAAGTTCGCCCATCGGAAAAAAAGACTTCGTAGGTAAATGCAGGCGCCGTAAGCCACGGTTGAGGCATCGGAGAACCCGTGTAGTTCTTAAGCCACCACTCTGTCGAATGTAACGCATCTCGGAACGGCGATGTTGTGCAGCAAGGACATCGATGCTTAAAGTTCTTGCCACTTTTGTGCTGTTTCTTCGTCGACCGGATCATCCCATCCGATTTTAAGTTGCCCCAATCGTTGAGCCAGGAGTTTTGCCAATACGATGACTCGAGAGACCAGCCCAAAGGGGTCGAAGAATTTGGCAATCTCCGAATACATCACCATTTTGGTGAAACGTTACTATGATGGAGGTAGTTGGTTTGGATGGTTTGCGATGTACAGGATATCGGCCGTCGGATCCCAGAGCAGGCCGAGAATTTTGATCGCCCACGTTCTTCTAACGGTATCCTTTTTTCTTGATCTCTTACAGGAATGCACTCGAGAAACTCATGCGAATTCGAGCACTATTTATGGATCGGGAATCCACCACTTCCTAGCAGCTGCTTCAATTGTCGTTGGGTTTCGATGGAATCTTCCACCGAGTCTGCGCCGGAGAGCACGACGTCCATATACGTCTCCTCCTTTACAATGCGAGCGGCGATGGGGAAAAACACATCTTCTTCCTTTACCAGTTGTACCAGGCACCATGTTGTGAGGAACGGAGTGGATGCTGAACCGTAGGTAACGGTACAAAGTTCTAACACCCGTAGTGGCTGCAACGGGTGGTTCCTCTAGCAAATTCGCAGGAAACGTCGATCTACCAGCACATGGAATACTTGCCGGAACATCTTGGCGACGTCCCCGGAGAAGGCAATCTTGAACGTACGGAACCGTAGAACGATGAATGCAGATCATTTTGTACAACCGGGCTGACTTGCAGGACTTCGGTTAGGGACAGCTGTTCAGACGATGACTTGGCACTTGCGTCGTACACGACACGACACTTCGTGCTCGAACTGGACGGGCGAAGTACCGCATGACGCAGAAGATATTACCTCCGCTGGTTGAGTTGATCGTCAGCTTTGTTGATTTCGCGGCAATGGCCGAGAGCCTCGTAGCCTCGATGAATTCCACGTATTGCGCCTGTAGTTCGGACTGTTCATCAGGCGTTTCTCCAGTATCAGAAACCTCTTCAAGGCCAAAGCGCGGCAATCATCCAACTGGGAAGACTTTTCGTTAAACGGCATCCTCACGATGAACCTTCTGAACAAGTCACGTTGGTATTTGGCAAGAAAGTGTGCTTCGCATGTCATCTCCTCAGTCGATAGCTTCGGTACATCTGGTACTTCCTCGATTTGCCAGAACTTATGCATCATTTGTTCAACATCTACAAGGGAAGCGTGGTTGGCATGCTGGACGGAAATGTTGGAAATCTGTGGCTCGATGATGACACCAGATACGATCCACCCATGGTGAGAGTCTCGAAACTGTGACAGGTTGTCTTCCAGAATGAGCTGGCTTGGCTTCAGCAAATCAAAGAACAGCTCCACGCCGATTAGATCCACTTTGTTTGGCGTGTGGAACTCAAGATCGGCCAAAACCACTCCATCGGGGATGTTCTAATTGACGGTGTTGATCTTAGACGATGGTATTGTGCCCGTTACTTTCGGCGTCACTAGGCACTCGAGGCTAGCTTATCAGTTAGATACTCGGGACTTGAACTTCAGACTCACTTTGTACCGGGCGTGGAATCGCAAGGCGTTGATAGGATAGGAACGTTGGCTGGTTGCTTTCTAAGGCCAAAGCAGTTGGCCGTCTCTTCCATCACGAAGTTTACTTGGGATCCGCTATCAAACAGGACACGGGAGGGTGATTTTTCTTGTCGAACACTTTCACCACTGCGGTAAGCCGCAGCACAGTCTTGGTAGTTTGGGCGATGTTTGACGAACCAGTGGTTCCACTAGGGCAGGAATCTTCTGCACCGACGTCAACGGTTGACTTGGAGCAGCCGGAATTGCTAGCGGGCTTGCCACTGCTTCGGCGGTTGGAGAAAAATTCGGCGTTTTCTGTTGGCTGGGTGCCCTATCTTCATGGAGCAACGTGTGGTGCCGGCGCTGGCACTTGTGACATACTTTGCTGGATGGGCAGTCCTTGGAACGGTACTCCTTGCGCAGGCAGTTGAAACAAACTCCAGCGACTTATCTTCTCGCTCTTCTGGGTTGTGGTCAGCTTGTTCAGGGCAGTACGCTGAAAGTGGCGATGATCACCTCCACATATGTCACACGCTTGAGATTCACTAGCTGAAACTGCGTGGCTCTTCTGGGGCTGGGTTTTGGTAGGTAGTTGAGCTTGCTTTTGCTTGACTATTGGAGTCGATGGCTGGAACGTTTTTTGGCAGTTTTCCAGAATCTGGCATCTGGATTTCAGGAACTCAATGACTTGCGCATACTTTGGAGGTTCTCCTTTCTTCTGGCCACTCTCCTAGGATTTACTTGTCCATTTTTCAAAACTCTCAGCACCCTCACGGAAACTAGCATCACCATCATGTTAATGAATGCTATTCCGGGTGTTGGTGGTCCTTGTGTGCAAGAAAGTTTTAAGCGTTTCAAGAATTTAACGTTTCAGTCTTTCCTCACCTCTTTGTTTACAAAATCAGATAAGTCAGTTTGGATAAGTTGTCGAAATTTTTATGCAATCGGACTACTGCAGTGAGTAGAGTCAGTTTTTGCAAATCAACGGAAGACGTTAGCAAAATGGCAGCATCAATATTAACGCCTTATAATGGAGAGTACTAAATTGCTGAAATAATCAAAATGACAATGAAACAGTAATTTTTAATGCATGATGATATGACAGGTAGTATGTTATTCACGCTGAATTGAAATAAAGTGGATTGGGGTGGATGCAATAATTTTATTTTTGACTCAGTATCGGAAAAAATTGACAATTACAAGTAAATTTGTATCACATTTGACGGATAAAGGAAAGAAAAAAACGTCTAAAGAATTGTACTAAAACAAGATTTTATGGGAAAAACTCGATCAAATATTGAACTAGTGTATACTCCCGTTTCATTCTTCTCATTTCCTGAGTAGAATTGTATTCCTTTCTCCTTTTCTCACACGGAAATTTTACTCAATTTTCGTAAAAAGTGGATCAACTCAATTTTTGAGTAGATCCACTTTTTACGAAACTTGAGTAACAATTCCGTGAGAGAAAGAGATAAAGGAATACAATTCTACTCAGTCACTGCGTAGAATGAAGTGGGAGTGTAGGAGTATTTTCACATACTGTAATGTGCTCGCCAGAATACAGAGTTGTGACATGTTACAAGGGTTGTCAACAAATTATAAACAAGCTAAATACCATCAAGATAACCTTGTAACATGTTATAACTTCGTAGTCTGAACAAGGCGTAAGTGTATTCTACGCAGAGTCCTGCTATTACGCGAAATTACTCGTGGCTAGCTCGAGGTTAATGGGTCACATTATTGTTTGGAAGGGGCTAGGCAGGTAACTTATTTCAGGTATTTGTTACTGCTCATGGTTGCGACATCTACCAGATCCTCGGTCCCTGTAGTCCCTTTCAGGAACTAAGCTGCAGATGGGTGACCACAGCTTGCTGGGCAGGTACAAGTAGCACGGAAACAAAAGGATAATATAACTGGGACACAATGGCAGGGAATTTACTAGAGTGAAAGGGAGGGGGTGATGACATTACACTCTTAGATCAGACAAACAAAGAAATTCGTAAATCACTTGCATGTAGGGAAGATCACGCATTCCCAAAACATCTCTTACTTCGGGGAAGGGTTGTCTACCTCGGGCCACAAGGATATCCAATAGTCGTGCTCTGGAGGCATCATTATCCGGGCAATGCCAAACTGCGTGAGCGATGTCATCATAACCGGTTCCGCACCTACATACATTGCTATCGACGAGGTTAATTCTGTAGAGATGTGCGTCTAGCGAGTAGTGGTTGGACATAAGTCTTGACATCACACGAATGAAACCGCGACTTACATCCAGACCTTTGAACCACGATCTCGACGAAACATTTGGAATAATGGAATGTAAGCACCGCCCAAGAGAATTACTTGTCCAATCGTTTTGCCAACTTTGAAGAGAACTCTGACGTACTAATGGGAAAAATTCATCATGTGAAATACTTCTTTCAAAAATCTCACCTTCTTTTGCGCCCACCTTTGCTAGAGAGTCCGCCTTCTCATTGCCTGGAATTGAGCAATGTGAGGGGACCCATGCAAAGGTAATTCTAAATGATCTTTCGACCAACGCACACATCTGCTCCCTTGTTTTTGAAAGAAAGTAAGATGAGTGCTTAACTGTTTTCATCGACTGGAGGGCCTCAATAGAACTGAGACTATCCGAGAAGATGAAATAATGGTCTATGGGCATGTCGGAAATTATCCCCAATGCGAAATTGATTGCTGCCAGCTCAGCAACATATACGGAACAAGGTTCCTGAAGTTTCCGGAAGGCAGATGAGTATTCATTGTAAACATCGAAACCAGTAGATCCATCAATGCGCGACCCATCAGTGAAAATTCTATTGCATTCTATTGCAATTGACATGTTGGTACTTTTCGATGAAAATATGGGGAATTAAAATAGGTCGAAGTTGATTTGGAACTCCTTGAATAGCCTGTTTCATGGAGAGATCATAATCAATGGAGGAACTGTGATAAGGAAAGCGTACACTAGGAGGGTTATAGCATGGAAGACTAATATCGGATGACATATAGTTAATATAGATTCGTAAGAATCTTGACTGGGTACTCAATTCGAGCATTTCTTCGAAGCTTTCAATCACAAGGTTGTTACTGATTCCACACTTGATCAGTATTCTAGATGCGAGCTCCCAGAAGCGGTACTGTAAGGGTTTTACTCCTGCCAGAACCTCCAGGCTCATATTATGCGTTGAATGCATACAGCCAAGGGCAATACGTAGACAACGATATTGAATGCGTTCCAATTTGATGAGGTGGCTATTTCTTGCCGAGAGGAAACAAAAAGAGCCATATTCGAAAAGAATAGTTGTTTTATAGAGTTTAATAAGGTCTTCCGGGTGAGCACCCCAACATGTCCCGGATATTGATCTTAGAAAATTGATCCTTTGTTGACATTTCTGTTTTAAATACGCAAAGTGATAACTCCAAGTGCATTTTGAATCAAACATGACTCCAAGGTATTTGAAGGTCAAAGATTGGGTAATGTCTCTTCCCAACAGCTTGAGACGCAGTTGGGCAGGGAACCGCTTTCTAGTAAACACTACCAATTCGGTTTTATGCGGTTAAAACTCGATCCCCAAATTTCTGGCCCAGATGGACAGATTATCTAGGGAATTTTGCAATGGTCTTTGCAAGATTTCCGCACGTGGACCTCTAAAGGAGATCACAGCATCGTCTGCAAGTTGTCTTAGCGTGCATCTATTTTCCAAGCAGTTATCAATATCTTTAACATAAAAATTATAAAGCAAGGGACTTAAACATGAGCCTTGGGGTAAGCCCATATAGCTAATTCTGGAAGTTGTCAGTTGACCTAGATTAAAGGTCATTTGTTTTTCTGACAGTAAATTATACAAAAAGTTATTTAAAATTCCTGGTAATCCACTACTGTGCAGACTATCTGCCAGTATATCTATGGAAACTTAATCAAATGCGCCCTTAATATCCAGAAATACTGAAGCCAATTGCTCCTTGTGTGCAAAGGCCAGTTGTATATCAGATGAAAGCAACGCTAAACAATCGTTTGTTCCTTTGCTCTTTCTGAAACCAAATTGCGTATTTGATAGTAGGTTGTTTGATTCAACCCAACGGTCAAGTCTTGATAGGATCATTTTTTCTAACAATTTCCTTAAACATGATAGCATAGAGATCGGACGGTAAGAATTGTAATCAGACGCTGGTTTCCCAGGCTTTTGAATAGCTATTACTTTAACCTGCCTCCATGCGGGTGGAACTATATTTAATTCCATAAGAGTGTTATACAAGTTAAGTAATCGTCTTTTAGCGATTTCAGGAAGATTTTTTAGAAGGTTGAATTTAATCATATCGCTTCCCGGAGCAGAGTTATTCGATGAAAGAAGTGCCATTGAAAATTCCAACATTGTGAATGGTTCGGCCAGAGAACCGTTATTTCGGGTAGTATCCCGCAAATTCGGTTGTGTTGGGACAGAGTCTGGACAAACCTTTTTAGCGAAGTCGAATATCCACTGCATGGAGTATTCTTCACTCTCATTTGAGGATGAGCGGTTTCGCATATAACGAGCCTTTCTCCAAAGCGTTGTCATCGAGGTCTCCCTAGATAGTCCCTCTACAAACGAACGCCAGTAATTGCGTTTCTTTGCTTTGAGTAAGTTTTTAAGCTTTTTTTCAAGTTGAGGTACTTATCAAAAAACTCACATGTTTCATGTCTACGATAATCTTTAAACGCATCGGATTTCTCAAGATACAACTTAGTGCATTCATCATCCCATCCAGGGGTGGCGGGTCTTTTTTTGAGGGATGCACTTGGAACACGTCGTTTCTGAGCTTCTAATGCACTTTTGTACATCAGGTCGGAAAGGAAACGATACTCTTCTAATGGTGGAAGAGGATCGGTAGAATCAATACCAAGGGTTACCGCCGATGCAAAATGTTGCCAATCAATATGCCTCGTGAGGTCAAAAGGAACATGGATTGACTGGTCTGTTTTGTGAAAACTATTTGTGATTGAGATAATAATTGGTAAGTGATCACTACCATGGGGATCATTGATTACCTTCCACAGACAATCTAATGATAGTGAATTAGAACACAAAGATATGTCAAGTCGACTCTCCCTGGCAGGAGGTTTTGCTATTCGTGTCGCTTCCCCCGTGTTCAAGATGGTCAAGTTGAAATCGTCGCATAAGTCATAGAAAATACCCGCTCTGTTGTCATCGTATTGTTCGCCCCAAGCAGTACCGTGGGAGTTCAGATCGCCCAGAATAAGAACTGGAGATGGAAGTAATGTAATTGAACTCCAAAGTTGACGGCGGTTTATTGATGCCCTCGGAGGGACATAGACGGAAGCTATGCAAAGATCTTTATTCTTTACATTTATTTGGCAAGCGACGATTTCAATGCCTGAGATTATTGGGAGTGAGATTTTATAGAAGGGGTAGCACTTTTTGATCCCCAGAATTACGCCACCATATGAATCATCTCGGTCCAGGCGAATAATGTTAAAATCGTGGAAGTTTAATTCATTTTCAGAAGAAAGCCATGTTTCACAGAGAGCAAATATATCACAATCAGAATTGTGAATCAAATACTTGAACGAGTCTAATTTAGGTATTAGACTACGACAGTTCCATTGTAATACGGTGATCATATCTTGATCCTCACTCGACGAATTATTCATCGAAAGATATGAATTCACCAATAAGGGGCCATGATACAGTCAATTGCTTGAAGTAGTTTCCAACTATAGGAATAAGCAGGTCAATAATTCCTCGGAGCGGTGAAGCATCCGAAAGGCCAAGAACATTTAAAATGTTATCCACAATGTCCCTAAAATTAATCTTACCTCGATTGGACGGAATATTCTTAGAATTGCGAGAAGACGTAGTTTTTGGTAACCTCTTACGGTTACTGTTATTAGGTTGCGGCGGGTTGGTATAGCTACAGCTAGGAACGGATGCATCTGCTATTACCGGTTTATTCGGTTTTTTAAATTGACCCCCTCTACCTCCAATTTTTTGCAAGCTTTTGAGAGTAGGTTTTATTTGTTTCCGGCGCACACCCGGAGAACTAGTAGGCTTTCTTTTACCGGGGGCGTGTACCTCCGGAAATCCACTCTCATCAGCTTCGTCAGAGTCCAGTTCATCGGAGGATTTTCATTTTGAGCGGCTGATACAGACGATGCAGACGCTCCGTTTTGCGACTTTAACATTTCTGCATACGTCTGCTTGGAGCGTTCTTGTATGGAACGTCTCACGTTACCAGTGCGCTTCTTGTACACGGGGCAGTTCTGCAAATCGTGGAGAGGCTCTTTGCCACAGTAAGCACACTTTGTTGCTTCCTGTTGGCAAGCATCCTCTAGATGCAACGGGGCTTGTTGTCGCAAAAAGTAGCCGTATGACCCAACTGTTTGCACTTGGTACAATTAAATACCCTTGGTACAAAAAGGCGCACTGGGAAAAAAACTTTATCAATTTCAACAAATTTTGGGAGAATTGATCCGGCGAAGGTCACTTGAAGCGAGTCCGACGGTGAATACGTCTTTTTTCCATCTACCATTGATCCTGCATGCAATTGTTTGCATTCCAGAATCTCAATGGTAGACGAAGCAGAATCTGGAAGTCGCCCCTTACCTTCCATAACGTCTTCACACGTCAGGCTCGCTGCAGAAACCACACCGTCTATCCGTCTATCATTTCGTTTGCAATTTTATACGTAGGTGCAGTGACACGCAGTTTGTTTCGGTTGACCTGATGACATTCGGTCCCCGGATAACGACGCGTCAAATTTCTTTTTATGCCCAAAAAGTCTAGGGCTTTCACTTTCTGCCGAAAGTAGACAACCCAAGGAGAGGCAGAAGACGGCTGATAACAGCGCGCCCTAAAAACATCTTTGGGAGGCAACTCGCCCCCCTTAGAAACATCCATGCAAAATTAAATTGAATTAAAAAAAAAAAATTAATAAAAAACAATTGAAAAAAAAAATTAAATCAGATTTTTTTTTTGAGCCCCCCTACAGACAACGATTTTACTATATAGGAGAGAGATACACAAAGCACTACCAGTGGGACAAAAACAACAAAAATGTGCTACTTGCCCCTTACGCTGCTGTTGTGTTTGCTATTGCCTTTGCCGCTGTTGCTCGAAACAAAGCACCGGCTGTGATGGAGCGATGAACTTCCCTGCTACGATGATGATTGTGGGGTTACGCTTGCTCTCTCGGGTGTTTGAAAACGGTACTGGCTGGACAGAGCATCCGTCGGACTCGGCCGGGAATGCCTGCTTCCCTTAAGGAACGCTCGGCTGGATTTCGGCGGTTGAAAACAATTCACTTCTTTTATCACAATAATCACGTGGTTGGTTCAACCAAGGTTGAAAAACAAAACGTAGTGCGGAGTGAAAAAAAAACGACCGAAGCACTTCAGCGTTCGATGCGGAATGATATCGCAGTATGTTGATTAATAGTAAATATTTGAAATAAATAACGTATGTAAGAAAGCAATTCAGCGCCAACATTTGATTAGGGCGAATCTGCTTTTGTAAACAAACACTTTGTCTGCTAATTTATCGGAAGTTGAATACAATTCCTTCAAATTGAATATATCAGCGGATAGAAATAAAGCTCCTCTTCCTTAAAGAGTGCTTAATTTGTATAAGTGACCTTTTGTTCAAGAGAAAATGACTACGAAAGCCATTGTTTACAAAAGCAGATACGCCCTAATCTAATGTTGGCGCTGAATTAACACATGCAATTGCGGAAAAGCTTGGATAAATGGTGGGTACAGATGAATGTTTATTTAAAATATCGATTTTTCTTGTAGTTATTTTACCCCATGCCCATCATCGTTGTGATGAACGTTTCCTATCAATAGTTGGCTCGCGTTGTATTCAACAAATCAAATATTCTTCCATGGTGCTATCAGAGGTGATCCGACCTTTTTAGGTCTATCTTATGTCTGAATATCTAAGGCCTTGTTCAGACTACAGAGTTATAACATGTTATAACGGTTGTCAAATAATTTCAACAAGAAATTCGTCATCAAGATAGGCTTATAACATGTTATAACTGCTCAGTCTGGCCAGTGTTTAATCTTCATACTGGACATGGCGTTTGATGTTGCTTTTGTGGCTCACCTTAAAAGTCTTAATTCATATTTATTGGATAATAAACGGCCATTTATAATGAAATCGGTGATTTGATCAGTTCATGGTACCATGTTAGAATACAATTGACATTATGTTATAGTATAGATAGATCTGTATTGTGACTGATTCTGACTGATCGGAAAGTTTGAAGATTTGGTTAAAGATTTTAGGTACTTTAAACTAATCTAATTCAATGTTCTTAATGAGCGTATTTAAATTAAGATGACAAAGCAAAAAAAATCATCCAGCCTTCTACAGATTTATTTCGGCTATCGTTATTAGGTTTCCTGTTTTCTATATTGAAAAGAGGAAACCTAATAACGATTTCTCTATTTTTATTGTTTGATAGTAATCCCGACTTAAGGTCAGTATCGAGTTCGAAAGAAATTTCTTTTTCTATCTCAATCCCATGTTAAATTCCGTTTACTGAAACGGAAAAGTAAAGAATCGAAAAGAAATTTCTGCAGCAGTATCCACCTGAAAAGAATGAAGAATAAAATTGGAATTTTTAAGGCTTCCACGCAAACTAATGGGAGCTGTCACTTTTACTTTCGGAAAAATATTCCGCTCGATTATTCTGACCGGGTTTGTCTGACGAAACTCTACGCACCATACAAAATTTAAAAAAAGTGTACGGAGAAAAGTCTACGAGGTGGAGGGGGATCTGAGATTTTCATAAATTTGTCTACAGGCCCATGAAGTATTCGATCGTTTCTTGCTGGTGTTTTTTTTTAATGCAATTCTTATCGCCGGGTGAAACATGCTGGATTGTCAAAGTTTATGCGAACAGTATTTAACCTACAATAGTCTTCGGCATTGAACAGATCTTGCTCCAATATTTTAGCAGGCAAAAGCGCATGCTTTATTGCGTAAAGCCTCTTCCATACGCAAATTTTCATTACGTCCTATATAACATTTAAATTGAACTTAGATTTTTAAGAGTTCAAAATTTATACCTACCGTGTCGGACAAAACAATAACAACACCTGCAAATGAAAACTTCACGTAAGCACACTAACTGTCAATTTGAATTGCATTCATGCGACAACCTCTGGCGAGCATCTGTATTAATCTGACAGATGATTGCGCCAGCGCTACCCCATTGTAAATTACCAACTGAACTGTGCACATCGAAAAGCTGTGTTGATTGTGAAATCCGTGCGACATAAGTGTAGGACCACTTTCGCATTCGGCATATTTCTACAACAAATATCTCTGGATTCTTGAGGTAGGTCACTTGGTATGCTTAAATATTGTTACTTCATTAGAATCAAAACAAAAATTGAGCGCCACTTCCATTATTATTTGATTATTTTTAAAATATATCATAAATTTACCAAAACATCATAGGCCGGAACTATCACTGCACGGAAAGGTTGCGAAAGTACATCAAACAACTAGCGACGGCTGGCAAATCCCAACGAGAGATTGCTGGATTACTGGGACGGTCGAAAACATTTGTGTACAATCCCATCCATGCACACAAAGCCCCTCCCCTCGGATGTGATCTGGACGCGATGGGTGGGCCTACGCCATCAGCATTGAGATGGCAACCAAAGACATATCCTGACGTGGTGGTATCACATGTTCTAATTTTACACATGTGATCCAAAAGACATCCTGTCCTGGACCATTGAATACTGGTGCAGTCAGGTAGGACACTTTCCTCAGTAATATTGATGTGAGATTTATTCTTGGCTGCAACACCTTTCTTATGCGTTCCCTGACATGATGAGCCGTAGCCACGCTTAAATCTAAATCTAGCTAGGTAGGTATATGTTGATAGACAATGTGTTCAAAGTTATTGACATTCGTAGGGAATCGACTGTTGGATTCACTGAGTAGAAGTTTTATTAAAACTAGGAACGTGGCGCCGGTCTTATTTTGTTATGTCTCACTTCAAAGAGCCATAATGAAAGTACCACACATTATAACAATGGTCTACAAACAATCTTATAACGGCTTCATTCTCGATAATTTTATAATAATATATAGGGAATAGGCGTGATGAAGCTTTACTTTGCCACCGAAAAGTGAATCTTATAGTTGAGCAAGACTCATATAATTATTGTTAGGCTGCATATGCAGTAAGACTTTGAAACAATTAAACGACTTAGAGATTAGGATTTGACAAATAAACAGAAGGCAATGAACGGACAAGTAAACGTAATTTTTTCTACAAAAGAACTATATAATTTAACTGAATAACGCAGAAGACAAGAACTGACTAAGGCAGACAAAGTGATAGGTGAATTAAACGTGGTAAGACGAGGTGTGCAACGATGACTTTCAGAGCACATGAGAACTAGACATCTATTAACTAATTTATAAACGACTGAAGAAGTTACGAAATTTCCTCTTGAACATATAAACATAACACCATCAGCAAACCATGAAAATTATAATGTTGGGACTACCCGCATTATCACAAACCATTCCTGGACCATTTCCCTTATTGTTGACGACCGTTTCCGTTACTGTTACGACATTTACCTTTATAGTTGACAACTATAAACTAACAATCTCTTATATAGTTTCAACAATATGTCAGATGGTAAAAGACCAAATAACAATATGCTGAATAGGCGGTTAAGTTAGGTTACCATATAAAATTGGCTATTTTCACGAACAAAATTTTTGCTGTACTCTATGCCAAAAAGTTGGTGTGTAATCCAGACCGAGTGCAGACAATAAAAAACCTTTCAATGACAATATGGCATACATTAACAATATGTGTAAATTTAGAGGTTGTATGGTGAAAGCGAGATTAAACTATTTGATAACAATAAAATAAAATGTGATAATATATCTTAAATTCGAAATATAGTTTTGACTATATAGGAAATTGTTTTTCGTTATGCGCGTACTGATACCTTTAACATCAGAAATTACTAAAACTGGTTGAATTAAAATATCTCAACTACATAACTGAAGAAAACATTCTGACAAACTAAATAACAAAAAGACAAAACGACACCATACAAAACAGCGGACATGAACATGACTGAGAGAAACGGGAAGCAAACTTTAAAATGTAACACCTTTTGAGGCAGTGTCAACAGCGTCTCTAGGGACGACATGATCCTTGCACGGCTGGTGAAATACTTCAAAAGGAATTAAGTTATATCATTCTAACGCCCAAGTCAATAGCTTCTTATTTTTGGTTCAAGAAAACAGTTTCGGAAGACTTTCAGAGCACACAAATGACACACTTATATGTGTACGTTTATTTTTGCGTGAATGTTGTTTATTGTTTGCACTGTCGCGATCGCTCAACTGTACGTTTACGAACCGCTGCTAATTGTTTGTATTTGTGGTGTACTGCATGTACCACTGACATGTATGTCCCGAAAAAAACCATCCGTGCTGATTCTCGTGTACCTTGGATGACCAACGAACTTCGGTCGCTAAAGACTACCAAGCGAGCTGCCTTCAAGAGGTTCAGTAAGTACCGTACGCTTCCTCTGACCAAATCTCGCTTGCTGCGCAGCATGTTCCGTTATACAATCAATCGATGAGTGGTGTGAACGTAACCGATGCAATGATTTCCAGCTCCGCGTTGCGACTTAAGACGTCGTTTAATCCGGGACCAGACGGAGTTCCATCCGCAATAATTAAGAAACACATTGATGTCCTCATTCCGCCGCTTCGTCGTATTTTCCAGCATTCTATTTCATGTGGTACGTTTCCTCAGTGTTGGAAATCTGCTCATATGTTTCCAGTTTACAAGAAGGGTAGTAAGCGTGATGTCAACAATTACCGGGGCATCACATCGCTGAGCGCTGTTTCCAAACTGTTTGAGTTGGTAGTGATGGATCCAATCGTCTCACATAGCAAGCAGTATCTAAGCACTGATCAACATGGATTTATTGCCGGCCGCTCGACCACGACAAATCTGTTATGCTTGACATCGTACGTTACCGAAACTATGACGGAACGGACTCAGACGGATGCTATTTACACCGATCTATCAGCTGCTTTCGACAAGGTGAACCACGCTATAGTGATAGCCAAACTTGACAGGCTCGGAATCAACGGTAATCTACTAGATTGGTCTCGATCATATCTTACTGATCGGCTACTTAAGGTTGCTATAGGAGATTGTCATTCTGCAAGTTTCTGTGCCTTATTTGGCATTCCACAAGGCAGCCATCTGGGCCCGCTAGTTTTCCTACTTTACTTCAACGATGTGCATCTTATCATCAAAAGTCCGTGTTTATCTTATGCAGACGATCTCAAAATCTATCTGAGGATTCTAAGCCGGTGACGAACTAGCTCAGGTCGCTAAAAGTCACCTTAATAAAGGGGAAAAAAATATCTGAGGATTCGTTCAGTTAATGATTGTATTCATCTTCAACAACAACTTGATGCAGTGGCAAATTGGTGCACGATTAATCGGATGGTGATCGCTCCTGCCAAGTGTTACGTCATAACGTTTTTGCGGAAGAAGCAGCCGATAACTTTCAATTATGAACTGCTTGGATCGTCAATAGGCCGAATTAGTCATGTGAAGGATCTCGGGGTGAATTTGGGTACACAACTAAATTATAAGTAGCATGCCTCGTACGTCGTTGCTAAAGCATCAAGAGTGCTGGGACTCGTCTTTAGAATAGTCAAAACATTTTCCGATGTTTATTGTTTAAAATCGCTCTACAGCTCTCTTGTGAGGTCCACGCTGGAGTACTGTTCTGCCGTTTGGAGCCCTTATCACAACAACGGTGCGGAACGGATTGAATCGGTTCAACGTGGCTTTCTTCGTTTCGCTCTCCGAAGACTACCTTGGAGGGATCGGTTCCGATTGCCCAGCTACGAAACCCGTTGCCGTCTGATCACCCTGCAAACTTTGCGAGTGAGAAGGGACGTCAACAACCCATTGATCATCCCGGACGCCCTACAAGGCAGAATTGATTGCGGGGCAATTCTTGAGAATATCGACTTGAATGTTCGTCCTCGGCCAATGCGAAATAATATAATGCTGAGGCCTCCACTTTGTCGTACGAACTACGGACTCGAGGGTGCGATCAGCGGTTTGCAACGAGTGGCTTCAATGTTCGACTTCCATCTTTTGCCTGCAGTTCTCCGTCGAAGATTTGCCGCTGCCTTCGAGTATCGCGGTAGCTGATAATGACTACGAAAAAAATGTATTTTTGTGTCTATACTAGTATGTTTTTTTTAAGACTTAACTAATTCTGATTTTCTCGTTTATGGATGTGATAATTTTTGTAACATTGTTTTTTACATGCTTTACCAAAATCATGGGGGCTGCTGAAAGCCTGTTGATGTAAATTTATAAATAAACAAATAAACTTCACGGACTGAACTACAAAAGACTGAAGAAATTACGAAACGCCGTATTGAATTTGCAAACGCAACACTGACAAACAAGATAAGAAAAATACAATTGTAAAAAAAAAAAACAAACGAAAGGACTCAAAATTCTCAAACGTGGCTCCTTCCGAGTCATTTGCAACAGCGTCTCCTTGGACGACATGTTCCGTGTACGGCTGGCAAAATGATTCGAAAGGATTTACGCAACGATATCATCAAAGGCCTGGCATAGAGGTTTCTACTCTATTCAGAGTCCCGCCAGTAAACCTTCATAGAAAAAAAAGAAAAAAAATGCCATCCATGCCCACAAAGCGCGCGTGGCAACTGGACGTCCCCTGAAGACCACAGCTAAGGATGATGGCCACATCAAACGGCTTTCTAATACCGATCTATTCAAGTCGGCAACGAAAATCAGAGATGAGCTGGAGTTATCCGTGAGCTCTAGGACAGTCCAGAGACGGCTTAACGAGAAGCAGCTCATCGGTCGAAGCCCCCGGAAAGTTCCGATGCTCACCCGGAAACACCTCAACCACACTGTGGTCAGACGAAACGAAAGTTAATTTGATTGGATCTGACGGAAAACGGTGGGTTCGGCGACCGGCGGATTGTGCATTTCGCCCACAGTACTCGACGAAAACATTCAAGCACGGTGGCGGAAACATCATGGTGTGGGGATGCTTTTCATGGTATGGAGTCGGTCCAATCTTCTGGATTAAGAAGATAATGGACCAATATCTCTACGCCGAGATTATGAAAACCGTTATGCTACCTCATGCGGAGTGGGAAATGCCGTTGAAATGGCAGTTCATGCAGGACAATGATCCAAAACATACTGCTCGTACCGTCAAGAAATGGTTTGCGGACAACAACGTTGATGTCATGCAATGGCCAGCGCAGTCCCCTGATCTCAATCCGATCGAAAACCTTTGGCTGATCGTAAAGAAGCTTCATCATACTGTGGTCAGACGAAACGAAAGTTAATTTGATTGGATCTGACGGAAAACGGTGGGTTCGGCGACCGGCGGATTGTGCATTTCGCCCACAGTACTCGACGAAAACATTCAAGCACGGTGGCGGAAACATCATGGTGTGGGGATGCTTTTCATGGTATGGAGTCGGTCCAATCTTCTGGATTAAGAAGATAATGGACCAATATCTCTACGCCGAGATTATGAAAACCGTTATGCTACCTCATGCGGAGTGGGAAATGCCGTTGAAATGGCAGTTCATGCAGGACAATGATCCAAAACATACTGCTCGTACCGTCAAGAAATGGTTTGCGGACAACAACGTTGATGTCATGCAATGGCCAGCGCAGTCCCCTGATCTCAATCCGATCGAAAACCTTTGGCTGATCGTAAAGAAGTCAGTTAAACCCTCGAAATCCAAAAACAAGGAGGAACTTTGGGCTAGAATCCAGTAGGCTTGGTATGCGATTCCAGTCAGCACATGCAGAGCATTGGTGGAGTCAATGCCACGGAGAGTGCGGGCGGTAATCCGGAACAAAGGATACACTACCAAATACAGATGATAGACGTTGAGAGAACCGGTTTTATGAATGAATTTGTGCCTGCTCTTATTTTATTGTCGCGTGTTTTTTCGACATACGAATGCTTGAATGGCAGATTTCTTTTTTAGATTGTTGCTATAACTGTAATTATGTTTCGTTTCTTTGACAAAGATAATAAACTAAGTTTCCATAAATAAACTAAATAGTTTTGATGATTTCTACAACTGGCACCGCAACTAAACCTGTTTGATGATAAAGTGGTCTTATTGTTTTGTCCGACACTGTATATTCAATCACACATTTTTCATGGGGGAGTTTGCTAATTAAATCCTCCGGTCCGCTTCCTAGCATCTTGCTATGAAGTACCTGGTGGTCACCCACCCTCCGATTTCCTGTCGATCTGCCAAATTTTGGTAAACCGACTGCTTAGAATTAGGGGCTACCCACTAGGGTGCCAATCCAATGTATGGGGAAAATTTGACCATCGGACTTCGTAAAGTGGACCCCCAAAGCGGTCAAAGTTTGATTTTTTTTGACCCATTGAAAATCTCCGATGTCGAATTTTTTGTTATGCCAATCGTCTTAGAAATGCACTGCCGTTAAAGACATAACTGTCTCATGTAATTACGGAATCCCATAGAACATGGGACAGATCTGCGTATAACGGCAGTGCATGAAACGTCGAGATCTGTTGTTATCTCGAAAAAAAAATTGGTTTTGAAATACTTTTCACTATTAAAAATAATCAACTTCAAACTCTCTTAGGATCTGCTAAAGATCCCATTGACAATCTTGAAAAATTCGAGGTCTACGAAATAACTTGTTACCATTGCGGAAAAAATTACATAAGATAAACCAAACGTTCTTTTAAAATTAGTTTCAAAAAGAATATCGCCGAAGTCACTAAAGCAAACAAACACATTAACAAAGGACTTATACACAATTTCAAATAAAAATTAGTTGAACATAGTTTAACGAAGAACATTTTCTAAACTTAATCCACTTACAAATTTAGGGACATATCAAAAATCCATGGAAACTAAATGTAGTACAAAGCGTTCACGAAAAATAAGCAACACATATTTATTGGCAAAAATCCATGGAAAATTCTACATAATACTGATGTGTTCATACATAAACTGAACCCTCTCAGAAACACAAATAAAGTTTGTACGACAAATAAAAAGTTTTAATTTTCTGATGTTTTAATCACGGTAGTTCCATATCGGTTCCGTTTCGATTCCGTTTCGGCTCCATTTCGGTTCCGCTTTGGTTTCGTTTAGATTTCATTTCAATTCTATTACAATTCCATTTCGGTTCTATTTCGGTTCCGTTTCGAATCCGTTTTGCTTCCATTTCAATTCCATTTCGATTCCGTTTCGGTTCCACTTCAGTGTAGTTTTGGTTCCATTTCAATTTATCTCAAGTTCAATTCAATGTCGATCAACTAATCATGGTTTCATTTATTCTTTTTCCTCTGCTGTCAAGGTAAATAAAACTAAATAGCTCGGGGCTGTAAAATGAACGCCATTGACATAAGACAACCTGACTGACCTAACCTAACACACTTTAAAATGGAAGCTCATTGCATACTAATTCAAACTTTTAGGATTATTCTTTGAAGATACCGCAGTGCTATAAATAGCCAACAAGGCGCACCACTGTAATTGAGGGTTGTCTAGAAATATCATTCGCTGTATGAATAATAAATATAATGCATACTCTTGTTGCAATACTTCTTGGGGTTGATTTCAGTACTACTAGTTATCACCATAGACTACATCAAAGGCCTGAATGTCGTTACTAAGAATTATTGCTTGGCAATTTGCATGTCTTTTTGAAATCTAGTTACTACTGCATACGGCCTGGAGATGACTTCAGCACTTAGACGGCACTTTGCCCTGGGTTATCATCTCATGGAAACATCAGAAATCATTAAACAAAGCTCGTGACATTTAGGATACAGGGCTGGTAGCAGGTCACTTTTGAGTGACTTAGTCAATATTTTGAGTCTAGTCACTATTTGCATCCAAAAGTCACTAAAGTCACTATTTTTCGGAAAATGGTCACTAAAGTCACTATTTTCGCACCGCCGATTGTAACAAGTTTAAAAAAATCACTTGTACCTATTATACAATAGTCAACCAAATTAAGCGATCTGGCCACACTATATAAAAGTCGAGAAATATACACCAAAAATTAGATGCACTGACACCTCTACCTCAATTGAACTTGTAAAATGCAGAGCGCTGGTCGATAAGAATGAGAGCACTCTAGATAAGAATGCGACGCACGTGGTCTCATATTACATCATCTTTCATTATTTTTACAATTTTCCACCTATTTCATAATAATGTTATCATATTTTTATACATATAAACCCAGTGAACCCCATGAAGAATCGAACGGGATAGCAGTAAAAAACTTAAAACGTTTACCCAATATGCAAATCAAATGTACACTAAGGTTTTTTTTTATACGGGGGATACGTTCCACTCTTACTATGAAACCGTGTAAAAAAAGACTAAATAGAGTTGATCAATTCACATGCATAAACATTTTAAATTGTTTCGAATTTGTTTACATGTGTTACCTTTTCATGCAATGGTCAAAATACTTTTTTTTTAATTTTAAGTATTTACACCAAAAATTGAGAATATTTTGAAAAACTGCCATATGATTACTTTTTGCCCAAAACGAAAAATGTGATTCGAATAAGGACGATAAGTTGTTCCGTTCTGAAGTTATCGCCGAAAACAAACCGTTTAAAAAAAGACCTTAGTGTATAATGAAGTAACTACATAGAAGAATCAAGTCATTTTTTATTAACATTCACTTTTTTTTTCAAAAATATTTTGTTAGATTCAGTTATTTAAAAAGCGGACTACTCTTTTGGTATCCAAATAATCGAGAAAAGTAGGAAGGAATTGTTAATCAGATAAAGGACTTATTCTCGGTTACTCACTTAGTAATTCTGAATCCAGAGTTGATTGTTTGTATCCCGATCCCGACAGTCAAGCGAACTCAATTCGATCATAGGTGAAATCAGGATACAGTGCAATTCGATCAGTTTATAAAAGCGTTTTCAAAGTTCCATTAAAACTCGTGCATTAAAATTTAATATTTTTTCTAGGAAATTTCTGAGACAAATATTCTTAGTTTATGATATAGTAGATTTTAAAAATTCACAACTCATCAATTACTTAAGTTTATTCTGACTTTGCTTGACTGCTGTTAAACCAAATTTTTTTGGCAAAGTTGTAAAAGATGTTAAGTAGAATTCGATCTAAAATTTTTTGATAAAGTTTACGAGATACTGATAAGGTCTGAATCCGCAATAATCCGGACACCTCAAAACATGAATAAAACATAAATTTCGCATTATATTTCCGTCGTAGTTGTTCATTTCAGATTCATGGGATGTGTTTTAACAATTCGTGAAGACAAAACATATTTATTCGGTATTTGCATTAAATTTTCGAACTTTGCGCTTAACTCCGTCCATTAGGGTTTGTACAGACTCTTCATAAATCGTACAAGCCGTCTTTGTCAAAATTTGCTGGAAGTGTTTGATGTCTTTGATTCCTTGCATCTTTCAAGAAAGCTTCCGCTTCATCAGAGCCCAATATCTCTAGCATTTCAGGCCATAGCAGAATAAAAAGCCAGCCCTGGAAGCTGCTTGAAATCCTCCAGGACATAAGTTCTGTTTGTCGTTGCGATTTGGAACTGTTTTTACTTTATGCGACCTAAGTCCCAAACGTTGTTTTGATTTTTGGACAAAACCAGGCAACATCCCTTGGGCTGCAAAATGGTGAGTAGACAACTGGGATGGAGCGTGCGTCCCCGCAACATAGCACTGGTCCTCACAAGTTCCTACCTCATGCTTCCACGGGTCAAGAGATGACAAAGACCGCCAGCTAAGGGTTGCGTACTTAGCTAGTAGTGCAGCCTGGGCACTGTTGTCCTTCTGACTTCAGCTAGATTGAGGAGGTGCGTTCCGAGCGTCTGTTCACCAAGGAGGTGCAGCTCAAACAGCGTCTGTCCTGGCATCCAGCGGCTGAGTAATAAACGCTGTATCGCGTCAGCTATACCTTAGGAAGCAGTCCCACCAACGGGATGTAGGAAGGTGGCATGCTGAAATCTTACCCTACCACAAAAAATGGAAGTATTCTTTATACGGTGTATAATTTCAGATCATCTATGGAATACCCAAGTGTTGTTTAATAATTTTAATTTTTTTGTTTTTTTCGTGGCAATGATAATGCAAGAGCGTCTACAATTGCAGCTGGACATCAGTCTACAGACATGCAGACAGTACAAATATAATTGTTACTATCATTTTATATTACAACATCCCTTCACAATATTTTCAAAGCTATTTTCAGGTTCGCATCTATGCATCGTAGTATGTTTTAGCCCACCTAACCCACGATATGTAGTTGAAAAGATAGGATGGTTTTTAATGTTTTTCTATTGCACAGATATAATAAAGAATTATTTTTGGGCCCAGTAGAAAGCAAGAGTATCGGAGAATTCAAATTTCATTTTTCTTTTTCTCTCTTTGGTTTTTTTTTTCTTTTTTGTAGATTTATTAAGCTTCCGTTTTTGGGCAGTAATCATAATCATATGAAATTTATTTCGGCTAATTGTTTGCTTAAATTTTCTTTGCTATTCTGCATGGCTGCCCGGTGATCAACTTTCTTTCATTATATCACTTTGGAAATTTTTGCCATTTCAGAGTTTCAATCATCTAACATCACAGCAGAAGAGACAAATAGTTGCATTTAATTTTTATGTGTATACTATTACAACATCGTATTATTTTCACCATATCATCATTATATATATTAGTATAATCGTGTTAAAAATATTTAATAAAAGATTAATAATAATAATTAAATTTCATTTGCTTTAAGGTTACAAGGAAATAGATTCCAGATAGTACAGATATTTTATTTCATTGTATCTAAAGGTGTTTTTCTATGAATTTAAATCATTGAATTTTGTTAAAATTAATAAATGCTCTTCAACTCTGCTGATTATGTATATCTATATGTCATGAATACATACTTATTTTTTTGATTCATGTATAATAAAATGGTTTATGTTTTATTGAATTGCAATAAGACCTTCACATTCCAGAGTTATATTCATCTGCCACTGATTGAGCTGTAAAGATGCACCAAGCTGCATATGATTATCATATGCCTATTATTACTATTTTAACTATTTCATCATATTATTTTATTTATAACCATATTTAAATTACAGGATGACGAACTCTAACCATAGCATATTTTAATTAAATATTATAGTATATTTCATTGCTCTATTATATACTGCATATTATGACATGTTATGTACATTATTTATAATAAATACTGGGTTGGGAGGGAGCATCAGGAATGATAGCTGAAACTGGACGATGGTTTGATTGACTGCCTGAGTCTAGGAGGGAACGAGTATTATCATTTTCTTTATCCTACCGATTCGATTGTGATGCTGCGAATTCTGCTCCAACAGTTTCAGTGAGAGTGACGCGCCCTTCTTAACAAGCCATCCTGTAGAAAGCTTAATAAGTATTGCGAATTCGGTTATTCGAATTGTTGGATCGTATCGTTGGAAGGAGATTCTTAATTTCCCGTGGATTTCGCGTGAGTGTCTCTGCTTACGGGTCCACCCCTCCGCTTTTGGCCCTTCATACAGCGATATTGTGAATTCAGATCGGTGGCTTAATTTGATCTTGCTATTAAGTGGAGCTGCATCCAAGCCAAGGGCATGAAGGGATGGTGGCTACCATACATACATACATACATACAAAACCAGGCGACATCCCTTATATGACATTAAATATATATTGGGAAGGGAGGGAGTATCAGGGTATCACTCAAACTGGAATTGGACAATGGAGTGGTATGACAACCGGCGTCTAGGAGGGAACAAACAGTATCATTTTCTTTATCCTACCGATTCGATTGTGGTGCTGTGAATTCTACTCCAACAATTTCAGTGAGAGTGACGCGCCCTTCTTAACAAGCCATCCCGTAGAAAGCTTAATGAGTATTGCGAATTGGGTTATTCGATTGGTTGGATCGTATCGTTGGAAGGAGATTCTTATGTTCCCGCGGGTTTCGCGTAAATGTCTCTGCTTACGGGTCCGCCCCACCGTTTTTGGCCCTTCATACAGCGTTACTGTGAATGCAAACCGGTAACTCAATTTGATCTTGCTATTAAGTGGAGCTGCATACATGAAAAGGTCTTAGAAGGGGTGGTGGCTACCTTACATACATACATACAAACCAGGCGACATCCCTATTTTACGAGCCACCGTTCGAATGGAGAGATTTGGGTTTTTCGTTAATATCCTTTTCACCTTTCGGTCCATGACAGGATCAGCGCGTCCAATGTTTTTGTAACTTCTCGGTTTCCTCTCCACCGTCAAACGTTCCGAAAATGATTTGAGCACATCGTGAACAGTGGATTTAGGCAAATCCAAAGTTCTTGCAAGGTCCCGTATTGACAAGTCAGGATTTGCCGTACGCCCGTACAAAATTCGCTCGCGCACTTGTTTTTCTTTCGTCGCCATCTTGAATACTAAACATGAAATGTAAACATCAATCATAGTATTTTTCATCATAGACTCTCAGCTATACCACAGTGAAATCCTACGTGCAATATTTCAAAAGTTACAATGATTTGAAGGTGTCCGGATTAATGTGGATACAGACCTTAAGCATACTGAGCTATATCAATGATATTTTCTAAGGTTTCTTTTAGATGGGAGAACCACTCATACATCTAATGTACGCTGATCTGAAAGGGTAGGTGCGAACCATCGTCGGTCGAGTTTGTTAGCCCAATGTGTGGCCCGCGAATACTTCACTCCCAGAGGACATTTTCGCCAATATTGAGAACTAGCTATCTGCGAAAAAAATTTATGTTGGGGATGAAGCAATCGCAGAGCTGATCAAATTAAAGGAGATCGACAAACTCCACTTTTTCAACAATGCAAATAAGCATAACGTTGCTGCTAGTAAGCACGTAATAAAAAACTACAAGGTACAGCCTCATTGGGTTGTTCGAAATGATGACGTAGGACTACGATACTAAATGTAAGCCATTTAGATGGTTCCATGCAATGTCCTTTGAATTTACCCTTTCAGGCCTAATTTATATAAGCAATTTGGTTAATTCTGATTGATTTGGTGCTCAATAACATAGAAATGATTGAAAAAAGTAGCAAATATTTTTTTGAGATGTGCTGGCTCGTCCAAACTGCCCAGGAGATCATTTGTATAGCCCAAAAGAGTACGGTTACTACTGTATATCTTAAGTTCTGAACTCACGGTCAGTTTTTATGAACCTGAACATCCCAAGATTATCTTCTTGTGTATTTTTACGTTCGAAAATATTCACTAAATATACTTGTATACGTGACGTAACTTTGTATAGCCCGAAAAAACTACTGTTACAGTCATACCTCGATATAACGTAACTCAATTTTTATTTTCGTTACGTTATATCGAAGTTACGTTATATCGAAGCAAAATTTTTTTTCCAGAATTTTTTTTTTATCTCTTTTTTTTCTATAAAAGAATTAACGTTAAATCAATGTTATTCACCCAGCAGGATGTTCCAGCCCTACTTACCTCCGTTTTTTCAATTTAAAAAACATTTGTTTATTGACCCCTCATTTAAAAAAAAATTGTATTTTTTTTTATCGCAGAACATTACTTTTAGCAGTATTCTTTTAATGATGTATAAATAAAAATGCACCAAAATTTGGTTACAGCTTATTCCATACTACCCAGGGGGTAATTCACTCCGCCACCATGTGTTAACACCCTCAAAAACACAATCCGACACACTTCAAACTCACTCCTCACCACATGGAAGATACATTTATTTCTGGCACCACTTACGCGAATTGATTATTTGTTTTGGCACTGTTTGTTTCCCTCTCGCTTGCACTGATGTGATTCAGATGATGTTTGAATGTGGGTGAATTTGGTCCATGGTTGCCAGTAAGGATAAATTTTAGATTGTAGTTATGACACCTTCCGACACCCTGAAACACAACGTGTCAGAGTGACTAATCTCCTGATAGTACCATTCTTTATACATCAAACTGCATATTTCATGGCTTAGGTGGTAGATGCATATAATTTTTATTTTATCCGCTAGTAGTAAACCAACACGGTTATGTTTTTTGTCTTGTTTACGCGACACACGATCCATTTTTCAAAAAACCTCTGACTTAGTCGACCTTCTTGAATTATGAGTTGTGCAATAATAAAAAAGTTTTAACAGCTAGCTTCCTACTACATACACAAAAACAAACAATCCACAGAAAACAGATGTTTGACGGCATATACAAACCATGTTGTAGCATTGCACGCAACATCGCAAGCAACTTTACACTAAACCTTCCCAGATAACGGAGCTTAGTACAATTGAATCAGCTAAGTCCCCTTTCCTACTTCAATCGTACTTCCCGTTCTAGTACAATCGTACTTCAAATGCACTTCAGATGTTACAACCGATGGACTTGAAATGTTAAAATAGCTAGCCTTTCATCTTAAATTTTGGCAATAGGTTGAAGGACACTTGAAGTCCATCTTTGAACTAGGATTGTACTAGGACTGTTTAGTTCAAATGGATTTGTTGAAAAATAAGACAAACAAATACATAAGACAAAAGAAATACTACACAAAAGACATCCACTTTGCGTTTTTTTTTATCACTTCGTTCAGATCGAGAACCTGGAATTCCACAAGCGACAAAATTCGGCTTTTGCGCCCATTTCGTTAGATGTCATTGGTGCGGTAGCGTCAAACGCTGAACCAGTTGAAAACAAAACATTGAAATTCAAAAAAAGAAGACAAAAGCTGACAACTCAGCAAATGACACTTGATCGATGTTCAAGTCGTGAAGGAGAACGAAGCCAATCTGGGTTGCAGCAATCTTATATGTCGTTTTCGGTTTTTAACTTGGGTCAGGTCTGACTCTGACTCGCAATTACCGAACGAAAACGGATCCAGAGTCGAGTCAGTATGATGGTATTAGCAGCAATCAATATGCAACTAGCGATTTGAAATTGGTTCACTGTTGTAGAACCCCTTGGTCCGAAGTACACCTTGAAGCCAGCACCTAACTATACATATTTGCGCCTTTGTTTTGATTTGCTGTGTTATTTTGACAGAATATTTGAGAGTGTGTTCGTGTGAGTTCATTATGAGGGGCGTATTATTAAGTTTGGGACCGAGCTTGGGACTGATGTGCTAGTACTGACTGAGCCAAGAAAAAAATCGTATTTGTTCGGGACCTACTGGTCTTAGAGTTAGTCTATGGTATTAGTGCAATCGTGTGAGCTGATTTGAGAGAAATTTGTATTTCATCTGTATAAGAGACCCCCCCCCCCTTCCCGAAGAGGGAGGGGTTTTGATCCATCATAAGAACCTTCACCGGCCCCAAAAAATCCTGCATACAAATTTTCACGCCGATTGGTTCAGTAGTTTCCGAGCCTATAAAGGCCAAACATACAGAAAGATAAATAGAAATTTATTTTTGTATGTATTTTTTTTTTATGAATTTATTTATTTGTACAGGCTCAATCGAATGAACTTTACAGAGCCAAGTTTTCATGTTTATATACATCAGTTTTCTTAGAACTAAGGTTAAGGGGGTGGAACCGATTACCCAGGGCCGCCTCGAGGTTAATAGGAGTTATAATTTTATGGATGAGAAAATTGCGGTAGAAATTTTAAACAAAGCATAAGGAACAATGGTTTTCTTATATCTAGAATTTCAAATTACAATTTTTTAATTGAACGTTTTCAATTTAAAAAAAAATCACTCACTCACACACACAACAACTCTCACACACCGATGCACACAATCCTCAAAAATTTAACCTAAACAAGTAAGTTAATCAAACTAAAATCTAAGGCTAATGTTAGTCAAAAACACATAAATGAGTTTCATAAACTCCAGATCGCGTGCAGCCAAAATGTCTCGAATCAGTACATTGGGTTGCCTACCTCGAGCCCGAAGGGAATCATAAAGCTCAGATCTGACTCCACGATGCTCAGCACAAGACCAAATAACGTGATCTGCGTCCTGGTAACCTTGTCCACATTCACAGAGATTCCCAGCCCAACACGGAACAAATGAGCGTTTAATGAATAATGATTAGACATGAGGCGAGACATCACACGAATGAAGTCTCGACCCACATCCAATCCCCTGAAACAACATTTCTTAGACACCTTAGGAGTGATAGAATGTAGCCATCGCCCCAAATCTCCTTTACTCCATTTATACTGCCAGCTATCGAGTGATATCTGACGAAAAATATAAAAAAATTCGTTGAAGGCGTCTTGTCGGTCATAATGTTTGTATTTATAGATAGATAGATAAATCACGTTTATAATTTAAACTGCCATAAATAAGGTAAAAAAAAGTTACGTTATATCGAGGTAAAAGTTACGTTATATCGAGTTACGTTATATCGAGGTTGCGTTATATCGAGGTTACGTTATATCGAGGTATGCCTGTACTACCGTATATTTCAAGTTCTGAACTCCAGGACGGAGTGGATTACCTAGAGGATCTCAAAGTTATACAATAATGACTGTTGATCTTCCAAAAGATTCATTGAATAAGTTTGAATATAGATGATCACCATATAGGTATACACTGATAGGCAAAATAAAGTGCCCACCTCATCGTTTTTTCAATTTCTCTCATTTACTTGGTTCAAATTAAAGTAAACACACTGTATTTTTTTATTATCTTATTTTTTATATTCTTTTTAAGTTTCACTTATGGAAATTGTTGTCATATAGAATACTGAAAAAAAGGAGTTTTACTTAAAAAAAAAAATCAATTTGTGTTGAAAAAAAAACAGTGACAAAATTAAGTGCCCACTTCATTTAGGCTACAGAAAACATAAATTAAAGTAAAATAAAAGCATTTCAATAATGTATGTGTCCTCCTTTGGCCTTCAGGACCTCCTACAGGCGCTTCGACATGCTCTCGACCAGGTTCTTTAGGTGCTGTGGATCTAGCTCTTCCCAGGCGCGCTCCAGGGCTTCAAAATAGTTATTTTTATTGTTAACACCAGTTTTGTCAACCCTGTCATCGAGAATCGCCCAAAAATTCTCGATGGGATTGAGGTCCGGGCTTTGTGGAGGCCATTCCAGCGGTTTGATCCGACAAGACCGGAAGAAAGACTTGTTCTTCTTGGCAGTATGCTTCGGGTCGTTGTCCTGCTGGAATACGAACTTCTCTTCAAGGCCCGTCTGGATCAGCGAAACCTCCAGATTTTCTCGCAGGATGTTGATGTAAGAATCTGCCGTCATTATCCCGTAGATTTTCACAATGCTTCCCACTCCACCCCACGAAGAACACCCCCAGACCATCACATTTCCTCCTCCATGCTTCATCGTGCCTTGGATGTGGCGCTCCTGAAGCTCCTCTCCCGATCTGCACCAAACACGAACCCGCCGCTTTCGGTTAAACAGCTCGAATTTTGATTCGTCCGTCCAGAGAACCGTTTTCCAGAACTCTAGGGGCTTATCAGCATGCTCCTTAGCAAACTTAAGCCGTTTGGCTTTGTTTGCCTTGCTGATAAATGGGCGCTTCCGGGCAAGTTTGCTATTCAACCCCTGTGCTACGAGACGGCGACGAACAGTTCGACCGGAAACTGATAACTGAAGGGTTTCCTGGATCTCGCGGACAGTTACCTTCGGGTTCTTCTTGACTTCGCGCATGATCTTGGTGTCCGTTCTCGCATCCGTTTTCCGCTTCCTGCCTCTGCCAGGGCGATCCACCACTGATCCAAACGTTTTAAGCTTCAGAAGAATTTTGCCAACCGCTGCCTTACTGATACTGTACTTCTTAGCGGCAGCCCGGTGCGATTCACCGTTTTGCACATCACGAACGACCAATTTTCGTATACACAAGGGAATTGCTTTCGAAAGCACTGCGTTCTCCATTTTTTTTCAATTGAATCAAATGCGATCTCGTATACAAATGCACCAGGTTGAACTGTTTGCTTCAAAACATGTCAAAATATCAAAACATAAACAATCGAGGGGTCTTCCAATGGAAACTTATCGAAAACATATCGATTTTTGAAGTGGGCACTTTATTTTGTCACTGTTTTTTTTTGTCAACACAAATTGATTTTTTTTTCTTTAAGTAAAACTCCTTTTTTTTCAGTATTCCATAAGTGAAACTTAAAAATAAGATAATAAAAAAAATACAGTGTGTTAACTTTAATTTGAACCAAGTAAATGAGAGAAATTGAAAAAACGAAGAGGTGGGCACTTTATTTTGCCTATCAGTGTAGCTCAAAAACTACTGCTACAACTGTAGATCTTATGTTTTGAACTTAAGGACAGTTTGGAGTACCTAAAATATCCCAAGATTGTTGCATTATGTATGTTGGCCTTCCAATATTGTTAAATACATATTGTCCCTTTGCACACTCCAAACACCTGCTGTTACAACTGTAGATCTTAAGTTCTGAACTCAAAAGGATCATTCAATATGTTTGAATACATATGGTACACACTACCAAAATGCCATGTAAATTTCTGTCCCCTGAGACCGACACATGCAAGCGTCCTTTAGCACATAAGAATGAGTCGAAAGAGATGAGAAAATAAATTCAATCAAACACATCTTTCGTCGAATTGCGTATGTGTCAGTTTCAGTAGACATAATTTTACACGAAATCTTTCTTTACGTTCTTCAACTGTTTACGAACATGAATTACGTCTCGTGTAAAATTCAAATTTTTTAAGTGTGTATCCTTATGTAGCCCTAAAAGCTACTGTTACAACTGTAAATCTGAAGTTCTGAACTAGTACATTTTGGATGACCTAGAACATCCCAGAAAGACACAAAAATATTAAACGTTTATCAACGAGAATTTTATAATACATATGCATATGTACAATATTCAAAAACAACGCTTTACACTATTAACAAGGCATAATTTTTTTTCTTCCTGAACGATGTATATTCAGGATGTTCTAGGTCAATGGTTCCCAACCTTTTTAGGCTCGCGACTCCCTTTTTGAATCAGTAATGGCCCCGCGACCCCCTTGGAAAACTAATGTGATTATGTTGCGATTAAAGATAAAGAAATACATCAATTTACGATCTTTTTTATTTATTACGACATGTTATGTTATAACCAGGGAAAAACACTCTCAGTGTGATTGCTGCGCCTGGATTTATTTTTAAGGATTCATTCATTTCAGGCTCAATCGAATCAACTTTACAGAGCCAAGTTTTCATGTTTATATACATCAGTTATCTTAGAACTAAGATTAAGGGGGTGGAACCGATTACTCGCGGCCGTCTCGAGGTTAATAGGAATTACAATTTTATGGATGGGAAAATTGCGGTGGAAATTTTAAACAAAGCATGAGGAACAATGGTTTTCTTATATCTAGAATTTCAAATTACAATTTTTAATTGAACGTTTTCAATTTAAAAAAATAATCACTCACTCACACACACAACAACACACACAACACAATCACACACCGATGCACACAATCCTCAAAAATTTAACCTAAACAAGTAAGTAAATCAAACTACAATCTAAGGCTAATGTTAGTCAAAAACACATAAATGAGTTTCATAAACTCCAGATCGCGTGCAGGCAAAATGTCTCGAATCGGTACATTGGGTTGTCTACCGCGAGCCCGAAGGGAATCATAAAGCTCAGATCTGACTCCACGATGCTCAGCACAAAACCATTTTTTTATCTAGTTCATTTATTTGGCAGGCTCAATTGCGTTAGCTTTACGGAGCCGATAATTCATTGTTTTTTTATATAATGAATGACTTAATACTAGCGTTAGTATGACTTGGGCCGTTTACTCGCGGTTTACCCGAGGTTAAAAGGGGTGACAATTTTTGGGGATGGATTGGACAGAGGAACATGGAAATGGGATGCTGTGGTCTCATCAGATAGCTGTCGTCAGCACTTTCACGTTGTGTGGTATGGTCAGGGCTCCCTTTTGGTGTTCGGCCGGTTGTGGTTACCATTGGGCGACGATGAGATCTCCTCAGATGTCGGAACAAAACAAACACAAACTAATAAATAAAGAAAAAAAAAAACACAAGCAGATTAAACTCTTATACTAGACATTTGGAGAAACACATAAATCGATTGCATATAACACAGATCGCGAGATCCCAACACATCTCTCATAGGAACATAAGGTTGCCTTCCTTGGGCCTCCAGGGTATTCAAAATTCTTGTTCTGGCGGCGTAATTATCCGTGCATTGCCAGACTGCGTGATCGATGTCATCATAACCGTTTCCACACCGGCAAAGATTGCTGTCCACGAGGTTAATTCGATAGAGGTGTGCATCTAACTGGTAATGGTTGGACATAAGTCTACTCATCACACGGATGAAATCACGGCTAACGTGCAGGTCCTTAAACCACGCCCTCGATGAAACAATAGGAATGATGGAATGTAACAGCCGTCCTAGATTTCCGGTGTCCCAATCGGTTTGCCAACTCGAAAGGGTACTCTGACGTACTAAATGGTAAAATTCATCGTGTGAAATTTGTCTATCATACAAATCGCCTTCCTGGGCGCCCACCTTTGCGAGCGAGTCCGCTTTCTCATTGCCTGGGATTGAGCAATGTGAAGGGACCCATACAAAGGTGATCAAATATGATCTTTCGACCAGCACACTCATCTGTTCCCTTAGTTTTGAAAGGAAATAAGATGAGTGTTTACTAGGTTTCATCGACCGAAGAGCCTCAATCGAACTGAGGCTGTCCGAGAAGATGAAGTAATGGTCTGCGGGCATGTTGGAAATCATCCCCAATGCGAAGTTGATTGCTGCCAGCTCAGCAACATAAACAGAACAAGGTTCCTGAAGTTTGTGGAAGGCGCTAGAGTTTTCATTGAAGACACCGAAGCCAGTGGATCCATTGAGGCGAGACCCATCAGTGAAAAACCTTTTTTCAGAATTGACGTGTTGGTACTTTTCAGTAAAAATACGCGGAATAATAATAGAACGAAGTTGATCCGGAATCCCATGAGATGCTTGTTTCATGGAAAGATCATAATGTATTGAGGAACTGCTATAGGTGAAGTGAGCACGGTCTGGAGTATAGCACGGAAGGCACATATCCGACGATATGTATTGGTGGTAAATTCTCATAAATCGAGATTGTGTGTTCAGCCCTAACATTTCTTCAAAATTTTCTATTACAAATGCGTTTTTCACTCCACATTTGATTAATATTCTGAGCGAGAGTTCCCAGAACCGATTCTGGAGGGGTTTTACTCCTGCCAGAACTTCGAGACTCATGTTATGCGTTGAGTGCATACAGCCAAGAGCAATACGCAGACAACGATATTGAATTCGTTCCAATTTTAGAAGGTGACTTTTTCTTGCCGAGAGAAAGCAAAAAGAGCCATACTCAAGAACAGAGAGAATGGTTGTTTTATAAAGGGTAATGAGGTCTCCCGGATGAGCACCCCATGATGTGCCACAAATTGAACGAAGAAAGTTGATCCTTTTTTGGCATTTTTGCTTCAAATACGTAATGTGGGCATTCCAAGTGCACTTTGAATCAAACCAGACCCCAAGGTATTTGAAGGATAACGATTGGATAATGTTTCTGCCCAAAAGATTAAGCTGCAATTGGGCTGGATACCGCTTTCGAGTAAACACTACCAGTTCAGTTTTCTGCGGTGAGAATTCGATCCCTAGACTCCTAGCCCAAGAAGATAGGTTATCTAGGGAATTTTGCAATGGTCCTTGCAAGTTAACGGCATGTGAGCCTCTTAAGGAGACCACGCTGTCGTCAGCAAGTTGTCTTAGCGTGCATTGTTCTGCCAAACAATTGTCAATATCTTTGACGTAAAAGTTATAAAGAAGGGGACTTAGACATGAGCCTTGGGGCAGGCCCATGTAACTAGTTCTGGAAGTTGTCAGTTGTCCAAGTGAAAAGTTCATTTGCTTTTCTGACAACAAATTGTACAAAAAATTATTTAAAATTACGGGAAGTCCACATCTCTGCAAATTTTCTGACAGGATTTCAATGGAAACTGAATCAAAAGCCCCCTTAATGTCCAGGAATACTGAAGCCAGTTGCTCCTTGTGCGCAAAGGCCAGTTGAATATCTGAGGAAAGCAGTGCTAGACAATCATTTGTTCCTTTGCTCTTACGGAACCCAAACTGTGTATTTGATAGCAAGTTATTCGATTCGACCCAGTGATCGAGCCTTCGAAGGATCATTTTCTCCAACAATTTCCTAATGCACGAAAGCATAGCAATCGGACGGTATGAGTTATGATCAGACGCTGGTTTGCCAGGCTTTTGAATAGCTATTACTTTGACCTGTCTCCACTCAGGCGGTACTATGTTGTTTTGTAGTAAGGAGTTAAATAGGTCCAGCAAGCGTCTTTTTGCGATATCTGGGAGATTTTTCAGAAGATTGAATTTTATCATATCGCATCCGGGTGAGGAGTTATTTGAAGAAAGAAGAGCCATAGAGAATTCCAGCATTGTGAATGGTCTGTCCAGAGAGCCACCGTTTGGAGACGTTTCTCGAAAAATATGTTTTGCTGGAACAGAATCCGGACAGACCTTTTTGGCGAAATCGAATATCCATCGGTTGGAGTATTCATCACTCTCATTGGAAGATGAGCGGTTACGCATGTTGCGAGCCACCCTCCACAAGGTGGTCATTGAGGTTTCTCGTGAGAGTCCCTCGACAAAATTTCGCCAATAACCGCGTTTTTTTTTGCTTTGAGAAGTTGTTTGAGCTGTGTTTCAAGCTTTGAATATTCCTCGAAGTAAGTGGAAGTCATGTGTCTACGAAAAGCTTTGAAAGCGTCAGATTTTTGTAAATACAATTTTGTGCATTCATCGTCCCAGCCAGGTGTGGCTGGTCTCCTTTTGAAGGGTGCACTTGGAACTTTTCTTTTTTGTGCTTCCAATGAACTTTTGTAGATCAGATCGGCAAGGAATCGATATTCTTCTAACGGTGGAAGTGTATCGACGGATTCAGTACCGATTGTTACCGCCGTTGCATATTTTTGCCAATCGATGTTCCTTGTGAGGTCGAATGGAACTCGAGATGGTTCTGAAGGTTGAGGGCCACACTTAATTGAAATAATGATTGGTAAGTGATCGCTACCATGGGGATTATTGAGAACTTTCCACATACAGTCTAATGAAAGCGATCTTGAACAGAAAGATAGGTCGAGTCTGCTTTCTTGAGCAGGAGGTTTAGGTATGCGTGTCGCTTCACCAGTGTTCAAAATTGACAAATTGAAATCGTCACATAAATCATAAAAAATAGCCGCTCTATTGTCATCATATAGGTCCCCCCATCCAGTACCATGGGAATTCATGTCACCCAGAATCAATACTGGGGACGGTAAAATAGAAACTAAATTCCAGAGTTGACTACGGCTAATGGAAGTTCTGGGAGGAACGTAAACTGAAGCTATGCAAAGGTCTTTATTCTTTGCAGTTACTTGACAAGCGACGATTTCAACGCCTGAAAGAGCTGGTAGAGAAATTTTGTAGAAAGGGTAGCACTTTTTGATCCCTAAAAGCACTCCTCCATAAGAATCATCTCTATCCAGGCGTATAATGTTAAAATCGTGGAAATTGAGTTCATTTTCTGAAGAAAGCCATGTTTCACAAAGAGCAAATATATCACAATCGGAATTGTGAACTAAAAACTTGAACGAGTCTAGTTTAGGCACCAGACTACGGCAGTTCCACTGTAGTACAGTGATCATATCTCCGACCTGATTCGATGAATTATCCATCGAAAGATATGATCGATGCTAGGAGGGGCCATGAAACAGTCAATTGCTTAAGGTATGATTCTAATGTCGGAAGCAAGGCAGAAACTAAGCTTCTAAGAGGGTCTTGAATATTGAACATGTCTAAAATGAATGCCACAATGTCCGAAAAAGCTATCAATCCTCGATCGGACTTGGGTTCGTTTTGAAAAGTTTGAGGAGTAGCATTTTTATTCTTATTTTTCATTTTTGGCAATGGTGGGAAGTCCTTACTGCATCCAGGAGTTGGTGCAATAGGAGCCTTCGGTTTTTGAATTTCTGCCCCATTAGCCTGATTATTTTGCAATCTTTTGGAGGTGACTTTTGTTATCTTACGGCGCACTTTCGGAGAGGAACGTTTTCTTTTTGAAGATCCGGGTGCGTGTACCACCGTAGAATCACCTTCATCAGATGAGTCAGAGTCCGATTCTTCCGCTGACAAAATCGAAAATTGGTTTTCATCTTGAACGGCTGTTGCAGACTTAAGCATTTCTGCATAAGTCTGCCTGGAGCGTCCAGTAATGGAACGCTGCACGTTATCGGATTGCCTTTTGTACCTTGGGCACTCCTGTAGAGGGTGAGGATTCTCACCACAATAAACACATTTTTGCACAGCTTGTGTGCAAGAATCCTCAGTGTGGTTTTCACCACACTTGCCGCAACGAAACTTGTTGCCACAATGGCTGGCCGAATGCCCCAGCCGCTTACAGTTGGTACAATTATATACCCTCGGTATATAAAGGCGCACCGGGAAAAAAGCTCCATCCAATTTTACATAGTTCGGGAGAACAGAACCGGCGAATGTCACCCGATACGAGTCGGAAAGTTGATAAACTTTCTTTTCGTCTTGCAACGATGCTGAATGTAGTTGCTTTACATCCAGTATAGTTACAAGCTCACGAGCGACTTTAGAGTTCTTAAAACAACCAGAAGCTCGTTTCAAGTCCTCGACCGTCAGACTCGCATCGGAGACGACGCCATCGATCTCCACATCTCGCGAAGGGACATATACACAGTATTCAATATTGAACACTTCGTGGTCAGCAATCTTGTTAGCTATTTCAAAATTCGGCGCTTCTACACGCAGCCTATTAATTCTCTCTTTGTGAATCGAGACACCCGGATATTTACGCAGCAATTCTCTCGAAATGTCGAGAGTTTTCAACGGTTTATCTTTGGGCCGAAAAAAGACAACCCATGGTCCCTTTGAGAACGGGTGGTAGTGCTTGATACGTGTTACTTTGACCTCAGGAGACGTCATAATTATGCACAAAACACAATCACAAAACAAAACGAAAACCAAAAAAAAAACCCTTCACCAATCAATTTAATTAAATGCTATTTAAATGAAATGTTGCAAATACCATGCAAAAAAGAAGAAAAAAAAAGAAAAAAAAAAAAAAAAAAAAAAAACTTATTGTTAGTGGTGACAATCGGGCCAACCACCCTATTTAACTTGATTCGTTTCTCCCCTCTACGGGGAGAGAAACAGACGCACACGCTGCTGCGAGGCAAAATAACCCAACAATAGCTATTCACTGGGCTATTCAATTATACTTAGCCGGCGTTGTAAACAACGTTCACTGATCGGCCGAATAGCAGCACGTAGCACGGGTGCCTGCTGCAGGGTTGATTTCGGTAATTTATTGCACTATGCACTATTTTCACTGCGTTGCGGTAATGCTCGGATTACGCAAGCAGCTTCCGGGGGACTCGAACGCTATCAGCTGTAACACTGCGTTTTATTGGTCGCTAACCACGCGGGAGAAAAGCAAAACAACCACCTCGAAAAAAGGAGTCTTATGATACACCGCGCCGCCCCCCCGCCTCCCCCCCACCCGAAAAACAATTTAATTTTTTAAATAAAAAAATTTAACAAAGGTACACCGCTGGAAAAATTTTCACAAATTTCCCCTATAAAGGGCCCAAAAAACATTTTGGACCCCCAAACGGAAACACACACACGCAACCCAAAGCTACAGGTGTCTAAAGCAAATCTCCTTCCAGAAACAAGTTCGCAGAAACCACATCAAAAACTAGCCCTCGCCTAGTAAAAAGTCCAACTAGATGGGGAGAAGAGCCCGCCCTCTATTCACGAAATGTTAACAACAGGAAGTTGGCAGTCCCCAAGGGGCAAGACAGCTCCGATTATCGGGCAAATTTCAAGTTGATTTTGAGGCACCTCGAGTAACTCACGTTTCTCTGTGAGTAAGATCACTATCATAAAGGGTGATACGGTCAAAATTTGGTCAAGGGAAAACGCGTGTAAATCGGTGAAATCGTTTATTTAAAAAATCAAATCAAATTTCTTTTTCAAGTTCAATTAGTATAAAATTCAGGAAAAATATTCAGTTAGGCTTCCGCTTTTCCAAATCCGAATTGCCGGGCCTTACGCTTGACCCCTGCCATCAGATTTTGTACAGCCACCTTGTCCACCTTCTTCGCCGCAGAAAGCCAGTTTGCCTTGAACTGCTGCTCGTCCTTAGCAGTTTTTTTGGTCTTCTTTAGGTTCCGCTTGACAATAGCCCAGTATTTCTCAATTGGGCGGAGCTCTGGCGTGTTGGGAGGGTTCTTGTCCTTGGGAACCACCTGCACGTTGTTGGCGGCGTACCACTCCATGGCCTTTTTACCGTAATGGCAAGATGCCAAATGCGGCCAAAACAGTACGGAACAACCGTGTTTCTTCAGGAAAGGCAGCAGACGTTTATTCAAACACTCTTTCACGTAAATTTCTTGGTTGACAGTCCCGAAAGCTATGAAAATGCTGCTTTTCAAGCCACAGGTACAGATGGCTTGCCAAACCAGATATTTCTTTGCGAACTTTGACAGTTTCGTGTGCTTGAAAATATCTGCTACCTTTCCCCTTCCTTTTGCCGTATAAAACTCCTGTCCCGGAAGCTGCTTGTAGTCGGCTTTGACGTAGGTTTCGTCGTCCATTACCACGCAGTCAAACTTCGTCAGCATCGTCGTGTACAGCCTCCGGGATCGCGCTTTGGCCGTCGTATTTTGTTTATCATCGCGATTTGGAGTCACTACCTTCTTGTAAGTCGATAGTCCGGCTCGTTTTTTGGCTCGATGCACGGTTGTAGACGATACACCCAGCTTATTTGCGGCATCTCGGAGAGATAGGTTAGGGTTTCGCTTGAAACTACCGGCAACTCTCTTTGTCGTCTCAGCGGCTTCCGGTTTTCGATTTCCCCCCGATCCAGACTTCCTGGCTGTCGACAAACGTTCCCCAAACACTTTAATTACATTTGTAACGGTTGATTTGGCAACTTTTAGCGATTTTGCCAACTTTGCGTGCGAGTAGCTCGGATTTTCGCGATGCGCGAGCAAAATTTTGATACGCTGCTCTTCTTGCTTGGACGGTATTTTGACAACTGAAGAGTGAATTCCAAAATCAAAATAGGAGCAACATTCTACACACACACACCTTCAAAATGAGGGGTGTTCAGGTTTTTTTAAATGCAAAATTGAAAGAAATACGTCAAGTTGATATTGACCAAATTTTGACCGTATCGCAATCGTGGTTCTTATAATTCTGGACGATGTTTGGGAAAACACTCGTAATGAGTTCATCTTTCGTCGTTGTGAAATGGCAGACATTCGGCGAGAACGAAATCAATCCATTGTCAATCGCCAACAATTGATTCGAGAAAACACCGGCAGACGGATCGTTTTGCAAGGCAACTCGCATATTTGTCGCCAACTGTAGCATCTTTACATATCGCCCCAAATACGAAAGCTTGAGGCGTGTGGAATAACAGGTAGTGTTTGTCGAGAATCAACTGGCAACAAAATCATTGCGCTTCCAGAAAGTCTCGAGTTACTGCGCAGATCTTGCATTGTTCAATCGAGTGCTACTGTGCATTCGTCCCAGATGATGATCTTACAACACTGCAACACTTTCGTCATTGCCGAATTCTTCGATATGTTGCATGTCGGTTCGTCAGTCAGTTGGAGATGCAACGGCAGCTTCAACGCAGAATGAGCCTCTCGAACGCCTTCCAACAATGTGGCTACAATTCCTGAAGAGGCAACCGCCAGCGCAATATCTGTTCTTGAGCGAACCGAAGCCAATAGTAATGAAATAACGTACTTTTCGCTAGTTCCGCCAGGTGTATTGATGAAGAAAATGCCTCCATTTCGGTCGTCAAAGTGTCGTAAACGTCCTCTTGCTGAGGAGTCAACAACGGTACGTTTGTCCGAACCACTTATCTGAAAGCGCCATGATCGTATTCTCGTTCATGCTCCAACTCTCGATTGAATGCATTGTGTATTGCACGATTTGGAGTTGGCATGCCCAATTTGGACAACAAACTGCCGCACACGAGCAAACACATGTATTCGATCAAAAGCGCCTCGTTGCGCATTTCATCGTTAATTTCCAGCTCGTAATTTAAAGTGGTTGTGCGAGCTCGATGTAAAATATCATCAACCATGTCATCCTTGTATTTGTTCCACAATTCAACTATATTTGATGGAATACATGTCGAAATGATGATCGCAAACAG
>JAHHFK020005528.1:0-59199 GCA_024533555.2 Aedes koreicus | reverse complement strand
TTAGAACCTCTCAAAAGTCCACCACGTCTTAAGAAAAGTCCACCCCGTCTCAAGAAAAGTCCTCCGGAATCGATCGGAAATTTCCGGTTTCAAAGTTTCCAAATATTTTGATAATTTCTTCTTAACATCGATGGGATTTTTCGAAACGCCTCCTTCGGTTTTTAAGGAGTTCTTCGGAAAATCTCAGAAAGTCTTTTAAAGTACTCATGAACATTTTGGAATTTCATATGCTCTCCGTAAAAATTGTGACGTTTTCAGGACTTCTCAGAAGTTTTCCGGAAATGTTTTCATAAATTTGAAGATGCCCTCGGAAATTCCCCAGTTCCATAAAAATTCCCAAAAACATTTCAAAACGTATTCGATTTTTACGATGCAATAAGTCTAGAATTCTACTGAAAATAATCAAATTGAACCAATAATCCACACTTCTCGAGAGTTCTGCAAATTTCATCAGAAGTTGTAGAAGTTTAATTCTATAGATTTTTTTAGAATGTCTCTGGAATTTCTCAGAAATTTTCTTGAACTTCTTACACACCTTAACCTTTAAACCCTAACCAAAATCTTGGAAAATTTGTCTACAACGACATAAAATTTCTCTGCAACTACTTAGAATACTTTGGAACTTCCAAAAAATTATCAATATAACGTCAAAACTTCTCGTAAGCTCAACAGATGTCATGAGGACTTTTAAGGAGATCTGCAAAACTTCTCAGAAATTCTTTAAAATCTTTAAGAATTCTTTAAAATATTTCCAACAATCCCTGGGATCAACCGAGTTTTCAGGCACTCCTTAGAAGTTCTTCGGATATTTTCAAAGCATTTCCTGAGGTTCTTCGAACCATTAAGAAATTCTTCTCGACATCTCATTAGTTTCCCAAAACTTCTCAAAAGATTTCGGAACACTTCAAAATGTCTCCGGAACTTCTCAAATCTTCTCAAATGTTTCCAAAGATTATCTTAAACCTCCAAAAAAAATTAAAAAGCTTGTTAAAAGTTCTCAGAAGATCACCAAAACCTATGAAAAGTTTTCTTAAACATTCTTAAACTTACAAATCATAAGCTGAAAACTCCTAAAAATTCCATCGAATTGGTGATTTATAACTTTGTTTTTTGAAGCATATTTAATTTACATTGTGAACAACACTTCAACTGAACTGGAATCACAAATATAAATACAGTTTCAACACATCTTTACCACGTTGGCAAATTCTGAATTTGAATAGTTCAACAAGTACAGACCAACATTCGTCCCGGCATCACTGGAAACATACGCATAGTAATTCAATAACATTGCTCAGCTGGCAGGCATCAGGACTGTCGTAGTTTATTGTCCAAGAATCATAAGCTCGTATTAGGTTTCTGCACATGAATATAATTTCTGTCTCCCTTCCAACGGAAAGGGCTGTCCTTCTGCAATCATTTCCCCTTTTTCCTGCATCTGAGTATGACTATTGTCCTGCAGCATTTTTCTGGAACCGAGAAGGAAACCTTGTACCTGGGTGTGCATGGCTGACTTCCAGCATGATCAAAGCGCCGCACTCAGGTAGAAACAAAGAAAAAAAAACCTTCTTCCTCCCCTTCTCGGTTGTACTTTATCTTCTTTCTTCCTTTCCCCTTTCGACATCCATCAAGCAAATGGACGTTTTCATCTCCGTTGTTCCGTAACGAATTCAATTTCTTTTGAAGTCCCTGTCCCTGCGAACGGACGGGCTGACTTTTCCTCAAGGCTTTTACCTTTGCAAGAAACCGGTGAAAGATTCCAAATCAACCGACGAAATTATGCAGCACTTTTCCGGAGATCCGCAAACTCCTTCATTCCCGAATTCATATCCTTCCGCTGCTAAGAGTTTCCACGTGACCTGATTTTTGACTCTACTGTTTCAAGTGGGATCATGGCTGGCTCTGAGAAAATCAGTGCTCTATTGATGTTCCGCAACCCTCATCACACCGAGAAAGACCGAAGAATCACCGCCTCCTTTTCGAGTTCGCCCCGATGAACTGTCTTCCCGAACGATTAAGCTTGTTTTTCGGCCCTCGAAGTGGAAACGTGTGGAGGTGGCAACACAAACCAATCACAACAACGATTTTCCGAGAGGAGGACTTTGTGACTTACTCCTTGGGCTGGCACAAAGTCGATAAGAGCCGAATCAATCAATCACCGCATACTTACAGATCCGTCGGAAAAGAAGTTCTCAACGATGAGAGTTTTGTTTTGCTAGGATCTCGCCTATTCTGAGCGATGTTGGTGAAGATTTCTCAAGGACTTAGGAAAAACAAACGAATCAGGTTTGGAGTGTGTGTCGGTATAATAGTGAGACGATAAACAACTGCTGGTGGGGTTGGGGGAAGTCTTATTTGGCTACTGGTCTTGTTGCTTTATACGATTGAACGTTATCGGTGATTAAAAGAGAAGAAACAGTTAAAAAAAATTCGACTAGGGATGGGATGACAAGTTGAGCTTTGCAAGTAAAGTACTTTTTGATTGGAACAGTTCCTATTTCAGAAACAAATTCAGAGTTTTCATTAAGTTTACTTTCATTAACATTTTTGGCTGATCTAAGAACTGTTAAGAAGGTCAAGAAAATCTTATAACTTCTACGGGGTTTTTTGAATGTTCCCGGAGTTTCAAAGTGCTTTTTGGAACTTTCACAAGCCCTTGAACTTCTTCAAAAGGTTAGGAATCTTCTTCAAAGCTCTCAAAGCTTCTTTAAACTTCTCAAAAATATCTAGAAGAAATTCCTGGAGCTACTAAATTAACGTAAAGCTTTTGTTGAGTTTTGTAGGCTACAAAACTCAACAACTTCCGAACTGAAAAAAAAATTAGAAATATTTCAAGCCCTAATCTTCAGTTTTTCTCAGGAGTAATCTGAATTTTTTCCCAAATTCACCCAGAAGTTTCAGAAAACAAACGAAAAACCACACTGATCTGATCACTTCTCAAAATAATGTTGGAACTTGTCAAAAAAAAAAATGGAATCTACTAAGAAGTTCTCTTGAATCACTCAGATGTCCTTCGGACCGTTCAAAAGGCTATGGCATGTTTGAAAATAACAGAAGTGAGTAGGTTTTAATGAAACTTTTAGTGAAATGCTTTGAAGATAACAACAAATTCGGGATAATTTAACAAGCATGAGAGAAATGAATGTCATTTTCGAGAATATTAGGAACGTAAGGAGATCTTAAGACCAGATGTTTGAAACAAAAATTTATGGAACTTCCTGAAACTTAAGAATCTACACGTAAATATTCAATTAAAAAAAACATAACATTATTAAAGACAATTCAGAAAAACATCCAGAAAATTTTGATGGTTTAATTAATATAGGATAACTCTTGCACAATTCCATGATTTGAAATTTAATGCCAAGACCACAGCAAAAATTGTAAAACGAAGCATAAATTTCAGTATTATGCACAAACTGCAGGAATAGAAGTATTTTAAAATAATTTGAGAAGAACACCCAGGTGCGATTTCGGAGAATCTACAGGTGGGATTCCAGAGATCCCTAGATGTGATTCTGTAGAATTCCAATAGAGGATTCTGAAAAATCAGAAAATCAGAAAGCGGGACTTCCAAAATAACCAAGGTAGAGTTCTGGAGAATTCCAAGGTGGAATGCTGGAGAACCAGAAAGTGGGACTCCAGAGAATCCCAAGGTACAATTTCGGAGAATCCTAAGTTTTAATTTCAGATAATCCCAGAGTAGGAGAATCCTACAGTAGGAGAATCCCAAGGATTATGAAGAATCTCAAGGTAAATTTCGGAAATCTCAAGGTGGAATTCCGGTGAATCTCAATTTGGGATTCTGGAGAATCCAATGGTGGGATTGTGGAGATTCCAAGGTAGGATTCAGGAAAATTCCCAGGTAAGGTTCAAGAAACCTCAAGATGGGATTCTGGAGATTTCCAAGGTGGGATTCTGGAGAATCTCAAAATGGATTTATGGAGATTCCAAAGTGGGGTTCTGCAGAATTCCGATGTAAGATTCAGGAAATCTCAAGGTGGGATTCTGGTGGATCCCAAGGTGGGATTCTAGAAAATCGCAAGGTAGGATTCTTGAGAATCCCATGGTGCGATTCTGGAGAATCTCAAGGTGGATTTATGGAGATTCCAAAGTGGGGCTCTGCAGAATTCCGATGTAAGATCCAGGAAATCTCAAGGTGGTATTCTGGATATTCCAAAACGAGGTTCTGAAGAATTTCAAGGTGTGAGTCAGGAAATTTCAAGGTGGGATTTTGGAGGATCCAAAGGTGGGATTTTGGAGAATCTCAAGGTGGATTCATGGAGATTCCAAAGTGGGGTTCTGCAGAATTCCGATGTAAGATCCAGGAAATCTCAAAGTGGTATTCTGGATATTCCAAAACGAGGTTCTGAAGAATTTCAAGGTGTGAATCAGGAAATCTCAAGGTGGGATTTTGGAGGATCCAAAGGTGGGATTCTAGAAAATCGCAAGGTAGGATTCTGGAGAATCCCATGGTGCGATTTTGGAGAATCTCAAGGTGGATTTATGGAGATTCCAAAGTGGGGTTCTGTAGAATTCCGATGTAAGATTCAGGAAATCTCAAGGTGGTATTCTGGATATTCCAAAACGAGGTTCTGGAGAACTTCAAGGTGTGAATCAGGATATCTTAAGGTGGGATTCTGGAGGATCCAAGGTGGGATTATGGAGAATCCCAAGGTGGATTTATAGGGATTCCAAAAAGGGGTTCTGGAGAATTCCAATGTAAGATTCAGCATATCTTAAGGTGGGATTCTAAAGATTCCAAAGTGGGGCTCTGGAGAAGTTCAAGGTGTTATTCAGGAAATCTCAAGGAGGGATTCTGGTGGATCCCAATGTGGGATTCTGGAAAATCCCAAGGTAGGATTCTGGAGAATCCCATCGTGCGATTTTGGAGAATTTCAAGGTGGATTTATGGATATTCCAAAGTGGGGTTCTGCAGAATTCTAATGTAAGATTCAGGAAATCTCGCGGTGGGATTCTGGATATCCCAAAACGAGGTGCTGGAGAATTTCATGGTGTGAATCAGTAAATTTCAAGGTGGGATTCTGGAGGATCCAAAGGTGGGATTTTGGAGAATCCCAAGGTGAATTTATGGAGATTTCAAAGTGGGGTTCTACAGAATTCTAATGTAAGATTCAGGAAATCTCGCGGTGGGATTCTGGATATCCCAAAACGAGGTGCTGGAGAATTTCATGGTGTGAATCAGTAAATTTCAAGGTGGGATTCTGGAGGATCCAAAGGTGGGATTTTGGAGAATCCCAAGGTGAATTTATGGAGATTTCAAAGTGGGGTTCTGCAGAATTCTAATGTAAGATTCAGGAAATCTCAAGATGGGATTCAAGAGATTCCAAAGTGGGGTTCTGGAAAATTCCAATGTAAGATTCAGAAAATCTCAAGGTGGGATTCTAAAGATTCCAAAGTGGGGTTCTGGAGAATTTCAAAATAATATTCAGGAAATCTCAAGGTGGGATTCTGGTGGATCACAAGGTAGGATTCTGGAGAATCCCATGGTGCGGTGTTGGAGAATTTTAAGGTGGATTTATGGAGATTCGACTAATTCTATCCAAATTTGGATTGCATCAAACGTACGTCTCCATGGCAAAATCAGTCAAACCACACTTTTAAAGACAAATGAAAAATACAACATTCCTATTTATGTTTTCGGTGCTACTTTGGTAGGTGAGATTCTGGCAAATGTCAAGAAGCTATTTCTGAAAAAAATCCAACTCAAAATTCTAGGAGAACCCCAAAAAAAAATACAAGCTAAATTCCAGAGAATCTAAATTTACGTCTCTAGGGAATGGTAAAGAAATTGTTGATGGAGTGTTCATGTAGAAATTTTTTTTTTTTATAATTTTAAGAAAATTTCCACACAATTATTTTCTCCAGGATTTCATAAATCAAACTGTGTGGCAGCCAAGACAATGATTCCTAGCCCTCGGAAAATCAATTCGGACTTAATCAAGCGGTTCAATCATAAACTCTTATTGCACTCCAAGATTGACTTAATCCAATCTTCTAACCAAAATCTCAACTTCATCCCCTCTCAGAAAACCATCGAACGGCACAGAATGAAGCCATAATCCTCGATAGCATCGCTTCAACAGGGACCACTACGACCGGGTGAGTACATTCCTTCACGACTATCATCCCTTCAACCGTATCCATGTCTACCCCCTCCCCTTTTGACCATCGTGTTCCTGCCTGACCCCCGGCTACGAGATTCTGCATCAATCGATAAATATTAATTCGATTTGATTTCATTAGTTGCCTGGGTGTTATCGCACATCCCAGAGCAGCTCTGGCCGACCATGAGCGCAAAAGCATCGTGTCCTTGCTCCAGCTAGATCCACAATCCTGTTTGACTCTCTGCCTGCCAGTCTGCTTGCCATCTAGGACGGACCACGGATGATGATGAGATGCGATGAATCTCGGCGAAAAAACAAATATTTACTCATAAATAGAAGATCACCCTCAATTCAACGCAGTGCCTTTCCCGATTGTGTAGGGCCTGCAGCCTCTGGTTGCGTACCTTGGCCCGATTCCCGTTCCGAGTCGGTCATAAGCTTGGCATAATATTTAGATTTGCACCCACCATGAGTTGAGATTTTCCTCCAGGCCCCGTGTTCAAGTGAATTGATTCCGTCTGTCGCCGTTGTGAAGTACCGGGCGTCTCCATGGCGATTATCCATATTGGCATTTAGCGCAGAGCATCGAGCAGGAGAAAGGGGTTAAATTGGAAAATAATTTCCACCACTCTTCGAAATTTCACCCGGGTGAAGGGAAATCCCGGAATAACACGTCGCTTTTCTCACAAAGAGCACCCACAGATTGTTACGTCAAGCGTTTCGGCAACAACGATTGTGATTCAGCCTCGCCTGGCTACCCGGGTAGAAAGTCGAATTTACCTTTCATAAGATAGCCAAATTTGCTTATCTGAGTCATGAATCGCACGGTTGATTGGTTGAGTTTTACTCGGGATCGCCATTGGAATATGTAACCTTAGGTGAACGAAAGCGGTTGAGCGCGGATGGGGAAATAGTTTGGCCGCCTCGATTGTGTTGCTCTCTCGCACTCCCGGGGGTGTTGTTCTTTTCTTGTTGCAGCAAAGCGTCGTCTGATAAAGTGGTGTGGAGAGGAGCATCCTCTGAGCAAACTGCCAACAATTTTCCGGCTGAAAAGAATCGAGAACGAAAGGTTTTGCTTGGCTTCCGCGCCCCACCGTCTCTTGCAAAGTTTTGCATTCAGTGCCAGTTCAGGTTGAGTGGTATTCGGGAATTCTGTAGTTTACTCGTGTGAGTTGGTCTACCCCAACAGTCAGTGGGTGATGTTTTTCTAGGAAGGAAATAATATCGATTTTTGCTCTGCTCCTTTGCTTCCTTATCTTTGTTGCGAAGCTTTTGCCGTATGTGGGAAAAACCAACAACGTTAAAAGGCGGAAAATTCACGCTGTTCTTAGATGGCAATCAGTCCGGGAGAATGGTGTAATATTGATTTCAGTAGCTTCTCAGTCTCTAGGAATGACTGGCAAAGTGAAAAGCTAGCTAGTAGTTCATTTGCATTGCGAATCGACCGACGAACAAATACCTTCTTCAAATGGAAAGTTTCGGCCTAGGAAGTTCTTGGAATGACGGAGTTTTAGCATAAATTTGCATGATCCTGGTACGCGGAGCGATTTTACATCTCATTTTTAATCTCACCTTGGCTTGGCTCATTGGCATTTAGTCGTGGCCGGGATTCAGCGGATGACGATGAAGAGAACTAATTCGGAATTCATGCTGGTAGCCTCCTCCTCCTCCTCGCCAGTCACAACTGCGGGGCAACCGTCTGACTAGAGCTGGAATTCTCCTTCTGTTGGTGGAATGGTTTGGTCGGAATCGAGTTCATGATTGGCTTAGATGAAAATGTAACTGGATTTCAGCTGTTCGATTGGAATTTGGAAATGGTATCTTCCTTAGGTCATTAATTCCTTAATGCCATCAAAGAGTTTTCGGAAAGTCGAGTTTGAAGACTTCTGGTCGTTTTGTGATCGATCATTTGCCGTCAATTAACGAAACAGTTCTTTCTGTAGAAGTCGTGAAGCCGAATGGTTTTTTTAAGCTGGTCTTACCCCCCTGGCAAGAAAATTAATTTCCTGATAAATTTCCTTTGCTTTATTTCTCATATTTGACAGAACCTATAAACTAACTAACTAGACACCACTTTCCAGAAACTACTGCAGCTAAACTCATGTTGTCAAAAGTTTTGGGACTTTCTCTGAAGTTTTAAGAACTGATTTTGAACCTCTTAATTTTCTCGCAGGCAAGGAAATTTTCTTCAGTTTTCGATGCAATGTGGAAGCACACGGTGCTCTATGGAAATCTTCCAGTTTCTTAGCCTTTGAGCACTCGCTCTGTTGTAATTTTAATTTATTTTTTAATTCCTTGATTATCGAGATTTTCAGCCTTGGGCTGGTTACGAAAATACCCAAAGGTATTTAAGTGACTACGACATCTCCCGTCGTAGTCACTTAAATACCTTTTGGGTATTTTCGTAACTTGGCCGAGGGTGAGATTCGAACTCGTGACTTTGGCCTGAGAGGTATGAATGTTAACCTCTACGCTGGAGTCGCCAGTCCAAAGTCTTCAGTCCAGAGTCAGTTTAGGGGACTTCAAGAGTCAGTCCGGAGGGTTTTTTAAATCATTCCAGTGAACTTCTAACTCATTTCAGAGGAACTAAACAATCCAGAAGACTTTTACAGTCAGTCCAGAGGGCTTCTTGAGTCAGTCCAACCAAATTTTCATAAAAGCCAGTTCTACTGAGAAAAATTCCAGAGTCAGTTTAGCACTTTCAAAGTTGATCAGTCACCTCAGCTCAGCCCTTTATACTTCACACCCCCAAATCAGTCCAAAGTAACCATTCAAATTCCCTTCCATGCAGTTTTAGGTGTCAATTCAGAGTACTTCCAGCATCAATCGAGCTTCCAGGATCAGCTCATAGAACTTTGAAGATACCTAAGTTCTGCAATTCTGGAGAAACCCGGAGTCAGGAAAACTTCCAAGGTCAAAAGTCCAGAGTCCTTCAGAGGACTTCAAAACGCAGTTCAGAGAGGACTTCTAAAATCACTTCCATGAACTTCTAACTCAGTTTACAAGGACAACACATTACACAAGACTTCTAAAGTCAGTTTAGAGGACTTCTAGAGTCAGTCTAGATACAATTTCCAGGGCCTGAATCCTCACCATCTAGACGGGTTCTGTCATCGACAAAGGGGTCCAGTAGATCAAGGCCTTTTCATTGGTGAATATTAGTTAAGAATGTTATCACTCGCTAGGTGCAAGAAAATTTCTTAAAAATGCTTTATCTTTAGATCCTGACCAAATGGATGGTTTCAGTCTTCGACAAAGTTGTTCAGCAGATCAAGGTCTTTTGATTGATGAACAGAAGTTCAGAATTGTCTCAATACGTGGCGCTAGTGTGTAAGTAAATCTCCCGAATATGCTATATCTTGGGACCCTGGCCATATAGAACGTTCCTGTCTTCGATATAGTTGTTCAGTGGGCCATGGCCTTTTCATTGGTGATTAATAGTTCAGAATTTTCTCGCTACGCGGCGCTAGTGCACAAGTGAGTTTCCTGAACATAATGTACTTTTTTATCCTGTCCATATGGAAGGTTCCTGTCTTCGACAAAGTTGTTCAGTAGTTCAGCGCCATTAGTTTGATGGAAAGAAGTTCAGAATTTTCTCACTACGCGACGCCTTGACCTACTGTACAACTTTGCCGAAGACAGAAACCTTCTTCACTGAAAAATCCAAGTATGCAGCGTTAGTATACTTTTTATCTCCGTCACTTTTCTTCTTCTGTGATGTTTATACTTTTTCTAGTATAAAAAGCGAGTATGCGTTGCTATGGGTGGGAACAGAGATATGAAAATAGAGTAAAATTTACAGCATAAGGAAAGAGAGGAAGATTGAGAAGTATGCTGATGCAGAATAGAATAAATTTTCTGTGCATATAGTCAGGATCCCAAGATATAGCATATTCTGATAATTCCGTCACATACTAGCGCCACGTAGTGAAAATATCCTGAACTACTGGTCACAAATCAAAAGGTCTTGACCTACTGAACAGCCTTGCTGAAGACTGAAGCCTTGTATTTGAGACGGATCCAGCATATTCCAAAAATGTACAAGCACACTAGCGCCGCGTGGCGGACAGATTCGGAACTGATAGTCACCAATGAAAAGGTCTTGACCTAGTGAACAACTTTATCGAAGACAGAAACCTTTTTAATGGTCAAAATGCCAAGTTACAGCTTGGTCAGGAAACTCAATTGCACACCAGCGCCGCGTAGCGGAAAGATTGTGAACTGCTGGTCATCAATGAAAAGGTCTTGTTCCACTGAAAAATTTATCCGAAGACAACATCTTTCCAAATGGTCAGGATCCCCAGGTATGGCACCTTCAGGAAATACATTGGCACACTAGCGCCACGTAGCGAGAAAATTTTGAACTGCTAGTCACCATTCAAAAGGTCTTGACCAACTGAACAACATTGTCGAAGACAGAAACATTCTATCTGGTCAGGATACCAAGATATAGCATATTCCTGAAAATAATTAGCACACCAGCGCAACCGCTGGCCCCACATTAATCCAAATCAAAAGAACTTGTGTGTTACAGAGAAACATTAAAAACTACTGAGACCATTATATAATTCACAAGATTCCTACCTTGAGGTTGAACTGAGCCTTAACTCAGAATACTTACCAAAGTTTTTACAAAATCTCTTCTTAAAATTCCCTAGAAAGCCAGCATGTGATTATCCAAAATTTTACTCTCTCCAGAATCTTAGATTCTCGGCTCCATCATGAGCTTCTCCAGAATCCCACCTGGAGGTCACTAGAATCCCACCTTGGGATTTCCGAGAATCCCCCCACCCTTAGATTCTCCAGAATACCCTGGATTCTCCGATTCCACCATGGGATTCTCCGAAACCCTACCTTAGATCCCACCTTGGAGTTCTCCAGAATCCCATCTATGCGATCCCTCTCCTTGATATTCTACAAGAATCCCACCTTGAATTCTACAGAATCCCACCTTGAACCGACTTCGGTTCTCCAGAATCTTACCTTGGATTGCTCAAAAATCCCACCTTGGAATTTTCCAGAATCCCTCCTTGGGATTCTCAAGAATCCCTCCTTGGGATTCTCCAGAATCCTACCTTGTGATTCTTCAGAATCGCAAATTGGATTCTCCCAAATCCCACTTTCAGTTTCTCCAGAATATCAACAAGGGATTCTCAAGAATCCCACCTCATACCAAACCCACCTTCGGATTATCCTGAACCTCACTTTGAGATTCTCCAGAAATTCCCCTAGGGATTCTCAAGAATACCTCCAACTTAGAGTAACCTTGGAATTCTCCAGAATCTCACATTGGAATTCCCCAGTATCCCACATTGGAATTCTCCAGAATCCCATATTGGAATTCTCAAAAATCTCACATCGGAATTCCTCAGAATCCCATATTGGAATTCTCCAGAATTCTACCTTGGGATTGTCAAAAATCCAACCTTGGAATTCTGCTGTATACCACCTTGGGATTCTCCAAAATCTCACCAAGGAATTCTCCAGAAGCCCACCATTGAATTCTCCAAAATTACCCTCTTTGGAATTCTCAGAATTCCACATTGGAGTTTTCCAGAATCCTACCTTGCGATTCTACAGAATCCACCCTTAGAATCCTCCAAAATCCCACCTGCAAATGGGATACCTAATTTTTCCAGAATCCCACCTTCAAAATCTCCAGAATCCGATCTTGGGATTCTCCAGAATTCCATCCTGAGATTTTCCAGAAACCCACCTTGAGATTCTCCAGAATCCCACCTTGGATTCTCCAGAATCCCATCTTGGGATTCTCCGGAATCCTTGGGATTCCTGAAAATCTCCTTTCAGGGTTCTCCAAAATTTCACCTTGGAATGCTCCAAAATCCCTCCTTGGAATTTTCCAGAATCCCTCCTTTGGATTCTCCAGAATCCTACCTTGTGATTCTTCAGAATCCCACCTTGGGATTCTCCCGAATCTCACTTTCAGTTTCTCCAGAATCCCAGCTTAGAATCATCCAGAACCCCACCTTGGGAATATCCAAAACCCCACCTTGAGATTCTCCAGAAATTTTTCTAGGGATTCTCAAGAACACCTCATACTTGGAGTAACCTTGGAATTCCCCAGAATCCCACATTGGAATTCTCTAGAATCCCACATTGGAATACTGCTGAATACCACCTTGGGATTCTACCTAACCCCACCAAAGAATTCTCCAGAAGACAACCTTTAAATTCTCCAAAATCCCACTTTGAAACTCTCCAGAATTCCACTTTGGATTTCTCCAGAAACCTACTGAGATTCAATAGAATCCACCCTTAGAATTCTCCAGAATCCCGCCTGAAAATTGGTTTACCTTAGGATTATCCAGAATCACACTTTGAGATTTTCCTGAATCTCACCATAGAATACTCTAAAATACCCCTTTGTGATTCTCCGGAATCCCACTTTAAAATTCTTTTGAATCCCTCCTTAATATTCTCCAGAATACCACCTTGAGATTTACCATATTAGCACCTTAGAATTCTCCAGAAGCCACTAATAATATATTTATATTCTCCAAAATCGCATCTTGAAATTCTCCAGAATTCCACCTTGGAATTCTCAAGAATCTCACCTTTAGATTTAACAAAATCCAATCGAAGAATTTTCCAAAATCACACCTTGAGATTAATCAGAATCCCTCCTTAAATCCCCTAGAAATTCTTCTAAATCCCATCTTGGAATTTTGCAAAATCTCACCTTAGGATTCTCCAGATTACCACTGTGAAATTCTCCTTAATCCCAGCATAAAATTCTCCAAAATTCCACCTTAGAACTCTACAGAATCCCACCTTGGGATTCTCCAGAATCCCACCTTCGGATTCTCCAGAATCCCATCTTGAGATTCTTCAGAATCCCAACTTAGGATTCTTCAGAGCCCTACCTTGGGATTCTCCAAAATTCTACCTTGGGATTCTTCTGAATGTTAATCTAGAATTCTCCAGAATCCCACCTTGGATTCTCCAGAACCTCACCTTGGGATTCTCCGGAATCCTTGGGATTCCTGAAATTCCCCATTTGGCATTCTCCAGAATCTCACCTTGGAATGCTCCAAAATTCCACCTTAGAATTTTCGAGAATCCCACCTTACAATTCTCCAGAATTATACCTTGAAATTTTACAGAATCCCACTTTAAAACTCTCCAGGATCTCAGCTTGAAATTCTCCAGGATCTCACCTTAAAATTCTTAAAAAACCCAGCTTGAAATCTCAGAATCTCACCTTCTCCAGAATCCCAACATGAGATTAACCAGAATCCCAACTAAAGATTAACAAAAATCCCAACTTGAGATTAACCAGAATACCACCTTATAATTATAGGATTCTTCAGAATCTCACCTTGGGATTCCCCAGAATTCTACCTTGGGATTCTTCAGAATCCCTCATTGAGATTCTCCAGAATCCCACCTTGGATTCTCCAGAATATAACCTTGGGGTTCTCCGGAATCGTTGGGATTCTTGAAAATCCCCTCTTAGGATTCTCCGGAATCCCACCTTGGGATTTTCCGGAATACCACCTTGGGATTCCAGAATCTAACATTGGAATTCACCAGAATGTCACATTGTAATACTCAATAATCAAGAAAAATTCTTCAGAATACCACCTTGGGATTCTCAAAAATCCAACCTTGGAATTCTCCTGATTACCACCTTGGGATTCTACATAACCCTACCAAAAAATTCTCCAAAAATCCACCTTTAAATTCTCCATAATCCCACCTTGAAATTCTTCGAATTCCACATTGGAATTCTCTACAAACCCACCTTGAGATTCAACAGAACTCCCCCTTAGAATTCTCCAGAATCCAACCTTGAAATTCTCCATACAACCTTTAGATTTTCCAGTATCACACCTTAGAATACTATTGAATACCACCTTGGGATTCTCAAAAATCCCACCTTGGGATTATCCGGAAACTCACTTTGGAAATATTTATAATCCAACGTTAAAATTCTCCAGAATCCCACCATTATATTTTCCAGAATACCACTTTGAGATTTACTAGATTCTGCATCTTGAAATTCTCCAGAATTCCATCTTGGAATTATCCAGAATCCCACCTTGAGATTCAACAAAATCCCATCTTAGAACTCTCTAGAATCCCACCTTCAAATTTTCCAGATCACCTCGAAATTCGCCAGAATCCCACCTTATTATGCTCCAGAATTCCACCATGACTCCGGGACAGGTGTTTGAAAATCGAATTTATTTTACGACTGCGGATGTACAAAACTACGAAAATCAATGGTTGAACCCTTTGTTAAGGATAGGACATCATTAATAATAATTTTAGGTGATATTTACAGCTTGAGATTGGTTTTCTTAAATTTTTAACAGATGCTTTAAACTTAGCTTCAAAATATATAATTTACTTAATTTTTTTTTTTTTTATTATTATTAACCATTTATTTGTACAGGCTCAATCGAATCAACTTTACAGAGCCATGTTTTCATATTTTTATACAGAACCGATTACTCGCGGCCGTCTCAAGGTTAATAGGAATTACAAATTACGGATGGGAATATGTGTGGGAATTTAAAGTATGGTTTACATAACACATTAATTTTAAATTCTAAATTGTCTTAACACTTATAACTATACAATGTATGGATTTCTTTTAACTTGAACATCTCTTGAAAAAGAAAAATAATCTACTTAATTGTATGACTTAATTACATTATATTCATTTTACAAAATAAACTTACAAGTTTTTGCTTAATTTATTGACAAAGCACCCTACTTAACTAGTCAGTTCGATTTTTCAGAATCATTTGATGGTTTTTGAATAACTGTATTTTTTTTTAAAAAATCACAGCTTTTTCAGAGATAACCCACAAATTAATAATTCTTCTCACGAAATTCTAAGAACATCTTGACAAGTACGACTCGAACCATTCGAAGCGTCCCACAAACAGAATGCAAAAACCCAATTTCCGCTGGCCGTAACATCCGACTGCAGCTCCGAACCGACTTTGTTTGACGAAAATCCTCCTTCAAGCAAATATTTGCTCGGTTTGCCAATCTGCTTCAACTGAACGATCCAAATAGCAGGACTCGCTTGGAAAATCGGTCCACAGTCAGCTTTTTTAACGGCCTTTCTCTGCCGAGCGAACGAAATGGTTGAAATTTCCCTCCCAAAAAAAAAAAAAAAAAATATACATCAACCGGACCGACCAGCTTCTGCTGCCGTTCCTGAGATCATCTCCGATTGCTACAGCAAGCCAATCCATGCCGGTGAAGGTTTCCATTCCTATTTGATGGTGAACTTTTATCCCTCCCCGGTGGCGAAGTATGCACGAGTTCACATTTCTGGGGTTTTTTCGGTTGCTTCGAGTTCAGAATGCAATTGCACGTATCTAACCTGACCGGGTTGTTGGCAGTGTAGGACACCCGACGAGGGCAGGTCAAGCTTGAAGATTACGATTTATCCTGCTATTAGCACCGAATGACAAGGACAGTTGGACGTTGACATTCTCGCTTTGCTGGACGAACAATGCAGATTGTCCTTCAAATAAGTTATCGTCATTAATAACAGGACTTGTAAAGTTAATTGAAAAGAGATATGAGCCCCGAAGCAAATCAGTTTCTGTTGCCAACGCGGATCCTTATGAAGAGCAACTTCCACGAGGCTTGATGATGAAGCAAAAACATAAAAAATAGAGCTCCTGAAATTAGTTTTCCCAGGAAACTTTTCCCACTTTCTACGAGTGCTGCTGGTAAGAAATCCTTCTCGTTCTGAAATGGGATTTTCTCATCTCCCAACCGAACCGCCCTTCCCCCTCTTCAAAATGCATACTTTTCACGAGGGCGCAACGGTGGCGTCGACGGCAGCACGTCTGGTTGTTAATTCGCATTGTTGTGACAGTTTCTATTGCTGCGTCCCCCCCCCCCCCCCCCCCCCCCTCTTGCCCTTTCCCCATACTCAATGAATACGAGGATGGCCTCTGGCACTAGCGTAGAAAGCGCTTGTTGGCTGTAATTTTCTGCTTTACCGCTTTCCATTCCAATTCACTCGCTGGCTCACTCACTCACTCACACATTCCCGTAGCCGGCAGCACTCTGAGGGACACTGACGGGGCGGACACGAACAAATGCTGCCATCTGTTCCAATGTGCATTTGGTTTGTTTCCTCTGCACTGCGCGCTTCCTGAATGTGTGGTGGGTGGATTCGGGATGTGGAATTAATTACACGGGTTAACGGTAGGAATAGTATAGCCAAGCCACTTCTACGGCAAAACGACCAATATGGAAATTGGTTCTAAAAAGGTTCTGGGAAATAATTCAACCAAATATGCATCCCAGTAAGTTGCTTATCCTTTAGACTGATATCAGATAGCTGTCTTCCTCCATTACCAGTTGATGTAAAACGAAGGCGGAATTGAATTTTTCGCTCAAGAGAGCGAATTGCATGAATGAATGAATGAATGGTTGGATTCTGATAAAACCGAAGAAAAGCAAGGCAAAGCAATGGATTTTCCTTTTCTATACAAGAACTTTTACTACCTGTTAGCTTGTTCCTTCTGTTTGTTGGTCGTCGGAACGAGTAAAAGTCTATTCATACGCCACCCAAATTCATGTTATTCGAAGTGGAACACATTTCCTCCAAACTTTTTACGGTGGCAGTGGTTGCTTTTTTTTACGTTTCGTTTCCAATTTTTCCATCCCGGTAGAAAACAGTTCCTAGGAAGCAACTCAAGCGGGCAGATGCTTTGTAGTTTTAGGGAAAGTTTACGTTAATTTTGCTAGAGCGGAATCCAGGCGTGGAAATGGAAAATGGGACGCTGTTTGATAATGAGAGGAAACATGGGATGAATTGAAAGGATTCCTTGAGAAGATACTGCAAATTGTTCTAACTGTAGATAGTTGTTTGGGCTTTGATTTTACTTTACTTTTACTTTAACTTTACTGTTACTTTACTTTAACTTTACTTTTACTTTACTTTAATTTAACTTTACTTTAACTTTACTTTACTTTACTTTTTACTTTACTTTTACTTTACTTTATTTCTTTTACTTTACTTTTACTTTACTTTTACTTTACTTTTACTTTACTTTTACTTTACTTTTTTACTTTTTTACTTTACTTTTACTTTACTTTTACTTTACTTTTACTTTACTTTTACTTTACTTTTACTTTACTTTTACTTTACTTTTACTTTACTTTTACTTTACTTTTACTTTACTTTTACTTTACTTTTACTTTACTTTTACTTTACTTTACTTTTACTTTACTTTTACTTTACTTTTACTTTACTTTTACTTTACTTTTACTTTACTTTTACTTTACTTTTACTTTACTTTTACTTTACTTTTACTTTACTTTTACTTTACTTTTACTTTACTTTTACTTTACTTTTACTTTACTTTTACTTTACTTTTACTTTACTTTTACTTTACTTTTACTTTACTTTTACTTTACTTTTACTTTACTTTTACTTTACTTTTACTTTTACTTTTACTTTTACTTTTACTTTACTTTTACTTTACTTTTACTTTACTTTTACTTTACTTTTACTTTACTTTTACTTTACTTTTACTTTACTTTTACTTTTACTTTTACTTTTACTTTTACTTTACTTTTACTTTACTTTTACTTTACTTTTACTTTACTTTTACTTTACTTTTACTTTTACTTTTACTTTACTTTTACTTTACTTTTACTTTACTTTTACTTTACTTTTACTTTACTTTTACTTTACTTTTACTTTACTTTTACTTTACTTTTACTTTACTTTTACTTTACTTTTACTTTACTTTTACTTTACTTTTACTTTACTTTTACTTTACTTTTACTTTACTTTTACTTTACTTTTACTTTACTTTTACTTTACTTTTTTACTTTACTTTCTTTTACTTTACTTTTTTTACTTTACTTTTACTTTACTTTTACTTTACTTTTACTTTACTTTTTACTTTACTTTTACTTTACTTTTACTTTACTTTTACTTTACTTTTACTTTACTTTTACTTTACTTTTACTTTACTTTTACTTTACTTTTACTTTACTTTTACTTTACTTTTACTTTACTTTTACTTTACTTTTACTTTACTTTTACTTTACTTTTACTTTACTTTTACTTTACTTTTACTTTACTTTTACTTTACTTTTACTTTACTTTTACTTTACTTTTACTTTACTTTTACTTTACTTTTACTTTACTTTTACTTTACTTTTACTTTACTTTTTACTTTTTACTTTACTTTTTACTTTACTTTTACTTTACTTTTACTTTACTTTTACTTTACTTTTACTTTACTTTTACTTTACTTTTACTTTACTTTTACTTTACTTTTACTTTACTCTTACCTTACTTTTACTTTACTTTTACGCCAAAATGTGATTGGCCCCTGCTACAGGTTTCCACGGGAACATTCCGTCGGCCCCGGGAGTGGCCAATGTGTACAAATGTCCACTTTAAGTTAAAAGAAAGCTTTGTGATGAAAAAAGAAGAAGAAAGAGGTGTCGCACGGCATGTTTTGGCGTAAACATGTAATTTGCCCCTGCTACAGGTTCCATCAGGAACGTTCCGGTGGCCCCGGAATGGCTTATGTGCCGAATGGCCTTTTTACGTTTATCTAAACATTCTTTATGAAAAATCATGAAAATAGAGCTGTCGCACGGCATATTTTGGCGTAGAAATGTAATTGACCCCTGCTACAGGAACATTTCGGTGGCCTCGGGAGTGGCCAATGTTTCGAAATGTCCACTTTAAGCTTACAGAAAGCTTTGTGATGAAAAAAGAAGAAAGAAGTGACGCTCGGCATGTTTTGGATGAAAGCAGGATCTGGCCGCATCCAAAACCCTTCAGAGGAACCTGTTCCAGGAAAATGGCCATATCTCGGACATTTTAAGGCCGATTTTTAGTTCAACGTATCATTCGTTTAGGAAATGTTACCGCTTTTTGCATATTTACTAGAGAAAAATATTTCTAAACAAAATCTTGTGCAAAATTTCACCAGAAAATCGACTTGTGAAATGTCCCCTCCGGAAACCCGGCATATCCCCGGTATCCGGGAACCATGGCCATTCCCGTTACTGCGTTATAAAAATACATTTCCCCGTCGAATGCTTCTAAGAGAATAAAAATCGGTCAATATTTCGTGAATATTTCGTGAAGTTTGAGCACTCCAAAGTTGACCATATTTGCCTATCCTAGTTATTTTGACTACCCGTTGTACCTCTCATGTCAAAGTCACGAGTTCGAATCTTAGCCCGAGGACAAATCACAAAAAATACCCGAAAGGTGTTTAAGTGACTTCGAGACTGAAAATCCCATTCGTAAAATAACAAAACAAAAGTCAATCCACAGAACTTCTAGAGTCATCTCCATAAACATCCGAGGTCAGCCATTTAGACTTCCAAAATCTGAAGTTAAGTGGAAGCCTTCTGAACTATAGTCATCTGGACTGACTCTAGAAATCCCATGAACAGATTCTGGAAGTCAAGAGGATTGACCCCGGAAGTCTTTGGGAATGGTTCTAGAGATTCTCTGTCGTTCGGTAATAAATTTTTGGGAAGTCCTTTGGACTAATTCTGGAAGTCATCTGAACGCGTGGAAATCTAAATCGGAAGTCTTCTGGACCGACTCTGTAAGTAATCTTGGCTGACTCCGGAAGTCGTCTGGACTGATTTTGGGAGTTCTCTTGGCTTACCCTGGATGTTTTTTAAACTGATTCGGGAAGTCCTCTGAACTAATTTAGGAAATTCTTTGTACTGATTCTGGAAGTCTAATAAATTCAGCTTAGAGATCTTCTGTCCTAATTCTGGAAGAGCTTTGGACTGACTATGAACATTCTTCGACTAATTTTAGAAGTCCTCTGGACTGATTCTGAAGGCTGCTGGATTAAGCATAGAAGTCCTAGATGTCTGAATTTGTTAATCCTTTGAACTGATTCTGGAAGTCAAAAGGACTGAACTTGAAATTCTATTAGACTGATTCTGGGCTGAAGTCTTCTGGACTAAACTATTCTGTACTAAAGTCCTGGGAAGCCTTCTGAACTGGTTCTAAAAGTTGTCTGGAAGAATCTGGCAGCAATATGAACGCTGGCACCGGGACTTTTCTGAGACATTTTTTTTAAATTGATTCTAAAAGTCCTCTTGTCTGATTTAAGAAATCTTCAGGACTAATTCTGAAACTCTAATGGACTGAGCACACATATCTTCTGCACTAATTCTGGAAGACCTGTGGACTGACTATGAAAGTTCTTCGAGTGATTTTAGAAGTCCTTTGACCTATCTAAGATATCTTGATTGAATCTAGAATTGCTCTGGACAGATTTTGGAAGTCCTTCGTCTGATTCTGGAAGTAAAAAGGACTGAACTTGAAAGTCTTTTAGATTTATTGTGGACGTTTTCTGGACTAAAGTCTTCTGGACTAAAGTCTTCTGAACTTAAGTCTTCTGAACTTAAGTCTTCTGGACTAAAGTCTTCTGTACTAAAGTCTTCTGGACTAATAATTTTTGGAAACCTTCTGGACTTAAGTCTTCTGGACTAAAGTTTTCTGGACTAACGTTTTCTGGACTAAAAAAATTAGAAACCTTCTGAACTTAAGTCTTCTGAAATAAAGTCTTCTGAAATAAAGTCTTCTGGACTAAAGTATTCTGGACTAATAATTTTTGGAAACCTTCTGAACTTAGGTCATCTGGACTAAAGTCTTCTGAACTAAAGTCTTCTGGACTAAGTCTTCTGAACTAAAGTATTCTGGACTTAAGTCTTCTGGACTAACGTTTTCTGGACTAAAGTCTTCTGGACTAATAATTTTTGGAAACCTTCTGAACTAAAGTCTTCTGGACTAAAGTTTACTGAACTAAAGTATTCTGGGCTAGTCTTCTGGACTAAAGTTTTCTGAACTAAAACATTTTGGAAACCTTCTGAACTTAAGTCTTCTGGACTACAGTCTTCTGAACTAAAGTCTTCTGGACTAAAGTCTTTTGAACTAAAGTCTTCTGGACTACAGTTTTCTGGACTAATAATTTTTGGAAACACTATGAACTTAAGTCTTCCGAACTAAAGTCTTCTGGACTAAAGTCTTTTGAACTAAAGTCTTCTGGACTACAGTTTTCTGGACTAATATTTTTTGGAAACACTATGATCTTAAGTCTTCTGGACTAAAGTATTCTGGACTAAAGTTTTCTGAACTAAAGTCTTCTGGACTAAAGTAACTAAGTTTCTGAACTAAAGTCTTCTGGATTAAAGTTTTCTGAACTAAAATTTTTTGGAAACCTTCTGAACTTAAGTCTTCTGGACTAAAGTATTCTGAACTTAAGACTTCTGGACTAAAGTTTTCTGAACTAAAGTCTTCTGGACAAAAGTATTCTGAACTTAAGTATTCTGGACTAAAGTTATCTGGACTAAAACAAATTTGAAACCTTCTGAACTAAAGTCTTCTGGACTAAAGTATTCTGGACTAATAATTTTTGGAAACCTTCTGGACTTAAGCCTTCTGGACTTAAAAAATTAGAAACCTTTTGAACTTAAGTCTTCTGAAATAAAGTCTTCTGAAATAAAGTCTTCTGGACTAAAGTATTCTGGACTAATAATTTTTGGAAACCTTCTGAACTTAGGTCATCTGGACTAAAGTCTTCTGGACTAAGTCTTCTGAACTAAAGTGTTCTGGACTAAAGTCTTCTGGACTAACGTCTTCTGGACTAACGTCTTCTGGACTAAGTCTTCTGAACTAAAGTGTTCTGGACTAAAGTCTTCTGGACTAACGTCTTCTGGACTAACGTCTTCTGGACTAACATCTTCTGGACTAAAGTATTCTGGACTAAGAATTTTTGGAAACATTCTGAACTTAAGTCATCTGGACTAAAGTCTTCTGGACTAAGTCTTCTGAACTTAAGTGTTCTGGACTAAAGTCTTCTGGACTAACGTTTTCTGGACTAAAGTCTTCTGGACTAATAATTTTTGGAAACCTTCTGAACTAAAGTCTTCTGGACTAAAGTTTTCTGAACTTAAGTATTCTGGGCTAGTCTTCTGGACAAAAGTATTCTGGACTAAAGTTTTCTGAACTAAAACATTTTCGAAACCTTCTGAACTTAAGTCTTCTGGACTACAGTCTTCTGAACTAAAGTCTTCTGGACTAAAGTCTTCTGGACTAAAGTTTTCTGGACTAATAATTTTTGGAAACACTATGAACTTAAGTCTTCCGAACTAAAGTCTTCTGGACTAAAGTATTCTGGACTAAAGTTTTCTGAACTAAAGTCTTCTGGACTAAAGTATTCTGAACTAAAGTCTTCTGGATTAAAGTTTTCTGAACTAAAAATTTTTGGAAACCTTCTGAACTTAAGTCTTCTGGACTAAAGTATTCTGAACTTAAGTATTCTGGACTAAAGTTATCTGGACTAAAAAAAATTGAAACCTTCTGAACTTAAGTCTTCTGGACTAAAGTCTTCTGGACTTAAGTCTTCTAGACTAAAGTATTCTGGACTAATAATTTTTGGAAACCTTCTGAACTTAAGTCTTCTGGACTAAAGTATTCTGAACTAAAGTCTTCTGGACTAAAGTCTTCTGGAATTAAGTATTCTGGACTAAAGTATTCTGAACTAAAGTCTTCTGGACTAAAGTATTCTGGACTAAAGTATTCTGGACTAAAGTATTCTGGACTACTAATTTTTGGAAACCTTCTCAACTTAAGTCTTCTGGACTAAAGTATTCTGGACTAAAGTCTTCTGGACTTAGTATTCTGGACTAACAATTTTTGGAAACCTTCTGAACTAAAGTCTTCTGGACTAAAGTATTCTGAACTAATTATTTTTAGAAACCTTCTGAACTTAAGTCTTCTGGACTAAAGTATTCTGGACTAATTATTTTTGAAAACCCTCTGAACCTATTCTGGAAGTTGTCTGTACTTTTTCTGGGACAATTTAATTCCTCTGGACAAAGTAAAGAAATTCTCTGAATCGACTTAAAAATTCTTCAATGCAGACAGGCTCTGCTGGAGTTGCATCCAGGCATTTTTAAAATGCAATTAACTGATATTGGCATTGAGAGACCTTCCGAACATCTTTTCGATGGCATAATATTCCTAGTCTGGTAGACTGCTGGACTGACTTTCGAGGTCATTAGACAGACCCGATGACTTTTTTTTTTTTTTTTTTTCATTTTAAACCGGAGTTTAGGGACTTCTATGAAATTTATGTCGTTTTCACCTATTAATGCCCTTCAGTTTAGTAAAGAATAGAGAACTCCTCGGTCCCCTTGACTGATACTGGAAGTCCTCTGAACTGATTTGGGAAGTTTTTTGGCCTGACCCTAAAAACCCTTCTTGCCTGATTTCGGAAGTCCTAAGGACTAATTCTGGAAGTCTAATTGACTGAGCTCAGAGATCTGCACTTATTTTGGAAGGCCTTTGGACTGACTATGAAAGTTTTTCGACTGATTTTAGAAGTCCTCGGAACTGATTCTGTAAGTTTCTGACTGTTTCTGGGTGTCCTCTGCGCTGACTCTGGACGTCCTTTGGACTAAAAAGTACTCTGGACTGACTCTGGATGTTTTTTTGACTGATTATAGAATTCTGCTGAACTAAATCTGGAAGTCTTTTGGGCTGGTCCTGGAAAGTCTTAAAGTGATTCTTGAAGGGCTCTGAATTGACATTAAAACTCCATTGGGCTGATTTTTTAAGTCCTTTGGTCTGATTCCGGAAGTAAAAAGAGCTGAACTGAGGTGTTGCTGTCTAACTCTGAAAGTCCTGGACAGGCTCTACAAGTCCTTTGGACTGACCTTGGAATTTCGCTAGACTGACCGTGAAAATTCTATTGACCTACTATAGAAGTTCTCTGAACAGTCTCTAAAAGCCCTCTGGGTTGTGGAAGTCAAAATTACCCCAGATTCTGCGAACACTTTCAGCTCTGGAAATCGATTGGACTGGTCCTAAAAGTACTCTAAACTGATTCTGGACGTCTCTGGAAATCTTTTGGACTGAAGGAGTACTCTGGACTGATTCTGGAAAAATGAAAGACTGACCTCGAAAGCACTCTGGACTGACTCAGGAAGTTCTCTGGGCTGACCCAAAAATGTCTCTACCTCGACTTTGAAAGAATTTTTGGACGGACTCTGGAAGTCCCCTGAACTGATTCTGGAAGAATAAAGGACAAACTTCGGAAGTCTTCTGGACTAACTAAGGATGTCTTTTGGACTAACTCTGAAAGTCCACTGGACTGAAGCAAGTTCTTAGATGATGCATCTTTTTTCCACCGAACTGTCACAAACTAAATTGTTTTGCAACGTAAAAAGAAATTTTAAATTGAATTTGTAATTATAGAGTCAATTATTTCAATTGCAAATCCACTCGATTAAGAGGGAGCTGAAGTTTGCATGTGTGTAAACTGTGCTTTTGTATTTCATACGTTTTATTTGCTGGTTCTCTACAACAAAAACAATCTTCAAAACACGTGTTTTCTGGTTTTCTGAGTTAGAATTGCCGTCTTAAAAATATTACTTTTTACAGAGATTTGACCTTCTTTCAAACATGAGTTATCCTTTACAATTATATTTATCAGCTGATGGTTGGCGGTACAAAAACATGCACTTTCAAAACTGCTTATTTATTTTGTTGTACTAGTTGTTAGCACTTTCTTCGCTTCACTGAATCTTTCACTATAGATTTATTCTTTTTCTTAACATGAGCCTTTGAGTTATGTAGTTAATGTTTGTTTTGGTGTCTTTATTCTTCATTCGATATAGATTCCGTGTTTTTCGTGAAGTAAATAATTCCGGTGAATGTTTAGCGGATTGTTATATGTGTAAGTATTATTCTTTCTGTGTAGTCTCTACGTAATGGAATCAATTAACAAATATATTCAATAATATTCAATAATTAAGTTTTTGCAACTATGATTTTTAAAACGACCGAATCTGCTAGTGAACGTCGTGACTTTCTCTGTTTCCTGATTTGCTCTGTACATTCGGCTCGAAATGGTCAACTTCACCGCTGCCATGTATGCCGGATCTGGCGTCCCCTGTGGGGCCATGTTTTTGTGTAGTGATGCAATTAGGAGCGTAAATCCTCTGACAAGTTATCTTTCACCGCCCGTACTTATATTCTTAAACATTCTTCTCTTTTCAGAGAGCGAGTAATGGCGCTTTAACCATAAGCCATATGGGGCTAGGGCCATAGTTAATGCTTAGGTCCCAACCATTTGAAGGGAAATGAAGCATCACTTAACCTTCTTAGACTAGATGCTCCCATCGACCATTTTTAAAGAAATTTTTGTTCTGTACCTCAAACAGGACATTCTGTTAACTATTCTCTTTGACTATTCATTTCCATTTTCCTTTTATATCTACTGAAGGCTACGTGGGTTCCCTGTGTCTTCTTAAGGTGGATACCAAATCCTCCCTATCTCCAACGGTTGCATGGACGTGGCCAGGTGAGCGATCGAGGAGTGTCTTCGTGGAGATTATTGCGTGAAAAAAAACGTATCAGTAACTGGTTTCATTTCATGGTGACATGCAATGTCTTCAACGAATTATTCCTCATCGTAGCTCCATCCACGAGGTGTGCAAACAATGCTAATGCTAATGCTAAAACTCTGAAAGTCCACTGGACTGAAGTCTTCTGAACTGGATTCTTCTGCACTGAAGTGCTCAGGACAGACTCTAAAAGTCCCGAGGAAGTCTTCTGTACGGACTCTCGAAGTTGTCTGGGTGGGTTCTGGCAGTGAGATTGGCGCTAGGAGTTTTCTGATTAAGTCAGCTGGAAGTTTGGATCGACATTTTCAAAAAATATTCTGGATCAACTTCAATATTCAAAATCTAGACTGTCAGGCAGGCCTTTGCTGGAGTAACTAACAGGCATTGTAGAATGATAGAATGATGTTTAAAAACTTAAATGTATAGACATCATCCGAACAAGTTTTTGGGCTCCCTCAACCGATAACAATGTGATCTGTTAACAGTTTTTGGATGCGGGTCGTATTACTGGAGGGTTCGGTGTAGAAAATAAATCAAATAAGGTATTAAGGACAATGAAGAATTCTAAGTTATCCGAAAACTCACAGGAAGATTCTAAAATCATCAAATAGATGTTGTTTTTGATCTCGTGTTTACATGTCGTTCAATCTGAGGTTGGTTCTTCACGTCAGTGAGACGACCTGCACCCTCGATATTGAATCCAGCAGCACATGGACCGGTACGAACGTCTTTACATTCCTTTCGAAGATAGACGTGATCAGAGATTTTTCGTCTCAGAAAATCTCAACGGCATCGACTGGTATTGATACCAGATCACGGTTCCTAGAGTAAAGTCCCCAGTGATCCATCCAGAGTGTATCGATAAGGTACGGATGTATGGAGGTTCCATGTGTATTGTTTACAACGGATCTTTGGGGTCAGCCAATAGTTACATAAATTACGGTGTTATAATTTGTGACCATAACTAAAGATATGGTGGCAAATTATGGATTTGGTTAAGAGATTCAGAGATCTTGTTAAAACGATATTTAAGTCTGATCAAATCAAGTTAAGTTATCCGCAAGTTTTTGGAATATAGACGACGTACGAGCTACGTACGTTAGGTAGTTTATTATTTTCAAGTGTTCTAGGCTATCTGAGAACTACTTGAAGTAAAGGCTTATATACTCAGAGATCAAACACCTTTTAATTATTATTGCATATCCATTTATTTAATTATTTAACATTCCATTTATCTTGAGAGTGTGGAGCAAAAAGCCAAGCATTAATTTGTTTTTACACAACTTAATTTGTTTTTAAGCATTTCAACATCACTTCTGAGCTTCAACGTTGGCTACTATTTCCATTCCATTTCCATTTTCCATATTTTCTTACTTATAAATTCATATAATCGGTACATAGAGGGGACCATCAGGGCCCGATTGAAGCAAATTGGAAGGGAAGAGTGGCAATGCCAACTTCCCGTTGCTAGCAGTTTGCGGACTCATTGGGGCATTATCTTGTTCGATAGCTTGCATTATTGAATATGAACGCTGGCGCTGGGACTTTTCTGAGACATTTTTTTTGTTGGCTCTTAAAGTCCAGAAGGATTCTGGCACCCTTATGAACGCTGGCGCCGGGATTTTTCTGAGTAATTTTCTTTTGGATTGACTCTAAAAGTCCTCCTGCCTGATTTAAGAAATCCTCAGGACTAATTCTGGAAGTCTAGTGGACAGAGCTCACATATATTCTGCACCAATGCTGGAAGATCTGTGGACTGACTATGAAAATTCTTCGAGTTCGAGTTCTTTTGATTGAATCTAGAATTGCTCTGGACAGATTTTGGAAGTCCTTTGTCTGATTCTGGAAGTGTAAAGGACTGAACTTGAAAGTCTTTTAGATTTATTGTGGACGTTTTCTGGACTAAAGTCTTCTGGACTAAAGTCTTCTGAACTTAAATCTTCTGAACTTAAGTCTTCTGGACTAAAGTCTTCTGAACTAAAGTCTTCTGGGATAAAGTATTCTGGACTAAAGTCTTCTGGACTAAAGTATTCTGGACTAATAATTTTTGGAAACCTTCTGAACAAAAGTTTTCTGGACTAAATTATTCTGAACTAAAGTCTTTTGGACTAAAGTGTTCTGGACTAAAAAAATTGGAAACCTTCTGAACTTAAGTCTTCTGGACTAAAGTATTCTGGACTAAAGTCTTCTGACTAAAGTTGAAAATTTTTTGGAAACCTTCTGAACTTAAGTCTTCTGGACTAAAGTATTCTGGACTAATAATTTTTGGAAACCTTCTGAACTAAAATTTTTTGGAAACCTTCTGAACTTAAATCTTCTGGACTAAAGTATTCTGGACGAAAGTATTCTGGGAGGGGGGGGGGTTTCATTCCATCAGGGCCCGATTGAAGCAAATTGGAAGGGGAGAGTGGCAATGCCAACTTCCCGTTGCTAACAGTTTGTGGACTCATTGGGGCATTCACTTGTTCGATAGCTTGCGTTATTGGCCAATTGTTCAATCTTGTTGTTGGAAGTAGATTCTTTATAATCCTCTGGATACGTATAGGTTATGTTGCCTATTGATCCACCCAACTGGTTTTGGCCCTTCATACATTGACATGATGAGGACAATCCGTGGTTATTGAAGCTTGATCAAGTCAAGCCCGATGTTGTCGGACTTACATTGTTTCCGTGCTAAAATGAGTGATACATATCATATTATTATAAATAGACCCACAGATTAAACATCTTAATAAATTGCATGTCTGATGAACTCACAAGCAACAAAGCTTCTGCATGAATGGTTTAGGTTAGAACATTCTGTTATCCTCATAAAATATACCTGTAAATGCCATTAGTTGGATTTTTGTAAAACAGCTTGTTGTCGTGTGAATCAGACCATTTTGTTAGACGATTATGAACCACGTTTGATAATTTTATAAATCCAGTTAGGATGATCTGATTATCTGGCAAGAAAGTTGAACAAAATCTTATAAGATTGTACTGTACATCCAATAAAATTATTCTGTGGATCCAGCCAAGTGATTATGTGACTTTTCTTAGAGTAAAAAAATGCTGTAAATCCGCTCAGTGGCATCACTGGATTTAATCATACGACTCTGCTACCTTCATTGCTTATCCAACAAACCCTTTCGACAATTCTAAAAAAAATCGGAAATCTCGAATGCTTCCACTGTACGAATTATGCAGAACTACCCAAAATCCGACATCCTCAACGCAAAGTGCAGGGACTCTTTCAACCTGCAGCAAACCGATCCCTGCCATCGGAGAACTGCTGCATTCAAAAGCCACTCGTTTTGTCCCGACAAGTACCAACCCATGCCGTCCGTTCTGCCAGAGAACACAAACCCCTCTGCCAAGAGTCCTTCAGATTCTCTCATGTACCCATCACTCCCGCATCGCCATCATCGTCGTGGACCACAGAAAAACCCAAGTAGATCCACTTTCTACCGAACCGGACGGGCAGAAAACAAAACTATATACCATTTCCACTCCGCCGCTCCGCATTCATGTGGAGCCCTTTGAGGGTAAGTGGCCGCACTACACCCGATGGACGGGCAGGTAAAAGCTTGCGAGGGGCCGACCGGAAGAAGGAAGTAATTTTATTCATAATGAAAAATAAATGGCTTTTCAACAAGTTGTAGCTCCCCAGGATCTGTACGTGGCCGCGGAGCGACGAAACTCAAGCGTTCCGCAATTAGCAATTTGCTGGAAAGTTCTATTACGCGTGTTCTTTCGGGAGTTGACTGAAGAAATGCAATTCCAGATGGTTGAATCCTAGCGACGCCCACCCTCATCGACCCCCTTCCCCTGGGCACCTTGTAGCAAAATAAGTTGGAAAGCATACCGTGTCAGCTGCCAGGTGGAAACTAATTTAATTTTCTGCTTGACGGGGTGCTTCTTTTTTTCGGGAATTACAACACGTTTCCCGAGAAGTGCAAGTGACAATGGGCTGAAATTGAAACTTTTCGGCTACTTACCTTCCACGATGCCGGTGTAGACCCGCGAGAGGTCGAAATCGACTGGACCTTCGGTGTTGTCGATCTGGATGTTCGGAGCGAACACCGATGAGGGGTCCTCCCGCAGCACCAGCCGGAAGTCCCTGCGGAAAGAAAAAAAAATGCCATCAAAAAATGCCTTCGAGTAATTGCATAGATCCAGTGAGGTTAATTAGAAAATCTTTTCAGTGCATTCTGTAAATCCTGTTAGTTCATCTTAATCTCATCCAAGGGGGGAAAGCTTTTAAACACCCCGGATTAGTGTCAATAGTCGTATTAATTGGAACCATTCGAAAGTTTTGTAGATCCAGCTCGATTTCGTTCGAGCAAACGAAATGAAGCCAGCTTATGAGGGGATTTGATACTTTTTATTCTACACTTGCTAACTCCCTTCCTCGCCTACTTCATTAGCGGCAATTAGACACTCACGCCATTCAACCACATCAATCCTATAGTAATACCGCACTTGATTTTCAATCCTCTCACGATTCCATCCAAGAATCTACTGCCCCATCCCCTCCCAAACACCGAAACTCCCCCAGGCAAGGTAAGAAGCTTACACCCCCGAAAAGCGGCAAAACCTGAAACGACATCCTTTCTGGCGAATTTCACTCGTTCGTCTCCACATCAAACGAAAATCCGTCTCTGTCCGGGCCGGGTGACGCCCGGCTGCAGAGGTGCGATATGCGATGTGAGTCCCACACAGTCCCACAAAGCCTCATCTCGAGGGGAAACTGTTCGATTGAAAGTGATCTGCAGGGATGTGTGAAGTGCGCCGGCATTTTCTATCGGCAGGATTTTCGGCCTAGAAGTTGCTCAACATGATATCATCGGCAGTTCTTGTTTATAAGCTGTGGGAATAATCCGACCAGGTGGAGTTGCGACATCTGGAATCAGCTACCAAGTTGATTCGAGTTTTTCGAGGAAATTTTGAACCAAGAGTGGGTTTATAAAGTGTATGTTTCTTTGGATTTAAATTAGAACTCTTCTTCTTCTTTAGCATTTCAATTGTTTCAATTATTGCTTTCACAATTTAGCTTATTGCTTGCTCTCAACTTAGTGTTCTAAATGCACTTCCACAGTTATTAATTGGGAGCTTTCGATGCCAAGTACCATTTTTGCATAAGTATGATTGTGTGGCAAGTACAATCATACCCTATGCCCAGGGAGTCGAGAAATTTTCCTTATCGAAAAAATCCTAGACCAGACCGGGAATCGAACCCAGCCACCTCCAGCATGGTGTTGCTTTGTAGCTGCGCCTTTACCGACTGAGCTAAGGGAGGACCCCGAAATTAGAACTCTAGGAGTGTTGTTTTAATCATTTTATTAAGCTGTTTTTCGAAGCAACAAATCAAAGCTTTTGGCAATTGTACGAAAATTCGTATTTTCGTATGCATATACACGTATTTTATTTGAAGCGCAGTTATAATTAAACCATATTCGTGAAAGAACATAAGCTGAGTTCAGTGCAAACTAGAAATCTGTGTTTCCAAAGAGTGTGACTTTTCCAATGTTTCTTCTATTTGTGAATCATATTAAACGAAAATTATTGTATTTTAAATTTTCGTATACGAATCTTTCATATATTTATAAACTTGAAAAAGGGCATTATTTTTACAAAAAATTACGTAAAAAATGAAATAAAATCAATTGCAAACTTAGCATTCTTAACGAAAAAAGGTTTAATAAACATACGAACAAATTTCGTTGCAAAAAGCGAACGAATGAATTCGTAATTTTGTTAGTGAGAAAATTCATGAAAGGGTGATATTGACCATCAACATCTATTTCAATTCGCTTATATAATAACAGAAAGCTCGGCAAGAGAAAAAAGCTCATGGCAAACAACAAACATATAGCAGTTTTTTTTTCAGTCGATACGAGAAAAGCGGAGATTGTACGAGTCGTTCAATAAGTTAGAAATATCAGGCAGTGTACAATCATTTTTGAAAACTTCGAGAACCACTACACTCAAATAACCTCCACACGAATATTTTTTACGCAGTACTCAAATTGCCACTCATCAGAAGCAGCAAACGAAAACAACGCGCGTGGGCGGATTAAAAGCTTGCACATAATTTCAGGTGCATTTTCTACGGTTGAACAGAAAATTTGTTATCCAGGTTGCATATCTAACGGGCGGTTTAGCAACGTTAATGTTTGCGCATATATAATCACGAGTGCATGAAATTAACAACGAATCAACGTCGAAAACTTTAATTTTTACGAATGAACAAGATATTGTGATTGAGAAGGCGAGCTAGGGTAAGATCTATTTGATTATAAATATTATAACAATGAGTTTACCCAGTGTTCTAATAATACTCGAAATACGTGCCTGGTTTGGAAATTTAAACTTCTCAAATCTGGAGGCAAGTGTATTCTTATCCAAATGATATCTATAATATTTACATGCGGGGCTTATTGTATGTGAAAGTAAAACGGCTGCCCCAGGAAGTTCTAACTGGCTCTTAAAATCTGCAGGAATGATCGTGACTGACTCTGGAAGTTATCTTGATTGATTCTGAAAGACCACTAGATTGATTGTGTAGTTTCTCTGAACTGAGTTAGAAGTTCTCTGTAGTGATTTTAGAAGTCATCTGAGCTGAATCTGGCAGTTCTTTGTGAACTGACTCTGGAAGTCTTCTGGGCTGGCCCAGGAAGCTCATTTGATTGATGCAGGAAGTACTCTCGACTGACACTAAAACCCCGTTTGGCTGATTTTACATGTTCTTTGGACTGATTCTGGTACCGTAAAGGGCTGATCTGAGGTTTTCCGGATAAACTGGGAATGGGAATGGGAACTGACTCTAGAAGTCCACTGGACTGAATCTGGAATGTTTCTAGACTGGCTATGAAAATTCTCTTGACTGACTCAAGAAGTCCTCTGAAATGACTCTAGAAGTTCTCTGGACTACCTTTAGAAGTCATATGGATAGTGTAGTTCCTCTGGGCTGAGTTAGAAGTTCTCTGGAGTGGTTTTTGTATTCCTCTGGACTGACTCTTGAAGTTCTCTGAACTTACTATGGACTGATTCTGAAAGTTTCCTGGAGTAACTATCCTGGAATCCTGGACTGATTCTGAAAGTTTCCTGGAATAACTATGAAATATTGCTGAACTGCCTCTGGAAAGCTAGAATTGGATTGATTCTGGACTGACACTAAAACTTCGTGGAGCTGATTTTAGAAGTCTTTTGGACAAATTCTGGAAATATAAAGGGCTGAACTGAGGTTTTCCTTACTAACTTTGAAAGTGCTTGACTGACTCTGGAATTTTGCTAGACTGGCTCTGGAAATTCCTTTGACTGACTCTAGAAGTCCTCTAAACTGACTTTAGAAGTCTTCTGGATTGTGTTGTCCCTCTGGACTGAGTAAGAAGTTTGCTGAAGTGATTTTAGAAGTCCTCTGAACTGATTATTGAAGTCTTCTGAAGTGACTCTGGACTGATTCTGGAAGTTTGCTTGACTGACTGTAGAATTCTGCTGAACTGACCCTGAATGTCTTCTGGGTTGATTTTGGAAGCTCCTTGGATTGATTCTGGAAGTACACTGGCCCGCACTGAAACGCCTTTGGGCTGATTTTGAAAGCCCTTTGGACAGATCTGGATGTATAAAGGGCTGAACTGAACTATTCCGAAGCAACTCTGAAAGTGCCGGACTGACTCTGAAAGTCCACTGGACTGACTCTGGAATTTCTCTAGACTGACTCTAAAAATTCCTTTGACTGATTTTAGAAGTCCGTTGAACTGACTTTAGAAAACCTTTGAACTGACTTTAGAAAACCTTTGAACTGACTTTAGAAGTTTTCTGGATTGTGTTGTTACTCTGATTGGGTTGAGTTGATGAACTTTGTCGATAAATTGGGTTGAATTGATGAATTTTGCTATTTAAGAACTCCCTGGAGTGGACGTCTTAAGATATACAAGTGTAATCAGAGGTACATTGGTAGTTTATGGATTCGGTTCATTTTCCTAGATTCTTCATAATTCTGCTAAACTGACTCTGGAAATCTTCTGGGCTGGTCCTGGAGGCTCTTTGGGTTTATTCTGGAAATACTATGGACTGACGCTAAACCCCCATTGAGCTGATTTTAGAAGCCTTTTGAACAAGTTCTAGAAGTATAAAGGGCTGAACTAAGCCCTTCCGAACTAACTCTGAAAGTGCTTCACTGACTCTGGAAGTCCTCTGGACTGACTCTGGACCGACTTTAGAATTCTACTGCATTGTGTTGCTCCTCCGAACTGAGTTAAATTTTAGAAATCCTCATAACTAATTCTTGAAGTCCTCTGAACTGACTCAGGACTTATTATCGTAGTTTCCTGAAATGACTGTAGAATTCTACTGAACTGACTCTGAAAAGCTCTTTGGATTCTGGATTCTGGAAATACCCTGGATTACACTAAAACGCCTTTGAGCTGATGTTGGAAGCCTTTTGGACAGATCAGAGAAGAATAAATTGAGGTTTTCCGGACTAACTCTGAAAGTGCTGGACATACTCTGGAAGTCCTCTGGGCTGACTCTGTAATTTCTCTAGAATGGCTCTGAAAATTTGACTTAGTGGCTCTAGAAGTTCTCTGGACTGGCTTTAAAAGTCTTCTGAATTGTGTCTTTCCTCTGGACTGAGTAAGAAGTTCGCTGGAGTAGTTTTAGAAGTCTGGAGTTATTCTGGAGGTCTTCAAATCTAAACTGAGTCTGGACTGATTCTGGAAGTTTTCTCGACTGACTATGGAAGTTTGCTGAACTGACTCTGAAAGTATTCTCAGCTGTTCTTGGAGCTCCTTTTATTGATTCTGGAAGTCCTCTGGATCGACACTAAATCTCATTTGAATTGATTTTTTAAGCCCTTAGTACAAATTCTGGATGTATAAAGGGCTGAGCTAAGCTCTTCAGAAATAAATCTGCAAGTGCTTCACTGACTCTGGAAGTCCTCTGGACTGACTTCAGAAGTCTTCTGGATTGTATTGTTCCCCTGGACTGTGTTAGAAATTCTCTGGAATGATATTAGAAGTCCTCGAGACTGAATCTGAAAGTTTTGGAGACTGAAAGTCCTCTGAAGTGACTCTGGACTGATTCTGGAAGTTTCCTTTATTAACAATAGAATTCTGCTGAACTAACTCTGAAAGTTCTCTGGCTGATTTTAGATGCCCTTTGTACAAATTCTGGACGAATAAAGGGCTGAACTGAGGTCTTCCGGACTAACTCTGAAAGTGCTGGACTGACTCTGAAAGTCCTCTGGACTGACTCTATACTGACATCAGAAGTCTCCTGGATTGTGTTGTTCCCCTGGGCTGAGTTAGAAGTTCTCTGGAATGAATTAGAAGCCCTCTGGACTGAATCTTAAAGTCCTCTGAAGTGACTCTGGACTGATTCTGGAAGTTTCTTGTATTAACAATAGAATTCTGCTAAACTAACTCTGAAAGTGTTCGGGCTGATTTTAGAAACCCTTTGTACAAATTCTGGATGAATAAAAGGCTGAACTGAGGTCTTCCGGGCTAACTCTGAAAGTGCTGGACTGACTCTGGAATGAACTGAGGTCTTCCGGACTAACCCTGGAAGTGCTGGACTGACTCTGGAATTGCTCTAGATTAATTGACTGACTCTAGAAGTTCTCTGGACTGACTTTGAAAGTGTTCTGAATTGTGTAGTTCCTCTGGACTAAGTAAGATGTTTTCTGAAGTGGTTTAAGAAGTCTCCGGTGATTCTGGAGGACTTCAACTATGAACTGACTCTGGATTGATTCTGAAAGTTTTCTGGACTGACTAGAGAATTCAGCTGATCTGACTCTGGAAGTCTTCTGGGCTGTTCCTGGAAGCTCCTTTTATTGATTCTGGAAGTCCTCTGGATCGACACTAAAATTCATTTGGGTTGATTTTGGAAGCTCTTTCGATAAATACTAGAGGTATATAGGGCTGAACTGAGCTCTTCCGGACTAGTTCTGAAAGTGCTGGATTGACTCTGGAAGTCCTCTGGACTGACTCTGGAATGTCTCTAGACTGGCTCTGAAAATTGTAATGACGGACTCAAGAAGTCCTCTGGAATAACTCTAGAAGTCCTCTGGACTAGTTTTAGAAGTTTTTTGGATTTTGTAGTTCCTCTGGACTGAGTAAAAGTTTTCTGGAATGCTTTTGAAGTTCTGTGGACTGTAGGGTCCACAGGTAGTAGGGTTCATATCAGGTTGAAAATCACGTAAATATGAAACAACAACAACAACTCTAGAAGTCCTCTGGATTGACTGTGAAAGTCGAAATAACTGATCCCGGATGTCTTCTGGAGCGACTTTGGAAATTGTTCGAGCTGATCCTGTGAGTTCTCTGGACTGATTCTGGAAGTCCTCGGCACTGAATTTGGAAGTCCTTTTGACTGACTTAAGAAGTGAGAACTGAGGATTTCCGAACTAACCGTGAGGGTGCTGGACTGACTCTGGAATTTCCCTTGCCTAACTCTGAAAATTATAATGACTACTGTCCTTTGAACTGACTCTAGGAGTCCTTTGAACTGACTCTAGAAATCATCTGGATTGACTGTGGAAGTCGAAATTGATCCAACTCTGAAAGTCTGCTGGCATGAAGTTCTCTGGACTGACTATGGAATTGTTCTGAACTGAAGTTTTCTGGACCGAAGTCCTCTGAACTGAAGTCCTCTGGACTGAAGTCCTCTGGACTGAAGTAATCTGTTCTGAAATCCTCTGAACTGAAGTCCTCAGGACTGAGTCTATAAGTCCAGAGGTCTGATCTCAGAAGTCTTCTGTACTAACTAATTTTCTTGGCGAATTCTGGCATTCCTCAAGTCTGGAGCTAAGAGTTTTCTAAGTAAGGCAGTTGGTAGTTTGGATTGACTTTTCGAGAAATTCTCTGGATCGACTTCAATGTTCACAATCTAGTCTGTCAGGCAGGCCTTTGCAGGAGTAACAAACAGGCCAAGCAGAGTGCAATGAATTTATGATTGGAAATATAAACTCGGGGGTCCCTTAACCGAAAACAATGTAATCTGTTCATAGTTTTCGAATTAAATTCGAAATAAAGAGGTTTTTTAACGAACCTACTTCGTAAAAAATATTTAAGCCTTGCATTAGAATGATTATAAGGATAAGTTGTTAGGATAAATTAAATAAATGTTATGGCTGAGTTGAACGCATATTCCAGATCATCCAATAAATCCTTGGAATATACGTCTCAAGATCTACATGTGTATCCAATGATCTCTTCAAAGTATTTGAACATGCTTCATGTTCCTGGAGGTTTCATTGAACCTATTCAGAAAAGTTTTGTTTTAAACAGATTAAACAGATATCCAAAACTCCCTTGAGTTTAGGTCTTAAAATCTACAAGCGAAATCGGAGATATGTTGGTAGTTTTTGGATTTGGTACATAATTTAAGAGGTTAAGGGATCTGATTGAAATGATGTTTTCTGGCATCCAAGGATTCCCTGGATTGAAACCTGGAGATCTACAAGCGAAGTCAGAGAATTGTTTGCATTATATGAACACGATTCATATTCCTAGAGGCTCAGAGTTCTCCGTTAAATAAAATATTTGATTGAATTGATGATCTTTGTCACCCAAGAATGTCTGGAGTAAATGTCTTAAGATCTACAAGCGACAAAATAGATATCAGTTTGGAGTTAAGATCTCCTAGCGTTATCATAAATATGTTGGTAGTTTATAAATATGTTGGTAGTTTATGGTTCAAATTCCTAGGGGTTCAAAGATCTGTGTTAAATGATATTTTTTGTTGATTAGATAATCTTTGATCCAAGAGATTTCCATTGAATTGAGGTCATGAGATCTACAAGCTTAATCAAAGATATCAGTTTGGAGTTAAGACTTTAAGATCCACAAGCATAATCATAGATATACAGGAGTTTATGGAGTCAGATCATATTATTAGAGGGTCAGAAATGAGATAAATAATATTTTGGGTTACATAGACTTTCTTTGACGTCCAAGAACTCCCGGAAGTTGAGGTCATGAGATCTACAAGCGTAATCAGAGCTCTGTTGTAAGGTTATGAATCCAGTTCATATTGATAGGGGTTCAGATATCTGAGTAAAATTATATTTTGCGTTGAATAGACGTTTGTTGACATCCAAAAAATCCCTGAAATTGATGTACTACGATCTACAAGCGTGGTTAGAGATTTGTTGGTAGTTTTTGGATTCGGTTCATATTTTTAGAAGTTCAGAGATCTGAGTTGAACAAATTATTGGATTGGGTTGAACTCAGGAACTGTGTCATCCAAGAACTCCAAGGAGTTGAGGTCTTAAGATCTACAAAGGATTATCAGAGATATGTTGGTAGTTCGGTAGTAGAGGTGCAGAGATCTGATCTAAATAATATTTTGGGTTGAATAGACATTCTTTGGCGCCCAAAACCTCCCTGGAATTGAGGTTATGCGATCTACAGGCGTAATCAGAGCTATGAGCTTTGGGACTAACTGTAAACTCCTTGTATTAATCCTGGAAGTACTCTGTACTGACACTAAAACCTCATTGGAAGGACTTTAGAAGTCCTTTGGACTGATTCTGGTAGTATAATGGGCTGATCTGAGGTCTTCCGGATGAGACTTCTGGATGTGCTGAACTGACTCTGGAAGTCCTGTGGCCTGACTGGCTATGGAAGTCCTTTGAATGGACTCTGGAATTTCTTTAGACTGGCTCTGAATATACTATTGACTAACTCAAGAAGTCCGTTGAATGACTCTAGAAGTCTCTGGACTGACTTTAGAAGTCTTATGAATGGTGTGAAGTTCTGTAGACTAACTCTTGAAGTCCTCTGAACTGACTCTGGACTGATTCTGGGAGTTTTCTGGACTGACTATGGAATTCTGCTGAACTGACTCTGGGTGCCTTGCTAGGCTGGCCCTGGAAGTTTCTTGGATAGGTTCTGGAAGTACTCTGGACTGACAGATTCTGAAAGTATCAAGGGCTGAACTGAGGTTTTCCGGACTAACACTGAGGGTGCTGGATTTACTCTGGAATTTCCCTTCACTGACTCTGAAAATTCTATTGAGTACTGAACTGCATCTAGAAGTTCTCTGGATTGACTGTGGAAGTCAAAATTGCTGATCGCTGGAAGTCTTCTGGATTGACTTCTGGAATTCATTTGAGCTCTCTGGACTGATTATTGAAGTCCGCAGCACTGGCTTTGGCATCCTTTTGACTGGCTTAAGAAGTAATCTGGACTGATTCTGGGAAAATGAAAGACTGACCTCGGAAGTACTTTGGATTGACTCTGGGCTAACCCGGGAATTTTTCTACTTCGACTCTGGAAATCGACGGACGCTGGACGGACTGTGCAAATCTTCTGAACTTATTCTGGAAGTATATAGGACTAACCTCGGAAGTCTTCTTGACTAATTCGGCATGTCTTGTGGACTAAATCTGTACATCCGGTGGGTCTTCTCAACTGAAGTTTTCTGGACTGAAGTCCTTTGGACAGAAATCCTCTGGACTGAAGTCCTCTGAACTGACGTCCACTGGACTGAAATTCTCTGAACTGAAGTCCGTTGGACTTGACTCTAAAAGACTAGAGGACTGATCTCGGAAGACTTCTGTACTGATTGGCACTAAGATTTTCTGAGTAAGTCAGCTGGTAGTTTGGATTGACTTTTTCAAGAATTTCGATGGATCAATTCTCTGGAGTAACAAACAGACCTCGCAGAATGCAATGAATTGATGTTATGAAATTTAAATGCATAGAGATCATCCGAATAGTTGTCGACCAGTTGCAATCCGCCAAGAACGAACTAGAGGGATTTCAACGGCGTTGGAAAATTAAAAAGAATCCATCGAAAACACAAGCGATCTATTTTACAGGTCGGCGAAGCCCATCCTATCTGCCACAATCGGAAGTTACCGTACTTGGCCATTCTGTTTCTTGGTCAGATCACGTAAAATATCCTAGGCTGATCCTTGACCAAAAGCTAAAATTTGATAACCATATTTCGTCTTCCCTGGCAAAATGTGATAAACTAACACAAACGCTGTTAGTTTGTTAGTTAGCTGTTAGTCGACGTTCAAGGCTGAATACTTCGAGCATGCTACTGTTATATAAACTCATATTCCACCCTACGTAAACGTGCGGATTCTCAGCCTGGCGCAGCTGTGCCCAAACTCGGAAAACAAGACTGCAGACCCGACAAAACAAGATTCTTAAGATGATGCCAGCCCTAAAGTTCAACTATCCAAATGAGGGTCTACTCGAATTGGCTGACATCGAGCTGGTCTAGTGCCATTTCAACTGTGATAGAAAATTTCTTCTTACTATTCCCTACTCTTCAGCTCGAGCAACAGGTTTTTCCTGTAATTTTTTCCTGTTTTTAAAATTAACAATATACTAAAAATTATAGTCTCAAACGTACGCTATCGTTAACCCACACTGCAAGCAAAACTATACCTTTCTTATTGTTGTATGAATGTATGAATAAAAGTATGAATAAAAGCTGTATAGAGGTGGTATAGAATTTTACAAGTTAACGTTCAAATCATAAAATATGATAACCCCAATGGAATCTCAGTTTTAACTTGAGAATCATCCCTTAGCCCAGTCGGTGAAGGCGCAGCTACAAAGCAATACCATGTTCGAGGTGAATGGGTTCGTTTTCCGGTCTGGTCTAGGGATTTTTTATGAAGGAAAATTTACCGACTCTTTTGGCATAGGGTAGGATTGTGCTGACCTCCTTTAATAACTGTGGTAGTGCATTTAGAACAATAAGTTGAGAAGTCGGTAATGAGCTTAATGTGAAAAGCAATAAGATTGAAAACCCAAGAAAGAAGAAGAAGACGATCAATAGACACAAAAAATAAGAGCTTCCAATGGAGATGACGTCAATTCAGGAGGGGAAAAAATATCCCTCATTAGTATCAAAGTACCCAGTACTCTTGTCGAATTAATAATCCACATCAAACGGGAGAACAACCTCAGCCGACTGGTCGTGATCCGATGACTATTTACATTTGCCAACATGACCATCTTTGACAACAGTTTAAAAGCCAATCTATGTTTGCCCAAGCAAGCACTCACTCCTCTCTCACTTTGTGGGATTTAGCAACACACACACACACACCCACACTCCCGCAGCAGCTAGAGAACATGACAAGCCCGACAAGGGCTCTCAACCCTTTCCCATGTGAATCCGTATGTGCGTACGTTTTCAATAGATCCGCAACATAGTGGTACATAGTTCCTGGCAATGTCGTATGGGAAGAAACAAATGCTCGTGGGCAATCGGTGACGACATGTTTCAGCATTGCCAGTTCAACCGCACCACCAACCGACCGCATCGTCATGATGCCGCCGCCACCGGCAAACGGAAGTAGATGTTACTGGAGATAGCAGGCGATCCTTGCCAAACGGCACCGACCGGAGTCGGGCTCTGATTAATGGAGCCCTCTCCGACTACAATGTTGCCTCATCTAGGGAAGGGTTTCGGGCTGGTTCCGTTGGCATGCATCGCACCACCACTTGTGCGGACGCATGAGAATTGGCTGCCAGGATTTTGTTTTGTTTACATCCAGCAACGACGACTCTATTGAGCTTGACAAACGAGCGAGGCAGCGAGCGAGCCAACCCGCGCCGGAAGCGGGACAAATCCATACACAGCCCGTCGTTCGGTTGCAGGGGGGTTTTACTTTGTACTTGTGGTCGACCGATTCTTTACTTTTCAAAACTAGGTTGAACTGAATAATAGTGATTGGAATGGGTAAGGGGGAGCTTCTTGTCTGACCAATGAGGCAATGCTTCAAATCGTTCGCTTTGATCATGATATAATAAATTAACTATTTTTGATTTCATAAGTGTTATGTGGTATGTTTTAAAACCTTGATACAACATGCTAACATGTTGCTAACATCATTGATGGCTTAAGCAGCTTATTTGAAGTTCGATGCAGCTTCATTTTTGAGTCTCTGATAGTGTGTGTGTGTGTGTGTGTGTGTGTGTGTGTGTGTGTGTGTGTGTGTGTGTGTGTGTGTGTGTGTGTGTGTGTGTGTGTGTGTGTGTGTGTGTGTGTGTGTGTGTGTGTGTGTCCAATCTAACACCCATCGGCCGGCAATGGTATTATGGGAGAAATCTGTTTACAACAATCATTCAAGTGACCATTGGAAGCAGCTTTAATCCGGGAGCTAGAAAGTGATAGCTCTACTGTAGATCCAGCAACATATTTCAGATTGTCTGGAGAGTCACGCCCATTCCGAGGTTACTTTCACATACAATAAGCCCCGCATGTAAACATTACCGATATCATTTGGATAAGGGTACTGCAACACACTTCCAGATTTGGAAATTTTAAATTTCCAAACCAGGCACGTATTTAGTATTATTAGAAAATAAGAATACTGTTATATAGTTGTAATCAGATAGATCTCACCCATGTCTGCCTCCTTAATCATCTTGTAATCCTATCTTGTTCATTCGTAAAAATAAAAATGTTCGACGTTGATTCGTAATTAATTTCATGCACTCGCGATTAAATATGCGCAAAAATTAACGTTGCCAAACCACCCGTTAGATATGCAACCTGCATAACAAAACTCTGTACACCCCGTGGTGAATGCACCTAAAATTATGTGCAAGCTTTTCACCCGCCCATGCGCGTTGTTTTCGTTTGCTACTTCTGACCAGCAAATGGCCGTTCTCAAGTAGAAAATTATAAGAAATAATAATGCAAAATTGGGAATTTGATTGGAATATTGATAGAAAATAAGAGATATCTATCTACCTATCTCTAGACAAAATGGTTACGATATTGAAATCAGCATAACTTTGCGCAATATAAACCAATATTTGATGAAAAAAAAAACCGGAAGCATTGGAAGGAAAACATAATCTGGTTTTTAGGTTTTATAACACCTATAATCTTATAATGGTCTGTAGACACTGGAGATGTTCCGGGTTATCCAACGGTATTTGCTTACTTTTAATGTCCTGCAGAATTTGAGCTTTCACTGCATCCGCCATCGGAGCCTGTCCATGTGCATTTCGAAGCCCATCACCATCGGAGCGTAGGACTTCGGCAATCCCATCAAAAGTGAATCCAGGCACTCGTCAGCTGCTGGAAAATTGATCTCTGCCAGTTTATGACTAGTCGATACCAAAGCATCCACGTTGGCCTCTGTGCTGTCGAGGTTTTCGAGACGAATCGAGTAGGCGATGAGTGGCTGATTTCATTACTTTTGATTGGATTACCGAGGTAGTACGCTACGATGGTTATGAGCTTGGTTGCGTCTGGGCAGGCGCGGAAGGCGGATGCAGTGAAAGCTAAAATTCTGCAGGATGCGTCAAAGTAAGCATGGACCACGAAGCGCAGAAGGAGGATTCTACAGCAGCAGGAGATTCTACAGCAGCAGCGACGCAGCGTGGGGGGAAGGGGGGAGATTTTTCTGGTGGTGTTGTTAAGCCCGTGTTTTCGTTTCCGCTTCCCCCCACTGCCCATATGCATATTGACACACGCTGCAACGATCATCTCGTCGGAAAATTTAATCACCAGAAACTCAACTGGTAAAGCTCGCTCAGATGTGACCATATTGCTTCGATCCTCGTCTATAATTCTCACATCTCGACAAAAGATGACGTTTCATGTTCACCAGATGGTACCATTTGTACCATTTTGCCCTTCGTGTCCTTAGCATGACCAACAAAAACGCATTTTGTCGAATTTTGGTCCAGCTTCTACCTCTTCTGTTTCGGCACGTTGAGCACACTTGACCACGGATCCAAAAATGTTCAGGTGGCCTACGGGCGGTTTCGTTTCCGTCCAGGCCTCATGTGGCGTCTTACCGTCCAAGGACTGCGGTTTATCAAGTATACTGCTGTGTTCACCGATTCAGCCCAGAAGGTCCCACCTTCTTCCAGAATCGTCCGATTCATCCGTTCCGCAACGCCATTTTGTTCCGGTGTGTGGGACAAGATTATTGGTGCCATCTTCCGTCTCGCTTCAGACTTGTCTTGAATCGATCGTTCACATACTCACGGTCACTGCCACTCCGTCATCGCTTTGAAGTCTTCGTACGCCTCCATCGCCTGATCCTTCGATTTCTGGGTTTAAATGAACTTCCCGTGTGGCATGATCGATGAAGCGAGCAAAGTATCGCCTTCTTCCTATCGATGGAACTTCAAACGGTCTGTTCAGGTCTATACGGACCAACCCCAAACGTTCCTAGGCCCATGAGTTGCTTTTTGTAAATTCTTCACGAGCAGGTTTTCCCTTCAGGCACGCAACACAGTCCAAATTCTCCACATTCTTCATCGAAAAACCGTTGGCCATGTGCTGCATTTGCTTCAAATACTGCACGTTTAGGTGGCCAAATCCTCGATGCCACATCTCGAGATCACCGCACACGTATGCTTCTTGCTGACGCTTCAGCCAATACACTTTCAGCCGTGCCGGATACAAGCACTTCTCCGCAATCGGTAAACACCTTACAACCGTCCGCTGTGAATCCTTTGAAGCAGATTTTACTTACAGACAACTTGTTGGCTGCCAAGTCTGGAACCTCCAGCACTTCCTGCACATTCACCGGTCCTTCGAAGCAATCCAGGTTAACAACGCACTTTATCTTGGCCGTCGAGGAGCTTGAGTCGGAAGCGCCGGCCTACAGGCAGGTATTCAGATTTCTTTACCTATAGTACACACACTGGCCAAAATGTTGCCCAACAGTCGATTTCAAGCGATACATCTGATGTTGCGGTACAAGGCGCGCTTAGTCGTCAAGGGATCGACTATGACGAAGTTTATTACCAGTGGTCCGATACTCAGCGATAAGGTTCCTGATGGCGTTTGCAACAAAGTGTGATCTCGCAGTGGACACAATTGATTGAGACAGAAGGTTGTTCGTCACTGGATGACTTTCTGATCAACAAGCTGAAGAATCGGTTGAAGAAATGTCTGTGCTCGCAATTCCAGATGAAGGATCTTGGTCAAGCAGGGTTTGCCTGGGACTTAGGCTGTGAGTTGTTCCTCGATAAACAGAGCTACACCGAAGATGTAGTGGGCAGGTTTGACATGACGAGCTGTCATCCTGTCGCTATACCATTCAAAGCCAGTGAGCGATTGGACAAGTCGATGTCAGCACCGAATGCGGAAGCAGTAGAGCAGATGAAGGATGTGTCTTACAAGGAAGCGGTCGGATGTCTGCAGTGCATTGCTCAAGCAACGCGTCCGGATATCTGCTCGGCGGTGAATGCTGTCGGCCAGTTCAATAGGATCCTGGGAAAGATGCATTAGTTGGCGGTGAAGAGGATTTTTCGATACCTGAAGGGCACAGTGGGCAATTGGCTCCAGTGCAGCAAGCAAGGAAACGGAGAGATTTTTGGCAATACCGATGCAGATTGGGAAGGAGATGTCGACACACGGCGATCAACGACGGGCTACAAGTTCATGTGTCAATGTAGTGCCATTTCTTGGATCGTGAAGAAGCAGCCGACGGTAGTATTATCAACCTGTGAGGCAAAGTATAACCGATTATAGTCTGAGATCAAATAGAAAACTAAATATGATGCTGTGGTAGTGCAGATAATGATTACTCAGGTTGCTGTCGTTTTGGTCGCTTTAACGGTTAAAAGGTCAAAATTGATCATTGTCAAAGTGATGTCATTAATGTCAAAATTATTGGCAGTTTTTGAGAAAATGATCTCTTTTTCCTGTAAGTCCTTTGTACAACATTTAAAATCACTTAGCCATATAAAATAACTAACCAAAATTGTTAGCTGATTAGAGGCTGATTAGGTTTCAGCTGAACAGGCACTTAAAATTTAAAGACAATCTCAGTTTGTCAGTACCGTTTACACTATCGAAGCTAGTTATAATGACGAAAGTCGCAAAACAAACATTCTATCTGGTCAGGATACCAAGATATAGCATATTCCTGAAAAAATAGCACACCAGCGCCACGTAGCGGAAAGATTGTGAACTGCTGGCCATCTTTAAAAAAAGTTTTGTTCTACTAAACAACCTTGTTGAAGAAAGGCACATTCTATCAGGTGAAAATAATTAGCACACTCGCACCGCGTAGTGAGAGAATCCTAAACTGTTCGCCAATGAAAAGGCCTTGACCTACTGAATAACTTTGCTGAAGACAGGATCATTCTATGTGATCCGTGTCACGAGATATTCCGGGAAAAAATGTGTTATACAAAGTACAACTCGCGAGTGCTCGTGTTACACAAATTGATGCGAGTGCTGAAAGGTTAATGTTGATGATATAGAAATTGATCTTGTTCAATTGGGAAGAGCTACTACTGAATCAGTGGTTCATTTCTCTAGACTATGGTGTCCTTTGAGAGGTAGAGAGAAAAATGAAGATGATTACGGCACCATTTTCGACTCGAATCGTGTGATGCTGTACACTTTATTTCTAGGAAAACAAATGATTTTTTCCGCCACAGCTGCATCACCGACATGTCATATACGATAGAAGAAGAGCAGTGATTGGCTGGTGCGCACAAAATTCATAATTTTGCTGATGACAAGCAGTGCGAATGTTGCGTACAATTTATGAGACATGTGCTCAATGTCCTCCCTTAGCTCAGTCGGTAAAGGCGCAGCTACAAAGCAACACCATGCTGGAGGTGGCTGGGTTCGATTCCCGGTTTGGTCAAGGGATTTTTCTTCAAGGAAAATTTCTCGACTTCCTGCGCATAGGGTATGATTGTACTTGCCAAAATAGTACTTGGCATCTAAAGCTTTCAATTAATAACTGTGGAAGTGAATTTACATGAAACACTAAGTTGAGAGCAAGCAATAAGCTAATTGTGAAAGCAATAAGCTTGAAATGCTGAAGAAGAAGAAGAATTGCTCAATGTACGAAAACTGTGTTATCAAACGAACTCAAATCATTATGATCTTTCCATGGAACAAGCATCTCATGAGATTCCAGAACAACTTCGTTCTAAAGTAATTCCGCGTGTTTTTACTGATAAGTACCAACACGACAATTCCGAAAAAGAGTTTTTCACTGATGGGTCTCACCTCAATGGATCCACTGGCTTCGGTGTCTTCAATGAAAACGAAATTAATAACTCCTAAGGAGTCTTCTAGAGGTGGCATTTCGCACTAATGTTACGCCAGCGCGTGAGATTTGTACCTTCACAGAGGATACAAAAGCAAAGTGCTCTTCTAAGGCCTCCCCAAACTGCAGCGTTTTTTTTGCCGCCGCCGCAGCGAAATCGCGGCGAAAAAATCGCCGCGATGAGATTACATGGCGGCTTATGAGAGCGCACAAAGCGACGCGATGCGTTTTTTAATCGGCGATTTTTTCGCCGCGATTTCGCTGCGGCGGCGGCAAATAAAAAACGCTGCAGTTTGGGGAGGCCTTTATTCGGTGGTAAAAAGACAGAGTGAAAGTTTGCGCCTGTGATGGGATGGCTTGGAGTGAGTGAATCACTCTCTCTTTTAAACGACCGCTCTCACGTGCTCTCATCTATCTTCGCCCACGTGCTCTCGTCTGCGATCGCTGCCTTGTACACCTATGCGAGGACGCGCCAGTACTCTTCCTGTGATCCTGTGAAAAGGAAGCGGGAAGAAACATTCTTCTTTCTTCCTTTGTTATGAAGCGTCAAAGCGAATTTGCAATCACTGCTGTATATTAGCAGAAGAGCCCACGTCAGGGAATTTAGCTGCATTCCCTTCTGTGAATTTGAGAGCTCTTCTTCTCACTCTAGAGCGATCAAGTGTTGGGTGAATAAAAACCATTTTTTTCCACTCACTTGCGCTACCCGCATGCAAACACGGTGGTGAATATAAACAAGAGAGAAGAGCTCTCGATGTGGTAGGAAGAGTGTGCGGAAAAATTAAAATCTCTCTTTACCACACTGAGGATATGGACATCACTGGTGTCTTCAACAAAGTTGTACCTAAAAAAGTTGTGTCCATCTTGAGGTGATGTTTTCGTAGTTCCTAACTTTACCGCTTTACCGCTGTTACTAACTTTTTAACAAAGCACAATAGAAGGGTGATGTCAAAGGTAAGTTTGTAGGAAATATAATTTGCAGAATACACCATTTCCCTAGCTCTATATTTGACCATGATAGAGCTATTTTTCTGATTTAAAATAGTTTTTTTTATTCTAACTTTATTGTTCCTCATTTTGAGCAAAAGTGATCTTCAGATGAAATATAGAAAATGTTAAAGCGCACATTTTTGCTAAACAATTTTTTTTAATACAACTTATCTCAAAAATTAGGGGTAATTTTAACTAAAACTGTGTGTTTTTTTTCTTTTCGGCCTTAGATTGGGTGAGAAAGAACTAGAAAAAAAAAAATTAAATTTTATTTTAAATCAAAGGAAAAAAAATAATATAAAAAAAGCGCCAAGACTCGTGGGCGGCACGCGGGGGGGGCCTCTTTTTAAACGCATATATTTTAAGAAAAACCCCCACCTTTTAAAAAAAAAAAAAAACACACACACCAATTTCACCAAAAGCATGCATCATAGCTTGCACGAAAACATGCGTGTAGGCATGTTTTGAGTTCTTTCTTCGATAATCAATCCCTCCTCAGTTTTCGCGACAAAATTGCTGGAGTAGATCTTACGCTTCAGGTTGGCCCAGAAATTCTCCGGTGGCACGCGGTTGGGGCTTTGGGGGATTCGCCGCCTTGTGTAAAGAATGTGCACACCAAAAAGTAGTCAACGGGAAATTAGTGGTATTAAATGGAAAATATGAGAAAATCAAAAGTAAATCATTTATTTAAGACTTCATAAAAATACAAATATAAAACATATACAGTTAAGTCAATTTGACCTGTTATATCCAAATGCCCGCACCTTTCGTTTGACACCTTCCATCAGTTTTTGCACAGTGTCATCCGTCACCAATTTTGCAGCTTTCTGCCAGTTACGCCTGAAGCTTTTCTCATCAATTGCTACGCTATTCGTTTTTCGAAGATTCCTCTTGACCAGAGCCCAATACTTTTCGATCGGACGGAGTTCTGGCGAATTTGGCGGATTGCAATAATTTGGGACAATATTTACACCATTAGCAATGTACCAATCCTTAGCCAGTTTTCCATAGTGGCAAGATGCCAGGTCAGGCCAGAACAGCACCGAACCGTTGTGTTCCCGAATGAACGGCAACAGTCGTTTATTCAGACACTCTTTTACGTAAATTTGTCCATTTAGAGTGCCAGTCGTGATGAAGATGTCGCTTCTGAGACCGCATCCACATATTGCCTGCCATACGAGGTATTTTTTTGGGAACTTCGACAATTTTTTTTGCTTAAAACGATCAGCAACATTTCCTCTTTGCAACGAGGTATAAAACTGTAGTCCCGGTATCTGCTTAAAGTCAGCTTTGCAATATGTTTCGTCGTCCAATATTATGCAGTCGTATTCCTTCAGCATAGTGTCATATAATTTTCTCGATCGAGATTTTGCGCTCTTGTTCTGGCTGTCGTTACGATTTGAAGCAACACCTACTTTGAATGATTTCAAGCCTGCACTTTTCTTCACTTTCTGGACGAACGATGGAGACATTTTCACTTTTTTCGCCACATCACGAACGGAGATATTCGGTTTCTTCTTAAATTCTTTAATCACTTTCTTCCTCTCCGCGACGAAACGAGAATCATGGTTACCTCCGGAACCGACCTTTCTCTTTAAAGTTAAGCGCTGCTGAAAGTTTTTTAGCACTTTAGTAACCGTCGATTTTGCGATTTTTAATGACTTGGCAATATCGCCGTGCGACATATCTGGATTTTCCACTCTTTTGTGCAAAATTGCTTCGCGCACGCGTTCTTGATTCGACGCCATTTTACTGAATAAAGGTTACTGTAGCCAAACGACGTCTTCATCATAGCACACATAACATACATTAATATTCATGTAGTAGTGATCGGATTAGCAAAGCGTACACGGAGAAGACTGCATTAGGGCATTTCCGACGACTACTTTTTGGTGTGCACATTCTTTACTTTCCCTCGGTCTTCCTCTTCAGCATCCTTTGGAGCTTCTTGTCGCTCAGGGTCGTCGGCCGTCCGGAACCGGGCTTTTTTCGGTGCTCTGATTGTTGTCCAATTGTGTCAAGATGATGTAGATGCCAGAACGGGCGTATCCGGCGTCCACATGACGGCCGCATGATGTCCGTTTTCGACGCGGCGGGGTGCCGTTCTTTGAACACGCACACTTCTGAACGGAGTTGCTTCACTGTGTTTGCCATCACGGTTAGAATTCTACTGATAGAGCTGTTAAATTTTGTCTACTGACACATGGGTTACTATGATTGATGCTGCATGGGTAGTTGCGTCAGTGCGGGTGAAGGTAAACCCATGAAAAATCGGCAATTTTTGTCCATTTTCTTAAATGCAAACGTTATTGTGCTTTGTTAAAAAGTTATTAAAAGCGCCGTCCTAGCGGTAAAGTTTAGAGCTACGAAACGATCACCACAAGATGGACAACTTTTTTAAGTGCAATTTTGTAGAAGACACCATGATTCAGAAACATAACCCTTCGGAGTTATTCATTTCGCCGTGAAAAAAGACTTCCGATCACTGTGCGCCAGAATGCGACTTTTGAATACCCTAGAGGCCCAAGGGAGACTACCTTATGTTCCTATAAGAGATGTGTTGGGATCCCGCGACCTATGTTACATGCAGTCGATCTAAATGTTTCTCCAAATATCTAGTATAAGAGTAAAATCTTGTTTTGTTTCGACATCTTGAGGAGTCTCATCATCGCCCAATGGTAACCACAACCGGCCGAACACACCTATTCTAACCTCGTGTAAACCGCGAGTAAACGGCCCAAGTTCCACCAAACCTAGTATAAAGTCATTACATCATGAGAAAAAAAATTATCGGATTCGTAAAGCTAACGCTGTTGAGCCTCCCAAACAAATGAATTAGTAAAAAAAAACTCCATCCTCACTAACCGTACTAACTCAAGACATTCATAAACTCCGAACTGCTTTCAGAAAACCTTTTCTCGTAAATTGAACCTACCTTTCGCGACCCTTCCCCGATCACCGGAAACTCTTCCATCAAACCTACCCCAAGCGAAAAGAAAAAACAAAACTTTCCCAAAAAAAATGCCATCCTTCACCACCCCGACGACAACCAGGGTCCGGAATTACTTTCCATCATGGCGCAGGTTAACCCTCCGCCCCTTCCCCTCGCTAGAGAAAAATATGCTAAACTTTCGCCATAAACTTGGCCGCGCGATAGACTGCTTACAATCCCATGAACCTCAGCCGCAGCAGCAGCCAGCCAGCCAGCCAGCGAATGTCGGCGTGCGTTTCTTAGTTCCTAGTTTGAGCCCTGTAGCATTTTATCGCACTTTTAACGCCCCCTCCGACTGCTCCCGGACAACAGATCACCCCAAAAGGGTCGTGAAAAAGAAGGTTGAAAGTGTGTCCTCGCCGGGAAGAGAGGAGTTTCTAGTTTTGCCCGTGCCTATCTCGGTCCTCGGGAGGAAATATATTTTTCACTTTCCTTTCTCTGCCGTAACTTCGCCTTCGACCGGCACTTGTTTTATGGGCGAAAGTTTAAATTTGATGTTTTATGAAGCTTGCTTTCTTTTTTAAAAAAAAAGTTGAGTCCTTTGGCTGCTGCTTGGTTTTGTATCGCAGTCTGGGACTGAAGTGCGGCGCATATGGAAAGTGTAACTCATTCGCTAAATCGAAGTTGAAAGTTGGTTCAAACCGGCGAAAAGGAAGTTTCTGGTGCGGAGAATGAACTCTTCCGGTGACTTTTAGTTCGTTACTGTGGAAGTTTATTTTTTTAATTTTTTGCGGCGATGGCGAGCAAGGAAATATTTTTTGAATGACAAATTGGCTATGGTAAGATTTCTCACTCACCTATTGTGGGCGTGGAAGTTGAGCCGGACCACGTTGGCCGGGCCGTAGCTGGCCGCACCGTGGTCATAGTTGACACTGCGCCTCCGCCGCCGGTGGGCTTCGTGGTGCCGGTGGGCTGCCTCCAACTGCTGGCGGTCGAACTGCGCCGGTTCCCAGTGTTTGATAAAGGGATTCAGCGCTCGCAGCGAAGCCGAGATGGGATCTGAAAAAGAAAAGTTAGAAGATGGAAAGCCTGTTAGTATAAAAAATCATTGACCCGATCAATCATTCAAAAGCAGATAAATCGCTAGAGACCGCTAACTTTTGTCCAATTCACACCAATTTCTGTCAGTGAACGCGTCCGAAACGATGTCCATCATCGCCCGTGCCACATTTTGCTTGCCTACCTATGAACATGAGATATCGATTTGGGCCTACGGCGGGATTGGTCGTCGTTGTCCTTGTCACCAACGACGTCGATGCCTTTATCGGTAAAACAAGAGAGGAGAAAAGGAGTAAGTGGATTCATAAATCAATTTTCGAGTCGCCCGGTTGCGCCTGGAGGTATGCGACGTCTGTGGCGCAGTCAGTTATTTTCGCCATCCAGCAGTGGCGATAGAGCGCGGGAGGGACATTTTGGTCCGAAAAACCAATTGACACTGACCGGAATGGATATTGGTAGTCGTCGATTTTCGCCTGCCAGAAGTGTGGATTCGAATGTGATGAATATAAATTTGGGACCTTTTCGAAAGCCCCATCTCGTACAAGCGAAAATGGGTCACAATTTGTCAATCGAGCAAAGCAAATTCGACGAAATGAATAATTTACTGTCGGAACAATTTCCAAGTACTGTTTGCGTTGGTGGTGACAACTGTCCTGCTATTCTACAGTGGAGAGAATATGTGTTTAATTAAAATCATTATTCTTTTTTAATGGCTTCGAATGACCAATGTTCAACTGTTTGCTAGGCAGCATGGAATTACGTTCAACCGTGACATAATAATCTTTTTTCGGATAATGAGATTTCAGCCTCACCACAGTCCATAGACTGAGGGATCAGCCCATCCCACCCCGAGCAGCCATTGTGGCATATGTTGATGATAATTACCTCCGAAATCAAGCAGTTTATTGGTCTTAATTTTCCCCAAGCCTTTTATTGGCCGGTTCGATTGGGCCCATGCGAGCTACTTGGGCACTTCACGATGATGATGCTGATGCTGTTTTATCATCAAACCACACGACTAAAATGGAAAGTGACAGAGCTTCACGCGGTGGTGGTGACAAGAATGGGATGCGGTGGAATTTTTATGATTATGATCATTGGTGCGACGATGCGGTGGTGCGATGGCGCTTCAAGGTCTCGAAAATGTCTGATGCGCCAGATAAGTTCAAGTGAAAGTGGAAGAAATTTTACGACACTAAACGATTCTCCACACTTTCGAGCTTTTTTATTGCGATCGACTGGGATGGGATTCGATTGCCATGGTATTGAGGTGCTGGTTGGTGCGCATCTTAGAGTTCATCAAATGACTTCACCTACATTTACGACAAATGACGCATAATTTGTGCAATGTTGAACATAGGGTGCGACCCCATCTATAGGATTCGAGCGAAAACTAAAACTTACGGCCACTTCCGGTCACTACAGCTAGCTGGTTTTGGTTTTCTCCTGTTCCTGGCTTACAAGCAGTCGTCAGTCGAACACTTTAATAACGTTCACCACAGTCAATTTGGTCACTTTGAACGTTTTTGAAAATTCAGCGAGTGGATAATTAGATATTTTCTCACTTAACACCCTCCCTAACTAACCTTTCTTTTTTAATTCCCCTTTTTTTTCTCCAACATTCACCTTTCTTCTCACACACCAACAAACTCTTCCATATATCCCTATTTCTTAGTTATTACCATAATTTCCCTATTTCTTTGTTTTTAAATTTTTTTCGAGAATTTCTCCATATTGTGGAATATTTAAATTAGGTATAGAACCGAAAATGATTTAGACGAATATTAAGGGGAATTCCACAGAAGTTCTGAGAGGAATCCCAAAGGAATTATGAGGGAAAATTCCAGAGGAATACTGGAGAAATTCCGGCGGAATTTTGAGAGGAATTCAAGAGGAATTCTGTGGGGAATTTAATAAGAATCCTGAAGAGAATACTAGAGAAATTCTAGTAAGAATTCCTGAGAAATTTTGAGAAGAATTCCAGTGGACTTCTGGAAAATTCCGCAGGACTTCTGAAGACAGTTGGAGTGGAATTTTGAGAATTTCAGTGTAATTCCAAGATTAATTCCACAGGAATTCTGATGAGAATTGCAGAAGAACTCTGAGGAGAACTCCAGAGGAGTTCTTAGAAAAACTGGGAATGAATTAAAGGGAGATTTCCAGAAAAAAAATCCAATGAAGAATTGCAACTGAATTCTAAGGAGAATTCTAGGGCAATTCTAAAAAAAATTCTAAGGGAATTCTGAGGAAAATTGCAGACGATTTCTGAGATTTCTAGAGAAATTCGAAGGGGATAGTAATTCTGAGACGAATTACAGTAGAAATTTGAGGAGAATTCCTAAGAAATTCTGAGAATATGCCCACAGAAGTTTTTAGAATCAATTATACACACACATTCAAGTCTTTAGGTTTAGAACAACATTTGGAACTGCTGCTGAAGAGAGGGTATGTTTGTTTTATATTTTCCCAAGAGAAAAAAATATAACCGACCTATAAAATGAATCTAGAACTACAACACTCCTGGAGATGCTCTTATGTGCAAGCACAATAGATCATTGCACGGAATGTGTTAACCTCATTTTTTTTTTTACAGTTCAGAGAACTTGTTTACGAAATTTTCCATTGGTGTTTTACGGATTCTGTACGATTATGCCTTGTTCAGACTACAGAGTTCTAACGTGTTATAACGGTTGTCAAATAATTTCAACAAGAAATTCTTCACCAAGATAGGCTTGTAAACAAGCTCCCTGAACTGTCAAAAAAGTGCGGTTAATACATTCCGTGCAATGATCTATTCTAAATCCACGTACACAAGCTCCCTGAACTGTCAAAATTGCATTGATGACGCCATCAAGGTGACTCTACACGGAGAAACGAAATAACTCAAAATCGAAGTATAAAGTACTTAAAAAGAGGTACACTCCAGAAACTGCTGTTTTGGATAAATTTGAACTCTCCTTGATAGGTAGTTTCAACTCAACTTTAAAGTATTGTAAGCATAAGTTCCTTTTACGTCATTAGGATTCAAAATAGAATACTCCGATGACTGTTAGCGTTGCGTGTTCTTCATCAAAATTTTGAATTGTTTCCTTTTCTCCACTGTGAAGAAAACAAAATAAAGAGTTTATTTTTATTTTGGTGAAGAAATTGAGCTGTGCGCTATTTTCATTAATGTGCTGTTCTTTGCCGGAAGCAAATAGTAATGTGCCGGAAGTGATTATTTATTCGTCAATAGTAATGGAGCAACTAAAAAAAAAAATTGACGAGGGAAGCTACCAAAAGCTTGTGGGTAGGTATTATTAATTTGTTTAAATAATAGATTTCCAACTTTTTCAATTTTGATTCTTGAGGGATGAACTGTTGCGTTGATGGATGCGGTGACTTCGAAATGTTTAAGCGGCATCTTACTACGGTACATACGATAACAACAAGCCGGAAATCATCCATTCCACTCAAATGTCCACTATGTGGCTCGGTTTTTAGCTTTTATACAAGTTTAAAAAAGCATTTCCTGACACATAACCTTGTTCAGTACAACGCAGAAGTTGGAGGAAGCAATCCGGAATCAACCGTTTCGTCACTCTCTATAGTTCCTACTCTAGAAGATGATCCGATGATGGTAGCAACGAAAATTGAAAACCCAGTGTTTTATGAAAATGATGTGTCAGTAGAAGAAATAACTGCCAAATTTATGGATATGATTACAGAACTTCAGTGTGATGTGCCCTTCCCGAAAATAAAGTGCAGAAGTTTCTTTCTGGATTTTTCTCAGTTATTCATTGGAGCCAACGATACACTATGTCCCAAGTAAAGACATTCTTAATACATGAAAGTACTTGTTCGACCAAGAACCTGCTATAAATTTAATTAATTCGTTGTTCATACCTGATATATCCAAAACAGTGCACACATACGAAGACAATTTTAACTTCTTAATTGCCAAAGCGATTTTACGGTTCCAGAACCGATAAAAACTATTTTAGGAGAAATAAGGTTCAATAATAGTACTCTGTTGGGAAGATCAAAAGGAAAAAAGTTTCAAAAAAGGGTAAAATTTACAAATTTTGTTCCCAATGTTAAAATTGTCCAAGACGTAGTGCATTACATCCCAATTACGAACACATTACGTTTGATCATGGCAAATCCAGAAGCACGATCCATGGTTGATTCTGAAAAGCCTACATCTGACGGCTTAATAGTATCCTTCAAAGACGGCAAACATTTTTCACAGCATCCCTTCCTGTAATGTCATCCATTTGCGTCGAGACTTTCTTTGCACGTTGATGAAGTAGAGTATCTGAACCCTCTAGGATCGCGAAAAGGAAAAAAACAAGTTGACAAACTTTTATTTCAAAATACAAAATTTAGACTCACGTGTAAATTCCTCCTTGGATAGAATTTACTTGGCACTGATCGAACGTGTTAAAAAAAATATGGTTATGCAGTGGTGCTTAAGGATATGCTCAAAGATCTTCAGGCACTTGAATCACCTAATGGCATTGTAACACGGACAGCATCAGAAACAGGGCGATACTTTAGCCATACACGAGATGTATGGGCTGATTGGACCTTCAGCCAACCTGTTCTGTAGAACGTGTTTTATTACAAGGCGGGATCTGAAATCTGGAAAGTTTGGAGACTATTTTACTCGTAGGACAATGGATAACGTACAAAAATACGTTGAAGCCGTATTGAACCACCGAAAAACTTCAAAAGAATGCGGAATACGATCAAATTGTGTTTTCCATGAATTGTTTTTTTTTTCAGATGGCCTAACTCGGTTTGTTTTAATCCGATGCATGATGTGTTGGAAGGTATTTCTCCAATAATTCTAAAATTAATTTTAAAGCATGCAGTGCAGTGCAAAATAATTACTTTACAAAAAATCCATCATCTTATTGATACATTTGATTATGGAGACTGTGAAGCGTCTGTCAAACCCTCTTCAAACTTTTCACAACAAATTTTAAATGCAAAAACAAATGCCTTAAGCCATACTGCATCTCAGACTTGGTTACTATTGCGTGCATTCCCATTTATCTTTTCTGAAGTCCTTTCGATAGATGCAAAAATTATTTTCATCACAGCTTCTCATAAGTTACACTTGTTTATCTCATCGATTGACTCAAGATATGGTTAATGATCTTAATAATGCAGTTCAAGAGTTCCGTACTACTTTCAAAGAATGCTTTTCATCATCAATTGCTATAAACAAAATGCATCATATTGTTCATTACGCACAGTCTTGTATAGAAAATGGCCCTCTTTATAATGCTAGTTGTTTGTTGTATGAGGCCAAGTTCAAAGAAACCAAGGGCCAAGGAAAAACCTGAGGAAATTACAAAAAAATTACATTGAGCTTAATTAAGAGATTGGCATTCAAACAAATTAACGCTATTTTGAATCATACTCATACTCTAGATAATCCGTTAATAATTAAATCCACACAGATAGAGAAAGGCACTATTGATTCATCAGGTTTACTTTTTGATCTCCCTTCGCAAATAAACGTAATTCAACACTTGCAAATAAATAAAACCGATTTCCGTCCCGGACATGTAGTCAAGTATCTAAAACAAACTGGAAGCTATTATGGCATAATTTTATCAATAGTAAACCATGAACAAGAAATAATTACCATAATTCAAGAATTGGACATCATTCAGTTTGATACCACACTTTTTGCTTTAGAAGTCAAGCTTTCTCAAAATTTGATTAGAGTTACCAAGGATAAATTGTTGTCTCGTAAATGTTATAATATGTGAAAACTAATGACAAATGATTCGTCTTTTTATATAATTTAAACTTATGATGGTTAGTATTAAGTATTTGTAATCACATTATTTTCTTTAATTAATACATGAAAATTAAGAAATATTAAAAAATCTAGATTTTTTCTAGGCATACATTTTAAAAGGGCTAATGCCACTTATGCATGTACCGTAGTTGGAGAGTACCCATTAAGTGATAAATAAGTACTCAGTTTGAACTTATTTAGATTTATGCCCTATTCATACTACAAACCTGGGACTATAAACCATAATGAAGGTCCATTAATTATGTCACGCAGTAAGGGGGGTGGGGTGGAGGTGGGGGTTGAGAAAACGTGAGGATCCATACAAAAAAATTCGAAGGTTCATACAAAACATGTGACAAGGGGAGGGGGAATAATAAAAAGTCCATTTTTGCGTGACGTAATTAATGGACGTTCCCAATAGCGTGATAAATATATTAAAACCTATATATTGTATTTTATTTTTGCAAATCTAATCAATGATGAGTCTTTAGTACATTTGGATGGAAATGACCTAACGGAATTGGGCATACTGGAGATGGGCCCAAGAAAAATCATCCTTAATGTCATTTATCAGTTGAAAGCAGAGGTTCAAAATAAGCAGCTGGATACAACAACTGAGCAGAGAACAGATGTGTTGCATGAGAGGGTAAATATGAACGCACCTTATTTTTGGTAGTTGTGGTTATGGACGGTGGGACAATCATGCTTTGACCGCTAGTTAGATCGACAGCTTAGATTTTTTTTACTGCAAATTGACAAAATAATTATTGCATCTATTGCATTTATGTACTTTTTTTCATACAGAGTACTTTTTGTTATCAACATCTATTCCAGACCATTCAATCGATTTTGTCGGAGGTACCAAAATTCCAGCGAACACTGAAGCTTCTTAACGATGGTGCAATACCGCAAAACAAGGAAATTTTAAGAATGAACAGAATTCTCACAAATTTTTATTTCGACCGTATGATTCATGAACATAAAAGTTAAGTTTTTTTTGAAAATTTAAAACGCGAAAATTTTAAGCCTGGCGAAACCAAGGCCGTGGAAAGGGATCCCATAAAGGAATTATTGAAACGCGTGTTGGAAATATGCACAATGGCTTGCCATCAGAGGAGAGGCTATTTCAAAGACCAAGGAATGAGCCTATAGAATTGCCCGACGGTATCCATGAAAACGCATCATATATAGCAACTCTAACACCATCGCCACAAAACATTCGCAAAATCTCGGAAAAAATGGCTCATTGCAGTATATTGTATCATTGGCTTTTCAAGCAAAATATTGATTCTATAGACTCCCGAGCCAACTCCATTTTAAGAATGTTTCCCCATTTGTTATCCTACAATGGTTTAATGGAAAGATTCTGAATACATTTTTTTTTTTTAGGGTGATTCAGAACTGAGCAAATTAAAAAAAAGGATGGCAGGGAACAGGGTAACCGAACCCAAAATTGGTTTATGTTGGTGTGAATAAGAGATTATTTTTTTTTTTATGATTTTGGGTTCAGCAGGCCTTTGAACGGTTATATCCTAGAATGAACGAGGATTGAAGCATGAGTTTTTTTTAAAAAATGGGCTTCTTAAGGAAAAAAATTAACTGAACCCATTTTACCGTAAAACTGCGTCTACCCATTTAAATGAGTAGACGCAGTTTTTCAGTAAAATGTGTAAAAAATCCACAGGAGGAATAACAATAATAATAAATCGTACCCATTAATGGGTAAAGGAAGCTTACCGTGTGGTCTATTTTCATATTCCAGTTCCCGGTTCACTGTAACCGGCCAGTACCCATTAATGGGTAAAATATCACCCATTTCGAACTTAAGTGGGTTAACTCCTTTAATGTGTAAAACGTTTTTACCCATTAATGGGTA
>JAHHFK020005527.1:0-152142 GCA_024533555.2 Aedes koreicus | reverse complement strand
AGTTTGTGGTTTGCTTCTAATGTATTTCCGATGTTTTCGGAAATGTTTTTCAATGATGCTGTCAGCGCTTTCAGACTCATTTCAGTTATGAAATCATCCTGGCATTCTTGGCAGAGGGGTAGCATAAATATCCGCAGTAATTCTTCCTGTTCACGTTGTACTCCTATGCAAGCTGCGTGATATGTACGCTTGCAGGTCCTATGGCAGCGCCAAAGAAAGCGATTGTCGTTTTGCATGCAGTTGAGGATTTCGCACTTCATTACACTCGCGTCGCGTTGGGTAAAAAAAAAAAAAAAAAAGTACTTAAAAAATGCTAATGCGGGGTTCGCGCGTGGGTCAGCTAAAATATTTACAAGAAAAAGGTAAAATAATAAAAATAATTTACAAGAGCGCCTAACAAGCGCTGGTACTGGTCAGAACTGGTCAGAACCACTACGAATAAAAGATCGAAACACGCTCGTTTAATACGGAGTTATGGAGAAATCTTTCCCGACTCCTTCAATTTTTGTACTCCCGTTGCAATCCTTGCTCAACGGTTGAGGAAGTAAAATGTGAAACAATTTAATGCCGTTGATATTTTTCAAATCATCTCTTTCACCCGCACCCACCACTTTTAAAAAACTTCCTTTTAAATTTGTCGATTATTCACATGAAGCATGGATGATCGTCATACGGATCTAACCAAAAGACAATCATCCGATTTCCAAATGCTTTCCTTAAAGGGCGCAATCAATCTACTTTTCAGACGATTTTGGGATGAAGCTTGGGTTCAGTGTAGTCCGAATGAATTCAAATTAGGGAATATATTTGTTATCGTAGTCAGAGGAGCATATAATAGTCCTCATTACATTTTATGTCTTGTGAAGAGCGGCAATACTCGGATTGATCAACAGAGGATGAGCTTGGAATAAGGAAAACATGGTTAGTCTTTATTTATGTGAATTCTCATTTTAATTTTTGATGTTCTATAGTATGAATTGGTTAGGACTAGGGTTCTGATGCATGGTCAGTATCGAAGTCATTGTTTGTTTTGTTTGCAATGTATCCGGTTTTGACTGATAAAAGGGCGTGCCTTTGAAGAGTGCTCTCTTAGGTTAGCTTAGATTAGCTTGACTGACTGCACGTATCAATGGTTATTATATTATTTTCTTTATTTTACGTCGGCCTATTTCCTCACATGGTGACAATCACCGACGCCAGGAAGATGACTCCACCACCTGGACCCTACCTAACGACTCATGAATATGAGCCGGGACCAACGGCTTTACTTCTCTTCCGAAGGAAGAGGTGACCAGATTTTTTCACCTCAGAAAATCCACCGACGTCGACTGGGATTGAACCCAGACCCACTGGGGTGCCAAGTAGCAGTCACGCCTACCACTACACCACCGACGCCGGCAAACGTATTAATGGTTGTGACTCAATTTCTTTAATAATTAATAACGGCGCCAGCCACGTCCTTGCAATCAGGTGGGAATAGGGAAGGAAAGTTAGTGTGACCTTTGCTGTTTAGGGACCGTGTTTACCTCTGCATCCCCAAAAAGGTCACAGGAAGGAAGGTTTTCTATGTTAGTAGGGTAGGACTCGATGGATCAGGATTCACCTTGATAAGTGATGTGATCATATATATAATTCATAATAAGATTAAATTATATTTGATGTAGGTTCAAAATAAAGTGATAAAGGGACAAAATGGATAACAATTACCTGTTTTTCTCTGCGTTTTTTGAGAGCACTTACCACCTCTCAATTGTCTGAAGATCCTTTGCGGGGTCTGACTGGCTAGCGTTCCATGTATCTTTTAAATATCGTTAAGCCTCGACTTATTCGAAATTGAATATAATAGAAATTTGTAAACAATTGAATTTCGAACGATTTATATAGCATATTATGGTAGGATCTCATCCGATTCCATAGCCTGTATAATATAAATACTTCTATCTGCCACGAACGATACAATGTCCTCCCACGAACCGTTCACATCCTGGAAGATAAAATTGGTGGCTCCAGTGAAGTATAAACGTCTGCACATCACACTCGCTCGGAAGCGCAAGGCTCATCGGCCTAGGATGCCAGAACCGATCCCTTTACTAACGTGAAACCTTCCTCAAACAACAGAACGAACACTCCTTTCGCGCTCAACCGCTTGTACCGCTTGGAAATAGGTGCGATCCAGCTTGGTTTTCAAACTGCGAACTGTATCACACGCGACTAGCACAAACCACTCCGATGTTTCTGGCACTTCGTGGGGAATACCTGATCGGTGCTGTCGGAACGCACGACCTAGCCAATGAGGTCTATACAGGTGGAGAAGAGCATGGTGTTTGACGATATTAGTAACAAAAAATGAGTAAACAATCTACGATTTCGGGTAGTGACGTAAAACTCCAAAAACAAGCGAAGCAAGTTTAGTTTTTGTTCGCATCCTTTGAGTGCACAAGAAGGCATTTTTCAGCCAAAACCTTTTAAAAACTACACCAATTACCGAAAATAGACATTCCACCTTGTGATTTGCTGCTATTGTAAATTGATGTTTTTGGATATCTACGTCACGCATGTTTTCAAAAAACAGGCTGTGCATCATCTCACGAACACAATGACAGTATTTTGCATTACACTAATGCAACTTAACCACTTCTTCTCCACCTGTATAGACCTCATTGCGACCTAGCGCCCTCTGAACACGTTGTGTCCATCAAAGGGTTATCGCGATAAGGATTTTTGCGAGAACATCCTTTCCAGTTCAGTGCCGATCGCAGCAAGCCGTGCTTGTAAGCTGACGTGTTTTGTTTTTGCTGCGTCCTTTTCGCAAAAAATAAAATCAAAACATATCCGTAATTCAAACGAAACGAACAGTGAAATCATAAGATCTCCACGTGTTTTGGGTAAGATGTAGTGAGTATAATCGATTCCCTCCTGAAATGTGTGAAGGTTGGTGGTTTTTCCCCGTTTTGTTTTGTTTTTTGTGCTTCGCCCCCGCACCCGGAGGAAGAGTTAATATCAGGTTAGTTGTGTTTGTTAATGCTGTTACTATTGTGCCACGCGGACATATATCAGTAAATTAGAGTATTTTTCCGCTTTGTCGCGAGTGAATTGATGATCATAAGCAGTTTAGAAGTCGATATAGAGTCGCCTCATAGCGGGGGATTTTGATTATTGACAGAGTGTGGAGAGAGAAAAAAGAAAACCAGTGCAATGTAGAAAACGGCCATTTGCTGGTCAGAAGCAAAGAATGAGGCTAAAGTGCGTGCGCGAGTGAGTGGCTGGCATATAATTTCAGATGAACTCACCACGTGGTGTACTGTGGTGAGCTGTGAAGTTTTTTTTTCTTCCGTTGCACAATGATTGTGATTTTCAAGTTAAACTTCTTCTCGGAAGTGCTTTTTTACCTATGATTTTCATTGTATTGCATTTGTGCGCAAAGTGCTAGGATGATGTGAAAATATTTGCCGAATAGCGGAGTGGTACTTTTGCAGAGACATAAATGCATCCTTTTGCATCACAGGGAAGCCGTCCAAATGAAGACTGTACATCAACAACAATTTTCGGTGAGATCTTTCTGATTATAACTAAATTTGAACGATACTGCTAAATACGTGCCATCCTCAAAACAATAAGGTTTGATGATGGAAGGTTATGCACAGTACCTATATCCATTTGATGTTCGTACTGTGTCTATGCGGGGCTTGTTGTAAGTGAAAGTGATCTCGGAATGGACGTGAGTAACCAGGCATTCTGAAATGGGTCACTGGAACTCAACAGAGCTATAGCCTTCCAACTCCCGGGCTAAAAATGTTTGTCGAGCCGACAACAGTTCGTTTAACTGCAAACATTTTTCTTCCATAAAAACACTGCCGGACGGTGGGCGTTGGGTTGTACACACACACACACACACACACACACACACACACACACACACACACACACACACACACACACACACACACACACACACACACACACACACACACACACACACACACACACACACACAACATCCTTTCCAGTTCAGTGCCACTCTTTCAAGTATCTCACTTAGCAGGGATCATTTCCTGATACACAATCAAGTTTTTTTTTTCTCGACACAAGACATTAACCACCTTCCGACGGCCAGCTAAATTGAAGACCAGAAGAAAACACGTAACTCTGATTTCAAAATTTAAAATCGCGGTAGAACAAAACAAAAAACCGTGAAAGCTCACGAAAAACAAACCGTCCGCGCGCAAAGCATACTGCGATCTTCTCGGCGTGCCTTTGAAGAGTGCTCTCACCCACAAAGGGTTTAAATAGCGGAAACATAAAAAAACTCGATTCATAGCCAACAAAAAAAATAATGACAACTGTAACAACACCGAATACTTCATCATTTCTCAATAGTGATGAAGTGAATCGGCATGCACTAAAGAAAGGATACGGGATATACTACAATAGATCAAATTACTGGTCGCAGTGGTTTGTGTCCCGAACAAAGAGGAAAAAAAATTCATAATTTCAAATTGTGTACTGTGCGCATTCTATGAACTCCTCTCCTATTGTCGATGCGGCAAGCGGCAACGTCAAAGCTTGGTGCATCTGAGGGTCTTACACTGCCGTTTCAGTCTACTCAGTGACTGAGTAGAATTTATTTATTTATTTATTGTTCTTCGTCTCGAATTAAAAAAAAAACGCAACAGACTGGTTCTTAATCTAGGTTTCAAATTCTATTCTTGAACACACATTTAGACATATTAAAATCAGAAACAGCACTCACATTGTAAAACGATCTAACACAGTTATCGAAAGGGTTGTTTTGCCCATACGTAGTTCTATGGCGACTGACTACAAGTAAACTACGGTCACGAAGCTGGCGAGAAGGTGCATAAAAATTGATGTTTTGCAACAGCGCCGGGCAATCTACACCACCTTCGACAATGTGGCGAACCAGCCCAGGAGGCTGAAAGCCACTCTAATAAAGATATAAAAAAAAAACCTTCGACAATGTCAAAAACAAATAACCTCTGTACGTCTGTGCATTAAAGTTTCTAAATCGATCAGTCTACAACGACTCGGATAGTCAGGTAGATTTGCTGGGGCATTCCACGGAAGTTGACGAAGAGCATATCGTACAAAATTGCGTTGAACCCTTTCCATCCGGATGATCTGAACTGAGTGATAAGGCGACCACACGCTAACAGCATACTTCATGATGCTACGAACGATCGAACAGTACAGCGCCTTGAGAGCATGTATATCGGTGAAACCACTTGTATTGCGACGAATAAATCCCAGTGCTGCAAAGGCCTTTGCGGTAATTGTGCTAATATGCTCATTGAACCGGAGTTTTGTATCTACAGTAACCCCTGGGTCTCGAATTGCTTGAACATGCTCTATAGCTTCTGAGCTGATGGAGTATTCAAACTCTGTTCGGGATTGCCGGCGGGTGAACGAAATAACTTTGCACTTTTTGATGTTCAGTTCCATTCCATTCTCAGAACAACACAATAAAATCTCGTCGATGTCAGCCTAAAGAGCGATGATATAATCCTTGAAGATTTTTAGATCGTCAGCGTAGAGGAGAAAGCGTGATTTCAGCCGAAAGCACAATTCATTCACGAACAATATAAAAATCAGTGGTCCCAGAACGGTTCCTTGCGGTACACTTGACGTGACGGAGAAGACGAGTGACCGACTACCGTTTAATTTGACGAAAGCGCTCCGACCAGATAAGTAAGAGCGCAACCACTTTGTGATCCAATCAGGAAAGGCTAGATACTTCAGCTTGTCAATTGTTAGAGTGTGAGGAGCCTTGTCAAACGCTTTTGAAAAATCGAAGTATATGGCTTCAACTTGGTGGCGATTCTCAATTTCTGTTGATACGAGATTTACGTAAGACATCAGGTTCGTTGTCTGGATTGTTTCTTAACAAAACCATGTTGAAATTCAGAAATCAGCGGTCGAGATACAGCGTAAAGAGCTTTGTTAACCAATTGTTCAAACACCTTGGCCATACAGCATAAAATCGAAACACCTCTGTAATTTTCAACAGCATGTTTGTTACCAGCTTTGAAAATCGGAGTGATTGAGGCTAACTTCCACGCTTCGGGAAAAGTACCTTCACTGATTGACCTGTTAAAAATAGTCGTCAAAGGCATCAGCAGTGAGTCAGCACATTCTCTTAAAAACAACGGCGGTATCTTGTCTGTGCCCGACCCTTTCGACACATCCAGCCATTCCAGGGCTGACAAAACTTCATGTTGGCATACAACTAGAGCAGGACAATTCAAATTGAAAGCAGGACAGGATTTAAGACTGTCAGCGGAAAAAGTTGGTGACGTTTGAGTGTGTAAATTCGGAATTAATTCCGAATAAATCGGCAAACAGATTAGCTAGCTCGTGAGGTGAATCGGCCGAAGTTTCTTTAAATTCATTGATTGCTTGAGTTAGATTGCTTACGGCTTCGAAAATACGACCAAAAGGATGACGGGTTCTGCTTCGCAGTACTCTGCTCCAATCGTCTTATATAGCAACGAAATGCAGCGACCTGGCAATTGGCGTAATGGGTTTCGAGCGACTGTAGATTGATCCGGTTCACAGTGGTCCGTGATCGAAAATAGCGTTTACGACCTTTTCGCACAATGTTACGGAGATGCTGTAACTCAGTTGTCCACCAGGGTTGCTTAAACGAATGAGGCCTACTTGTTCGACGTGGAACATATTCCTCCATAATGTCGTACAATTTGTCATAAAACATACGAACCGTTTCATCCGTATCTTTTGCACGAAACATTTCAATCCAATCGACGTCCATGAGAGCGTTATTCAGTTCCGGAAAGTGGCAACGTCGAAAATCGGAATCATCAATGATGTTCGAGTCGCTAGCTGGTTGCACGTAGGAGCCATTCACGTCAATGCGAAGAACGAATGGCTTGTGATGGTTGTCAATTCGGAGGAGGGATGACGGAGGTTCGATAAGTTCAACATCCTTTGGTTCGTTAACAAATGCCAAGACAAGTGTACGACCATTCGAGTTTAGCAGCCTGTTGATCTGATGTAGTCCGGAGGCAATGATTGATTCAACCAGAGCGCGATTTCCTGTTCAGTCGATGCGTTGGACGGCAGCAAGCTGTTGATCTCTTCATCGTAGGACCATACCAACTGAGGTAGGTTGTAATCTCCAACGATGACAATATTATCAGAATCCGACGCACTTTCACAGATTTGCTGGACTGCTGCGAAATGCGCTGAGTACAATTCCAGAGACGAGTTCGGTCGAAGATAGATTCAGCACACAAAGATCGTCACCATGTCTAGTTTGATACGCACAGCGATTTGCTCAATACTGCCACAGTCAACAAGGTCTACAGACGTACAGTTGAGGTTTTCTTTAACCATGATTAAAAATTGCGAATTGTATTCCTTTCTCTTTTTCTCACACGGAAATGCTACTCAATAAAAAGTGGATGTACTCAAAAAGTTGATCCACTATGTACAAAAATTGAGTAACTTCTTCGTGAGAAACAGAGGGACAGTAATACAAATGAAAGAGAGGGTGTTTTGAGCGTGTACATTAATGGGTAGGGTCCATCCCAAAATGGCGAAACGTGCTTACGTTTTTTTTGTTGTCGACACTCACCTTTAGTTTTTGATAAAACGCGTTTTAAAGGGTGATACGGTCAAAATTTGGTCAAGGGAAAACGCGTGTAAATCGGTGAAATCGTTTATTTAAAAAATCAAATTAAATTTCTTTTTCAAGTTCAATTAGTATAAAATTCTAGAAAAATATTCAGTTAGGCTTCCGTTTTTCCAAATCCGAATTGCCGGGCCTTACGCTTGACCCCTGCCATCAGATTTTGTACAGCCACCTTGTCCACCTTCTTCGCCGCAGAAAGCCAGTTTGCCTTGAACTGCTGCTCGTCCTTAGCAGTTTTTTTTGGTCTTCTTTAGGTTCCGCTTGACAATAGCCCAGTATTTCTCAATTGGGCGGAGCTCTGGCGTGTTGGGAGGGTTCTTGTCCTTGGGAACCACCTGCACGTTGTTGGCGGCGTACCACTCCATGGCCTTTTTACCGTAATGGCAAGATGCCAAATCCGGCCAAAACAGTACGGAACAACCGTGTTTCTTCAGGAAAGGCAGCAGACGTTTATTCAAACACTCTTTCACGTAAATTTCTTGGTTGACAGTCCCGGAAGCTATGAAAATGCTGCTTTTCAAGCCACAGGTACAGATGGCTTGCCAAACCAGATATTTCTTTGCGAACTTTGACAGTTTCGTGTGCTTGAAAATATCTGCTACCTTTCCCCTTCCTTTTGCCGTATAAAATTCCTGTCCCGGAAGCTGCTTGTAGTCGGCTTTGACGTAGGTTTCGTCGTCCATTACCACGCAGTCAAACTTCGTCAGCATCGTCGTGTACAGCCTCCGGGATCGCGCTTTGGCCGTCGTATTTTGTTTATCATCGCGATTTGGAGTCACTACCTTCTTGTAAGTCGATAGTCCGGCTCGTTTTTTGGCTCGATGCACGGTTGTAGACGATACACCCAGCTTATTTGCGGCATCTCGGAGAGATAGGTTAGGGTTTCGCTTGAAACTACCGGCAACTCTCTTTGTCGTCTCAGCGGCTTCCGGTTTTCGATTTCCCCCCGATCCAGACTTCCTGGCTGTCGACAAACGTTCTCCAAACACTTTAATTACATTTGTAACGGTTGATTTGGTAACTTATAGCGATTTTGCCAACTTTGCGTGCGAGTAGCTCGGATTTTCGCGATGCGCGAGCAAAATTTTGATACGCTGCTCTTCTTGCTTGGACGGCATTTTGACAACTGAAGAGTGAATTCCAAAATCAAAATAGGAGCAACATTCTACACACACACACCTTCAAAATGAGGGGTGTTCAGGTTTTTTAAATGCAAAATTGAAAGAAATACGTCAAGTTGATATTGACCAAATTTTGACCGTATCGCCCTTTAAGCCTTGAGCAAGTTGAACGAAAAAAGATCACTGACTCGACAGTACTTTACTCCTTACGGTTTTTGTGCTCCCTCACTGGTGGAATTGATGGACTGTTGATGGTCGACGGAAAACGGTTAAAGGTGGATCCTTGTACCGGACAAAGTGACGTTTGCCGGAATCTTTTGTTGGTCTGGTTTAGATGGATTTTACGCATAACCTAACTTACGAGGTGCACTACGGTTTTAAACCACGTTTAACATTGGTCAACAAATAAACGATAAAGTGGACACAAACTTCCACTGCGATCTACGTTTCGAGCACAACTAATGCGAAACCGTAATTCTTAGATTGGGGAAATATCCTCAGCCGAACTTAACGGAAGTTTCCCTGCGATCTTTTTCAAACTAGATCGACACGGCTGAGTGGCGTTATTCACGAAGCATTACATATTAATTCGGACAGTGTGTAAATAATATGCAATAAGCTTGAAAATAATTAATTTCAAATCCTAAAATAAAAGAAAAATAATCATTAGTGTTCCAAAAGTCGCATATGAAGTCTCCACTGATGAGTCAAACGCACGACAACAATTGGAGAATTCCCCCTCCGCATATACATTTTTGGCACTGGTTTGGTTTGTCTCCAGGCAAAACGTCAATCAGACAATGCAATCCATGGGAAATCACCGTCAGCAAGTTGTATTTTCCCTTCCAATTCACCCTCAAAGCACGCTCGAATGCCTTTGAGACGACAGAATCTTCTCCGGGTCATAGAAACTAATTTGTGCAAGCTCATTGTGTTCCACCCGCAATGCGACTCGACATTTTCGAACCATCAGTTAAGATTGTTTGGCTGCTTTCCCTGCTGGAAACCGAAGGGGTTGCGGTTAGATTTTCAAGAGTCAGCACCAGCTGTGACCATGAATTTGAGAAAATTATATGATCTGGATAAGGCAAAAAGCAAAGATCCAACGAAAAGTCAGCGTATTGCTGTTTGTGCCCCACTCTTCGGTTGCGTAAGATAATATATTCGTTCGTCCGAAGCGTTACTCGTTATCGAGTGGATGCTCTATTGGTGGTTGTCTAAATTTTAAATATAATTAAACGCGGGACGTCTGTGCTGGTGTAAACAAAAAATGTGAGAAAAAGTAAATTCTGGTCAAAGAGATGACGTAGTTGTTAAAGAAATTATCTAATCCGATTTCTTTTTGCGGCTCCTGATTGTCGTACGAGCGAGGTGAAAGAAAAAGGTGAGAAATGCGAGTAAAAGGCAGACTGTGTGCCCCCAGTTGTAAGGAATGCGAAGCCCAAAAACAGCAACCTCCATTTTCCAAGCATGAAAAAGGTGCATAGAAGCACAAGATTGGGATGGCAAAAAACACATGTTTTTATCAAAGGAATGTTGATAACCGTTTATTTGTGGTACTATAGAGAGGGTCTAGTACAAGACATAAGAGAATTCAATACATATTCGTGGCATTCTATTCTGCGTGGTATCCACGGACTCAGTAAACCTTATGTAAATATCGGTGCCCAGGGACAAACACCTGCAAGTGGATCTTTTCGACATGAAAGTTCAAAGCAACGAAAACGAAGTATTTGTAGGTTGTAGCTTTATTTCATTGGTACTATACACATGAGCTGAAATGGATAAAATATTTAAGTTTGGTGTCATGGAAATCAATAAACGACAGAGTTTTATGTGCAAATAGATGCAAATCCAAAAATAATGCAAAATGGTGAGTCGACAACTGGGAGGGAGCGTGCGTCCCCGTAACATAGCTCTGGTCCTCACAAGTTCCTAGCTCATGCTTCCACGGGTCAAGAGATGACAAAGACCGCCAGCTAAGGGTTGCGTACTTAGCTGGCAGTGCAGCCTGGGCACTGTTGTCCTTATGATGACTTCAGCTAGATTTAGGAGGTGCGTGCCGAGCGTCTGTCCACCAAGGAAGTGCGGCTCAAACAGCGTCTGTCATGGCATCAAGCGGCTGAGTAAGAAACGCTGAATCGCGTCAACTATACCTTAGGTGACAGCCCTACCAACGCAATGTAGGCAGCGCGACCCCGGTAAGGTAGCATGTTGAAGTCTTACCCTACCACGAACCATGGAAGTATTCTCTATACGGTCCTAATTTCAGATCATTCATGGAATTTCCCAAGTGTTACATAATAATTTCAGATTATTTTTTCCATCGTGGCTATGGTAATGCAAGTCCGTTTACAATTGCAGCAGGACCACAATCTGCAGACATAACAAATACAATTCTTCACAACTTTCACAATATTTTTAAATGCTATTTTCAGCTTCACGTTTATGCATCGTTGATATTCTTAGCCCACCTAACTCACGCTTTGTATATGAAAAGATCAGATGGGTTTTAATGTAATTATTTTCCTTATTAATCAAAAAAAAATAATTAAAAATTCAAGCACTAACATTGTTTATGATCCTACATTTTTCATTTTAAAGACATAAAGAATCATGTATGGATAGCCGAAAGAACATTTGGTAAGCAATGGGGACTAAGGCCAAAAATGATCCATTGGATTTATTCGGCAATTGTGAGACCCAAGATTACCTATGCTTCATTGGTCTGGTGGCCAAAAACAAAAGAAACTGTTGCACAAAGAAGGTTAGAAAAACTCCAAAGACTAGCAACTTGTTCAATTAGCGGTGCAATGAGAAGTACACCAACGAAGGCACTGGATGCACTACTTTTTATGTTGCCATTGCATCAATTCATACAGTTAGAAGCTGAAAAGAGCGCTCTAAGGATCAGAAGGTTTGCGAACCTTTTAGAAGGTGATCTAATAGGACATCTTAGCATTCTAAAAATTGTAAAATTTAATCCTTTAGTTATGAACAACGAAGATTGGATGGAAAAAAAATACAACTTTGATTGTTCATATCAAGTTATTGATCCTGGGCGTGATTCGTGGGCAAGAGGTGGCCCAAACCTCCGCTAAGGATCGATTGTTTTCTATACAGACGGTTCGAAAATGAACAATCAAGTGGGAGCTGGGGTAACTGGCCCAGGGATTAACCTTTCAATCCCAATGGGAAAGTGGCCAACTGTATTCCAAGCTGAAATTCAAGCAATTCTGGAATCTTCTGCTATATGCTTACGCAGAAACTATAGATATTCAAATGTATGCATTTTTTCGGATAGTCAAGCAGCTCTGAATGCTTTAAAGTCAGCAATATGCACGTCCAAACATGTTTGGGAATGTGTTCAATCACTTCGGAAATTGTCTTGTCGTAATCAAGTCAATTTGTACTGGGTTCCTGGTCATTCTGGAATTGATGGAAACGAGAAAGCCGATGAACTAGCAAGACTCGGATCGTCTCATCAGTTTGTAGGACCTGAACCCTTTTGTGGTGTATCTGCTTCTTCTCTTAGAATGGAGATGAAAGCCTGGGAATGCTTGAAAGTGGAGACAAACTGGAACAACACTTTCAAAGCTAGGCAATCAAAGCGGTTCATTACTCCAAACATTTCAATGACTCGCAAGTTACTAGATCTTACCAAAAATGATCTTACAATATATACAGGCCTTATAACCGGTCACTGTCCGAGCCGTTATCACTTGAAGCTGATAGGAAAACTTCAAGATGATTCATGCCTCGTTATGCCACTGCCCGGCAATTTTCAATAATAGGCTGAAGTTCTTTAACAAAGGGCTACTAGAACCCCTTGAGATTTGGAGAACAAATCCCAGTACGGTAGTACACTTTATTCGGAGCGTTATACCGTCCTGGGACAATGCTTTAGGTCAGACTTTGACGATCACTTCTATCAATAGTGATGCGTCATGCTGAAAATAACTAAAGCAACAACAAAAAGGGGATTTGTCACAATAGATCTAAAAATTGGTCGCAGTGACGAAAATACCCGACACGGAATAAAAAAAAAATGGGCCCAGTAGGAAACAGAAGTTAGCGGACAATTAATTTTTATTTTTTTTTGACGTGTGTACACGTTGCGAGTACGAGAATTTGGAGCGTCACGAAATATGCTTAGGTTTTGGACGTTAATAACTAATTCACTTCATGACCGATTTTCAAAATCTATTCACCAATCTATCTGGAATATTTCTACGCCTAGATTTTATATTAAAATTAGTTCATTTTTAACACAAAGCTATTGAAAATAACGTAAATACAAGATGATGTCTTAAAATGTTGATTTTTCAGAGTAAATTTACCAAAAACACAGTATTTTCCTAGCACAGACTTCATATTTAAGTAAGGAACGTTATATAAGGGGTACACCGGAGGTAATGCGGATTAAGCGATCCACAACGACTAATCTAACTGCTTTTACTTCGTTCATTATTCGTGAGATTGAACTTGGCCATCAAGTAGACGCCATATACATCGACCTCTCCGCTGCTTTTGATAAAGTGAACCATGAGATTGTCATTGCGAAATACGACACAATGGGCATCCACGATAATCTTCTTGTTTGGATTCATTCCTACCTGACTGGCAGGTCTACGTCTGTAAAGATTGGCGACTATGTTTCATCACCTTTCCCCGTTACCTCTGGAGTTAGTCAAGGCAGCCACTGGGGGCCATTCCTTTTTCTGCTGTTTATGAACGACGTGAACATAATCCTCAAATGCTTCAAGCTCTCTTATGCGGATGACCTGAAGCTCTACTACATTATAAATGGCCATCATGACGCTCACTTTCTGCAACATGAGTTAGAAGCATTCGACGATTGGTGCAAGCTCAACAGGATGGCACTAAATGTGTCCAAGTGCTCGGTCATATCGTTCGGGCGAAACGGGTGATGCTTTCCTACGACTACACCATAAAAGGGCCAAAATTGAAGCGTGAAACGACAGTTAAGGATCTGGGAGTCATGCTTGACTCCAAATTGACGTTCAAGGATCACATTGCTTACATTGTTTCTAAGGCCTCTTCGCAGCTAGGATTTATATTTCGTTTTGCTAAAAGCTTCAAGGACGTGTACTGCCTCAAGGCATTATATTGTTCCTTTGTTCGCCCAATACTGGAATATTCCGCCGTAGTCTGGTCTCCTTTCTACCAAAACGCAACCCTGAGGATAGAAGCCGTTCAGCGAAGATTTATTCGTTTCGCTTTGCGGCATCTGCGTTGGCGCGACCCACGTAACTTGCCAAGCAACGAAAGCCGCTGCAAGCTTATCAACTTGGAGCTACTGAAAGCAAGGCGTAACGTTGCTAAGGCGTGTTTCATCGGCGACCTCTTGCAGGGACACATCGATTGCTCCAAGCTACTTAGTCTTCTTGATATCAATACTCGACGTCGCGACCTCCGTTTACATGCTTTCTTCAACAACCGGCGATCGAGGACTAACTATGGTGTACATGAACCTGTGTTAAACATGTGCCGTGTTTTTAATAGTGTCTACCACGTATTTAACTTTAACTCTTCCCGTGGACTAAATAAGTGCAATTTTAAAAGATGTTTGAGTTGATTCAAATTGTTGCAGTCCTTTTATTAAGACCTAGTTCATTGTCATTGGGATAAACATTTTATCCGTTGACTTATATTAAATAAATAAATAAATAAATAAATAAATAAATAAATAAATAAATAAATAAATAAATAAATAAATAAATAAATAAATAAATAAATAAATAAATAAATAAATAAATAAATAAATAAATAAATAAATAAATAAATAAATAAATAAATAAATAAATAAATAAATAAATAAATAAATAAATAAATAAATAAATAAATAAATAAATAAATAAATAAATAAATAAATAAATTAAAGGAAAGATTTGAGCAATAAAAAATTAAAAAAGTGCTACAAAATTATTAAGGCCTGTGCCAACAAATAATGTGTGATCAGCATTAAAAATTAAGGAATGAGCAATAATTGTGACCGGTAAATCTGTCAAATAAAGAAACAGCTATTAGTATATGTGCAAATAAATATGGCTAGATTTCTCATTTTCTAGTAATGTTAAATTTTGCCAACAAGAATGCACATAAAAGGAACGTGAAAAATGAATTATATGAGAAACTAATATTACAAGTCCCTTACATGACTCCCTTTGATATCACAGTAACTTTACAGTTCGTAGCTGAATTTTATACCGTCGTGTAATGCTATGTATACCACTCCGGAACATTTGAACACGTAAAGTTCATTCAATCCAACGCATAAATTGAAATAAAGGGAGGTTCTGGATCAGCACAGGAAAAAGTAATAGAAGCATTTGAAAACAAAGCTATTCCTCTTTTAGCTAATGGTGAAGTCTAACTGGCATCCAAGAAATAGGGAAACATCATTTTCAGAGAGGTCAATATAAATGATACAATTGAAATCAATTTACTTTTATTTGGAAAAAATAATCCTAACCTAAAAATACGAGAATGGAAAGTTGAAGCAGATTTTACAGGTTCTTAAAACAGAAGACTTGCAAATTTACAGGTTACTATTTTCAGTGGTGAACATATAATTTCATACAGAAATTTCTATTATTTATGAATGACGTCAGCAAGGGGTTCCAACAAGTTTTGAAGTGACAAGTAATCAGAGAATACTTTTAATTCCGGAAAGTAATCATACAATCGTAGGTAATCACTACAATCAAGAGAAATCGTAAGTAATCACAATTAATCATAAATAAGTATGAGAAATCTTTGATAATCATTAGTAATCATGAGTAATCACAATCATCAGGAATTATTTTAAATAAATAAAAATTAAAAAAAAAAAACAAAAAAAAAAAAAACACACCAAACCAGTAAAAAGGTTGGTTAAACAAACCAGGAAACTGAATTATATGACATTCGATTTACCACTTGTTCTATAAGTTACCCGAGCAGGAACGAATATCTTGATAACTGACCATGGTATTTAAGAGCTCAGATTAAGAGGTAAAATACCTGAGGATAATACCATAAAATTGGTCCCACAATGTTATGCGAATACCAAATTAGGGTAAGACAATACCAAAATAGTACCTCTTAGGTGTTCCCAGGTATACAAAATAACAAGTTTTGTTATTCGAGAGATATTTTGCATGCAATTCTTAGGTACTTTGCTAAGGTATTTTACCTCTTAATCTGAGCTCTTTAATACCAAGGCAAGTTATCAAGATCAAAATTAGGTATTCATCTGTTGTTGTCTCCTGCTCGGGTATATATATAATGTCGGAAGTAATCCCAAGCAGAAGCGAATAACTTGATAACTGGCCTTGGTATTTATGAGCTCAGATTAAGAGGTAAAATACCTGAGGATAATACCATCAAATTGTTCCCACAATGTCATGCGAATACCGAATTGAGGTAAGACAATACCAAAATAATACCTCTAAGGTGACCAGATACTTACCCAGGTATCCGGAATATCAAGTTTAGTTATTCTAGAGACATTTTGCTTGCAATTCTTAGGTATTTTGCTCAGGTATTTTACCTCTTAATCTGAGCTATTTAATACCAAGGCCAGTTATCAAGATCAAAATTAGGTATTCATATGCTTTTGTGTTCTGCTCGGGATTTTTCCTCTGAATAAAAAAAAGAAAAAAACAAAAAAAAAAAACAAAAAAAAAAACCAAACAAAATACCCTACAACAACAAAAACAAAAATCCCGAAAACCGGGGAGTCTGTCGCCCCTTTAGGAAAAATTTTTGGGTTTTGTCTTACCCCAATTCGGTATTCGCATGACATTGTGGGAACAATTTGATGGTATTATCCTCAGGTATTTTACCTCTTAATCTGAGCTCATAAATACCAAGGCCAGTTATCAAGTTATTCGCTTCTGTTCGGGTTGTATAGCGCATCCGAAGGGCTATACAATACCCGCTAAGAAAAAAGTACCCAACGGAGCAGTTAAGTGTGGGAAGCCAAAGCTGGGTATAATCATGTTTACTTACCGTTGGGTACAAATTACTTATTTTAAGGTAGAATTTTACTCAAAAGTAAGTTAGTTGTACCCAACTCTGGCTTCCCACACTTAACTGCTCCGTTGGGTACTTTTTTCTTAGCGGGTACACTACTTCAGAATCGGTAAAGGCTACTTCAGAATCTGAAGTTCAGATACTATATATAACATAAGGACCGATGATGAAAACAATCGTCGCTAGCGACTTATTTCGGACTTTAACTGAAGCGATAACAGTAGTTTTTTAAGCAAAACATAATGAAAAGAAAAAAAAAACATTTTAATTTTGATTTGCAATTTGCTTTTTTTTTCTTTATTTTACGTTGGCCTATTTCCTCTCATGGTGACAATCACCGACGGCAGGGAGACGACTTCACCACCTGGACCCTACCTAACGACTCATGAATTTGAGCCGGGACCAATGGTTTTACTTCCCTCCGAAGGACCACGTGACCAGATTTTTTCGCCTCAGAAAAACCACCGACGTCGACTGGGATTGAACCCAGACCCACTGGGGTGCCAAGTAGCAGTCACGCTTACCACTACACCACCGACGCCGGCAGATTTGCACATATACATTGCAAATTCAAAAATTAAGGGTTTTTGTTTCAACCAAGGGGTTTCCAACTGCATTGATTACTTGTCACTTCCGCCAAAGTTACGATTACTCATTACTCATTACGATTACTCATGATAACTCATAATTAATTGATGATTACTTATGATTACCCGCGTGATTATTTCATTACTCAGTGATTACAAAGATTGTTGTGATTTTTGACGATTACTTATGATAACTTATGATTATTTGTGATTTCTCATGATCACTAATCAGTAATCATAAGTAATTATCAAGTAATCATAGATAATTACTTATGATTACTTGCGTTAATTTTTTGATTAGACAGCTATTACAAAGGATATGTGATAACAAATGATTGCTTATAATTACTCATGGTTACTCATGTTAACTTCATGATTACTTATGATAACATGCGTGATTCTTGATTACTTGCCTTATATAAGTTTTGGACCCCAACTGGTCCCCAGCTGGTCCAATATTTGATCGATTCCAATTGTTTTGAAACCAAATTATAGGTAAAACTATTCAGTTTTAAAATACGTACAGAAAAACCGGATTTGGTCATTATGGTCATCATGAGCTTACTCTAACTGAAAAAAGTCCTTTTGGAGACTTGACCTTTTTTACACCGTTGCTATTCTTGTGCTGCAGATTTTACATCGAACTTCTCTGAAGTATACAAAACACTACCAGCTTTTGTTGCCAATGACCACTGATCAAGTCTGGTACTCAAGGCACCGATTCCAGGGTACCCCACAGGAAGTCAATTTGGTAACGGTGATGAACTCCCTTCATTCTTTTTACCAGAACCAAGTGTTAGACAGCTCATTATTCCTTGATTTTTATGCAGGTGGTTATTTTAACTCGGAACTTAATCATTGATCATCGGAAATTAATCATATTGGTCTTCAATGGCCACCGGAATGTTCCCCGGAGAGACCTTTAATATCGACTATTTTGCTCTTGCACCAAAGCCATGCTCAATCTTTGTGATTTGTCGTTTTCAAGATTATGTTAGGTCGGAAATAAACCAGTTTTTTTTTTCAGTTGGAGCAAGTTCCTGATGGCCATAATGACCAAATTTGGTTTTCTAACTGGATTTTTACCTATCATTTGATATCAACATAATCGAAATCGATCAAAAATTTGATTTTTGGGAGACGTTGGGGTCGAAAACGTATGTAAGGGAAGTAATCAAGAATCACGCATGCAATCATAAGTAATCATGAAGTTATCATGACTAACCATGAGTAATCATAAGTAATCATCAGTAATCACAATGATCTTTGTAATCACTGAGTAATCAATGTAATTTTGGGGGAAGTGACTAGTAATCAATGCTGTTGGAAACCCCTTGGAGGTCAGCTTGTGACATTCAAGTCGTTGTAATTTTACATGCTTCATCCGAACTGTGGACATATGCTTTTGGTTGAAAACAAATCGTTAATTAAATACAGTGTAATATCACTAGCTCTTGCTTTGCATTTTCATGAGATTAAGATGTGTTTGTCAATCAAACAGAATCTTTAAAAATACAGGTGTAACTTAGAGTGACTTAGGTTATCATAGGTTCATGTTATTCATGTTCATGCCACTGTCTTTAAGTGCACCTAAAGAGATTCAAATTTTTGAAATGTACACAACCTACCAAAATGTTATGTAAATTTCGGTGCCCTGAGGCCGACACAGTGTCCTTCAGCACATAAGAATGAGTTGAAAGAGAGGAGAAAATATATTCAATAAAACACACCTTTTTTCGATTTTCGCATGTATCAGTTTCAGGAGACATAATTTTACACGAAATTTTTGTTTATATTCCGTTACTTTTTACAAAGATGAATTACGTCTCGTGTAAAATTAATTATTTCTATGTGTGTAGGAACCATTTAACAAACTCAGTTTCAATACATAATTTACGCTCGGATGAGCTTAAAAGGGTTTTGAGATTTACTGCACAGGTTGGTTGAGGTTAAGAGTTCGCCTTTGCACTTGAGGATAGAAGAATAGGCTTTGCATCGTCTATATTCATGAAAGTTGAAAGTTGTGGAAACGTTTGGGGTGTACAACGCTGTGGCAAGAACGTGCTATTTATCAAAATAATAAATCTGTGTTGCCTTTCGACTGTTGGGTACGATATTCGGTTTATTATCTTTTGCAATGGTACTTGCATGTATGTATACCATATGTTTTATATCCAACCGGTCAAGCAGGATTACTTCTCTGTATGTAAAATTAGCCTCTGAAAACATTTTCAGCTAAGTTTATGATGATTTAGAGATACTTCATGGCAGTTTTGTGGTTTTTAGGTTTTTCCGGCCTCTGAAAACAGAAGCAATGGAAAGAAAAAGTTAGCTTCAAGTTATTTATGTTTCACACTACTTGTTGCTTAATTCGAGGAAGCAGATTCAACTTTCTATCATGTGGATGAATAAAACATTGTTGTTGCGTTGTGTGAAAAGCATGTTCAGTGTAAAGATTTAATTCAGAGCCAACATGACTTCGATTTATCCAGTCTTGAAAAATGACTTTTGCAAGAAGAATAGTATAGACTTTATTTGAAAAAAATGGGATACTCAAAATTCGCCACCAAAACTCTTGTTCAAGTTAAAATTCCTTCCAAATGTTCAGGAATAAAAAACAGTATGGTTAACATCACTTTTTCAAACTATCACTTGTTAAAAAAAATCACTTTAGAAAGCTTATCCTTTGATAGCCCATTTTTTAGATAACTTTATTGAATTTCATCAATTTTCAAGAAATTCAAGATTAATTTATCGAATAGATTTGTATTAATTTTGTGTTTGTTATTGTGAACTCGCATAATTTCCGAGGCGCATTAATTTTCGGCTCTAATCGTGCCGATATTCACCACAAAATTAAATGCGCATATGATTTGGAGCATGATACGCTGCTGAAAACTCAATTTGCTTTGGATATTTTACTATCAAACAAAATTTCACGCATCACTTGACCTTTTTTCTTCGATATTATTTACTGCTAAATGAAACAGAAGAGCAGAGAATCGAACAAAGTAGAACAACAAAAACCAACCACGATATCACAGTGAAGTTTGACAGCTGTAGCCATTTGGCCGCATGCTGGTTTTCATGGCAGCCAAAAGGTTTTATGAAGGTTCTCAAGTGGTCATAGCATCTATCACTAGAATATATTCGAAATATTTATGGTCTTATAAAGCTTTTATTAACTTTTTTTCACAACCGTCTATAGAGTGGGCCACTTTGTAAACATTTTGGCTTTAAAGAAGCATAGAGTAGGTGTTGGTAGACAAAACAGTTTTGAATGTAGTTTTATAAACAAAGCCGGGAGGAGTGCTATACGGCTGGAATAAAACTAAAATTGTTACTTGGGAGGTATGCCTATTTCGTTATACCTACCTACCGTTATACCTGAACTTGAACTTAAACTTGTGTGTGTTATACCTGTTAGATGACAGTTCGTCGTTTTGGTATCTTAAAAACAACAAATTTCTACTTGATCGGTAGGTTGTCGATTTTTGTAGTGTCGTGTAGTGTATTGTGTAGGCAAACATATTTTAAAATATTTATATTTTTCTTTATTACACCCCTTATCCAAATTCAAATTATCGAACCCTTTGCTTAACACTTTCAACCAGTCTTTCTTCAAATCCAGTTCATTTTTTTTGCCTTAGGGATTTTACACAGTTTTGCCTTTATGATAGCCTATTACTTTTCAGCTGGGCGAAGTTCCGTCGTGTTCTGAGGATTGACTTCTTTAGGTGCAAAGCACAATTGTCGGTTTCGAACCAATATGAAACCATTCGAGCATAATGCCAGGTTGCCAAATCCGACCTAAACAGCGTCTGACCTCTATGGGACTTCAGAGACAGCAGAAAGCGAATTGCCGGGTCTTTCGTTATGGTTGACTTCAGGGTTTTCACACTAGGGTGTGATGTTTTGCAGGCTCGTGCTTCAACATATGCCCAAATCGAATAATCCAACGGATTAAGATCTGGACTGCTAGGGGGCCACAAATCCTTCGGCCAAAACTTCATGTTATCGTTCAACCATTGTTGGGTTCGATTGGATGTGTGACACGGCGCTCCATCCTGCTGTAGGACAACGTTTTGGTCCTCGGAGAAGTTGGTCTTCACCCAGGGAAGCACTTGGTCCTTTAAAATACCGATATACACTTCGGTATTGATTTTAACTCCAGCATCAATGAAAACAGGCGGCATTTTCAAACCGTTGGACGCCACCAAGCCAAACATCATGACACCAGCCGGATGTTTGGTTTGAAATTTGAATTTCACTTTTTCCGGAACGTTCTCCATTTTCTGCGGTGAAATGAACTGGTCCGTGCGGCTGTTGGCCACAGCATCGATGCTGAAAAGCTTTTCGTCGGAGAACAGGATTATCATTTGTTCCTTCTTCAACAAGGAAAGCAATCTCTTGGAACGAGTCACTCGTAGTTCCTTGACCCGGTCCGTAGTCAAGTGGCGTTTCACTCTGGCTCTGGAAAATGCATGCAGGTCTTCTTTGATGATTCTCTGCATGGATATCTCCGAAATATTGGCTTCCTTTGCAAGTTTTCTTATGGAACGCACCGGGTTGCGAGCAATTTTTGCACGGATCGATTTGATCACGTTCGGCGTGCGTGCAAAGCGCTGACGTCCGCTTCCCGGTTTCCGCTGCTTAGGACCATCCACGACTAAACAAACCCTTTTAAAGAAACAAGCTAATTTACGAAATCTTTCCACGGTACCACGATTTCGGACTGGCACCTTTGTCGTCTCCCTGAGTACTGTCGGGTGACACTTACAGGAAATGGCGAGGTTTCATGCGGCATAGTCTGTTTCCATCCCAAAACCCTGGCAGGCCTTCGGTACGTTCCACTCTCCACCGATCGCCTCTGCCAGCCAAGCGGGAAGAGGCTCAGATGCCCATCCCGACTTACGCCGATCCGGTTCTGAACGTGGTGTCCCCATGAAGGCTCGCGTCAACCCTCGCATGGCTCGCCTTCAAGCTTGCAGAGATAACCGTGGAATCACTATGGCGACTACTTCACGTTGGTCTGAAGGGGGACCCAACAGCATGGAGCCGCAGGCTCCAAATGAAACGATTCAGCGAGAAGAGGTGAACCCGTTCGCCAAAAGAGGTCTAAACTTCAACTGACACGCCGATTATACCTGTGAGGAGGCGGCGAAGGCCATCAATGCGGTGGCCAAAATCATGCCGAATAGCTATGGACCTTGCAGTAGCAGGTAGCGTCTACTAGTTAGTGTATCATCATTGGTACTGAGGTACGGGGGTCTAGCCTGGGTCGCAGCGCTGGGACCCGAGCAGGAACAAATAACTGGATAACTGGCTTTGGTATTTAAGAGCGCTGCATAAGAGGTAAAATACCTGAGGATAATTCCATAAAATTGTTCCCACAATGTTAAGAGAATACCAAATTGAGGTAATACGATACCAAAATAGTACCTCTCAGGTTTTCCCAGGTATCCCAAATAACAAGTTTTGTTATTTGAGAGATATTTTGCTTGCAATTCTTAGGTATTTTGGTTAGGTATGTTACCTCTTAATCTGAGCTCTTTAATACCAAGGCCTGTTATCAAGATCAAAGTTAGGTATTTATATGTTATTTTCTCCTGCTCGAGAAAACAAGCGAAACTGGGTGAAGTTAAACAATTCGTTCAGGCTCATGGCCATGCGAGTCGTGATTGCGTACAGAACTATTTCATCGGAGGCAGTATGCGTCATTGCCGGAACGATCCCGATTGGCATCACTCTCGGGGAGGACAGCGAGTGTTATCAGCGAAGATACTTGCATCGATTCGGACACGCAGCGTGATAGAAACGTCTGCTCAAGTTAGAGTTAGAGTAACGAATGAAGGTTCATTTGAAAATCAAAGCTTACTATAATCAGTATTCAGATGCAACGCTTGCTATAATCTAACATCCGGTAGTTTCTGAATGCCCAACGTTTTCATATCTTCAAGCAGCTTCGAGTTTGGAATCGGATTCGTGAAAATATCTGCTGCCTGGAGATTCGATGGAGCATGACTCAGGAAGATGGTCTTGGCTTCAAAGTGTTCTCGTACATAATGGTGCCTTATATCGATGTGCTTAGTTCTGGAAGAGTAGCCTACATCTTTCTCCGCCAGACTGATTGCGCTCTTGTTGTCGCAGTTGATCGGAACGGAAATTTCGCCACCATGGAGCTCTTGCAGGAATCCCTTCCGCCATGCCGCTTCCTGGGTGGCAGAAGAGAGCGCAATATATTCGGCTTCGGTAGTGGACAGTGCTACGGTAGACTGCCTCTTCGAGCTCCAAGAGATAGCACCTCCGCTCTGCAGGAACACGTAGCCAGTAATGGAACGCCGAGTTTCAACGTCGTTCGCCCAATCCGCATCGCTGTATCCTTGGAAGTCCTGCTTGGAATCGGCCCGATAGGTCAGCTTGTAGTCCTTCGTCCCCTTTAGGTATCGTAGAATTCGCTTGGCCGCCGTCCAGTGGGCAGATCCCGGTTTGTGGTTGAAGCTGCTGACGACACTCACCGCGTGGCTAATATCTGGCCGGGTGCACTGTGCCACAAACTGCAAACCACCAACAAGTTCCTTGAACGGAGTACCTCTCATCTTCTCCTTTTCTTCCGCAGATTCTGGCTGCATCGCTTTCGTCAACTTTTGGTTCACGTCCAGGGGTGTCGACACGGAATTGGATCCCTCCATTTGGAATCGCTGCAGGAGTTTGTTGATGCTCTTGGTCTATGGCTACCATGCCATCGAATCGGCTGACCCGCAGTCTCAAAATATGATTGACGTCCCCCAGGTCCTTCATCTGGAACTCAGCAGACAGTTGATGCTTGACTTCGTCCACCAGGGCTTGATCGTTGGAAAACAGCAGGAAGTCATCCATATAGACGGAAATGATAATAACCTTCCCGCCGCCGAACCGGAAGTAAACGCAGGAGTCGTAGTTGGATCGCAGGAATCCCATCGCCTTGAGCTTCCGATCCACCTTCTGGTTCAAGACTCCTCTCGCCTGTTTCAGCCCGTACAGGGCCTTCTTGAGTCGGCACACCTTCTTCGGTGGCCGCGCGTCCCGGAACCCTTCCGGTTGTTCCATGTAGATCTCCTCTCCATGAAGTTCGCACTGCAGGAATGCAGTCACCGCATCCATTTGGCACACCAGGAGATCGTGTTTGGCCGCCATCGCCAAGAGGTACCGCAGGGTTGCGTACCGCACCACCGGAGAATACGTTGCGTCGTAATCCTCGCCTTTGACTTGCAAATACCCTTTTATCACCAGTCGGGCCTTGTGTCGTTCGATGGATCCATCCGTACCCATCTTCAGCGCATACACCCACTTGTTTTTGAGTGCTCTCCGTCCCACCGGTAGATCGACGAGTTTCCACGTGTTGTTATCGCACAACGACCGATGCTCGGACTCCATTGCGCCGATCCAATCATCACGGTCCGGTCGTTCCAATGCCTGCTGAAGCGTCTCGGGTTCGCCAGTAATCTGTGCAGTAGAGCATGGCGGAAGCACACCGCTGCCAATCGAATTATTGCTCGACTTGCCTCTGACTGGGCGCTCCCAGTCACTATGCCTAGAATCGTGTTGCGGTCCAACAGCTTCTTCCTTTTCGTGTGACGAGAGCGCAGTGATGAACGTCGCTAGCCTCCCCTGGCCATGATGGTCCTGTGGAATGACAAGATTCTGAGGAAGGATACTGTACGTCACCTTAAAGTCAGAATACTTGCCTGGTACGTTGCGCCCTCGCGCTGCGCTTCGTGGTAGGTTGACAAACGTTCCGAGTTGGTTGCGGAGGGAGCGCACTGGACTGCTGCAGTACAACTGCATTGGAATCGTCTTCTTTATCATCATCATTGTAGGCCACCGAAGTCTTGACAAAACGGGTGACGCTTACTATAATCTAACACAGCGTCACCCTTTTGTCCGAAGTGCGCAGACGTCCAAGAGACCACGATACGGATCATTGCAGAGCGAGATGCTTGCCATCAGCGTCGTCTATAGAATGTGTCGTGACGAAAGTACGTGGAAAGTGATTAATGGAGCCATTACGCAAATCATGTTGGCTCTACAGCGAAAATGGTGCAATAATCAAGAAGCGAGTGGTTGACTTGAGAAACGGGTTGTCGTTGTCGGGTGATGTTCTAACGTCGGGGAACTCTCGGTCATTGTATGGTAGGTCCGCAGTCGGGGACACATCGAATCGATTGCGTCAGTATGTCGGAGCTGCCGGGTAATTATCCTTCGGAGTAGGGTAAATCCACCGTCGGGGACTTCTCAATTTGATTACGTAGAGCGTGGTAGCTGATTGGCTCAATCAAGAAAGGTGAGAGCTATATGGCTCAGGCAAGGAGTAGGAGCTAAATTTCTCTTCTTCTTCTTTGGCATTTCAAGCGTATTGCTTTCACAATTAGCTTATTGTTTGCTCTCAACTTAGTGTTCTAGATGCACTTCCACAGTTATTTATTAAGAGCTTTCGATACCAAGTACCATTTTTGCATTAGTATGATTGTGTGGCAAGTACAATCATACCCTATGCCCAGGGAGTCGAGAAAGTTTCCTTAACGAAAAATTCCTAGACCAGACCGGGAATCGAACCCAGCCACCTCCAGCATGGTGTTGTTTTGTAGCTGCGCCTTTACCGACTGAGCTAAGGGAGGACCCATAGCTAAATAACTCTATAGTGGGGAAATGGCCAAGACCCTCCAAGAAGTAATACCATGGGGCAGTTTCCCGGTGGGGGGAGGTAGTAGGGGGGGACGGGTGGTGTTCCGATGGTACAACAAGGAAACGAGTTTTAGTGGGATCAGAAGTCGGCCTTCTCACAAAGGTCGACCCTGAGCACACTCTGACACAGTGCACGATGACCAAGTGCAGTCCTCTGTGTTAGGTCAGTCCATAGTCCACCGAAAAAATCCGGAAGACGTGATAATTTTTTCAGGAAAAGTTTTAAATGAACAGTTTCATTAGATTGTATCATCTGTTGAATGCTTGATAAACAGCAAACACACTTTTTTTCTGATTGAAGCGATATGCTTTTCTACTTCCCAAGAACCGGTCTGATGTCCGTCCGACACCAATAACACCTTGAAGCACACATAAAATAATTGCGATAAAACATTTGCTCAGTGCCCATATACTTCAGCCTTGCGCGTAGGGTTTATTGAGTGTACTCAAGTTCTACCAATATGGTATTTTACGAGACGCTTTTTATCAGCTAATTATTGCTGATCCTGAAAAACTACTACTAGAAGCACCACCAATATCAAACAAAATAAATGCTCCAAGCCCTTGTCATATCATGAAATTGTCTTTTGAAGATGCAGCGTATGAAACCGTTTAAAATACTCACATTTATTGAACCAATAGAACTTCTGTCGCGCACATCTGCTCACAATGGAAGTGGCACCTCTTGATGGTGTCCCGTTCGGAAGCGTGTTCTCAAAATGTCACTCACTGCAGTGCACTTGATTATTTTCAACAATATATTCCAGAATTCATTTTTATTATTTCAACTGTTACGCTCTCCCCTGTTTGCAGCACTTCGCAGATGAAGTTTCGAGTTTACACCGGCCCCAACACGATGCACACTTACAACTGCGACAGCGGACGGACATTTGGAACTTTATGCCTTCTTACGTCCAGCAATAAAAAAAAAAGAAACCAAAAAAAGGGTAGAACATATGTCGCTAGGATCTGCCTTCATTTGATATTCGTCCTCAACGGATAAAACGACCACCACAACCTAAACGACATCACGTAGGTACACGAAGTTGTTTTCGATTTATCTCGCTGCTATTTTCTGTTTTTTTTTTTATGCTCGATCCACTAAATTCACGTACATCTGAAGAAATAAATTGAGCAACTTTGTACCATGCAGATACAGCGGGATACAGGGAAGATATGTTGACTATAGGTACATCAATTACGGTGGGAAAAGAAGTTCGTTTGGATGTTTGGATCCTTCAAATGTGGCTGGGTATGTTTTTTGTTCACCATCTGAAATTGAGAGAGAGAAAAAACGGTTAACGAAACGAAGAACTAGGAGCACGAAAATCTTTTCATTGCTTAATTCTTTGGAGGGTTCTGTTTAATGGTTCCCTGTCCTTGATGGGGGCAGAAGAACATACATTTTAGAACAATACAGAATTAGTGTCGCTTTTGGGATCTCCTTTTTTTGTGTTTACTTTAAATGAACTTAATTAAGCTTTGATGAATAATTTAGTATTTCCATATGGACGTTCCCAGCAGAAGCTCGTCATAAGTTCGATTCACATCTCTCACGGTTTTTTTTCCTGTGTTCGTTGATGAAGTAGAATAGCACATATGTTTTCTATACACAGTAACCGGCATAGATAAAAGTCCACTATCATTTTACATGCTACTTGATGAATAAATATTTTTGACGTAGGGTATACGTTGCGAATGCGAGAAGTGGGATGGTCACGAAATAAAGTTACAATTTGAACGTGAATAGATCAACATTTTTACACCACTCGATTGGAAAAAAAAATTGAAAATGAGAATCACAGCAGGTTCAAACTCGATATCTTACATCAGCATTTTGGTCATCTACTCGAGCATTAGATCATCTGGAAGCAATTAAATCCTGTTTTGCATATGAGCCTTCATTAACGATCAAAATCATTCAGGTGTCAATGGGTGGACCACATGTAAATTGGAAGCTGTTTAATGATGATCTCCACCGAAATTCATCAGTTAAATTCGACCAATAATTTGAATTTCGGGAATTTTGAACTTCATGTCGTCCGAAGGAATGGAGGATATCGAAGATTTTCTACATGCTGTGTACTATCTTTTCAAAGATGTTCCTCTGAGGCGATCAGAATTTTCAGTGGTAACCGAAATAAGAATTTTCCCTTAAAGTGTTGTGGTGTAAGATGAATTCAACATCGCGCTGTTGCCGAACGTGCATTGCAAGTGCTCCCCAGCTTATAAACATACGTAAAATCTGAACTTTCAATTCAATTAACTGCGAAAAATTGGTAAATATGCAGAGCGTGTAAAAACGAGCTTCAACGTTTTCTTTTGCGCAGGGAGTTCATCAAATCTGTGTTGAAAATGACTTCGCTAAATGAAGTAAAATGAACGGAAATGTACTGAAAAATATCGTGGTTCTGACAACGTAAGGGAAAAAAAGCACCATTTTTATCCGTGTGTAACTGTTTTGTCCGTGGGTAAAAAATGATGAAAATCTGGTTATTACTAGTTTGGAGTTTGGTGGTTATTGATATGCCGTCGAAACAAGAAGAAAATCGCCGGAGAATGGATGGATCGGAAGTGGGAATCACCCAAACAACTGTGTCTCGGGTGATAAAATCGTTTAAGGAGTCCCAGGCGACAGGGCGGTGGGCTGGAAGTGGAAGAAAATCGAAGACAGCTGACCCTGTGAAGGCCCGGAAGGTGTTGCATTATTACAAGTGTAATCCGAACCTTACGATTCGCGACGCAGCTCTGAAGGCAAAATGTTCCGCCTGGCTCGTTCAGCAAACCATGAAACGAGCTGGACTTCGTGTATTCAAGGTCCGCAAGGCACCAAACCGGCGTGATCAACAAAACACGGCGGCCAAATCCTGCGCAAGAAAGCTGTATCGAGAGTGGTTAACGAAACCGATGTGTGTGGTTATGGATGACGAAACCTACATCAAGGCAGACGCAAATCAGATACCGGGGCTGGAGTTATACGTTGCCAAATTACGGTTTGATGTTCCGAAAGGCATAAGGAAGAAGAAATTGGACAAATTCGCCTAAAAATACTTGCTCTGGCAGGCCATATGCTAATGCGGTAAACTGAGTTAACCGTACATCACAACGGGTACCATCAACAGCGAAATTTACCGCACCGAGTGCCTCCAGAAGTGTCTGTTGCCGTTCCTGCGGTCCCACGGAGGCGAGACATTATTTTGGCCGGACCTGGCATCATGCCATTACGCGCGATCGACGTTGGATTGGTACAGAGACAATAACGTTGTTTTTGTACCAAAAACCGCCAACCCCCCAAATTCACAAGAGACTCGTCCGGTAGAAAAATGTTGGGCCATAATGAAGGCCAAAGTTCGAATATCGTCCAAGGTGTTTAAGAACGAGCTGGAGTTGAAGAAAGAATGAATGAAAATGACCAAAAAGGTCGGCTCCAACATTGCACGAAATGTAATGAGGGGTCTTAAGGAAAAGGTGCGGGCTTTCAGCGATGGAAAGGAAATTGAATAAAGTAATTATACCAAAACATAATCCATGTGTATAAGTTCATTTTCTGAAAGTTTCAAGAAAATCCGACTTAAAATAAATTTTAAGCCAACACTTTTGTCTGGTGCATTTTTTTCGAGTACAGGCCTTAACAGTCAAAGTATACCTTGATCATAACTCGACACATGGTTCTTCCGATTTCTTGGGAATGAACACACAATTCCACAAACTCTTGTCATCACGATGTAGTTGAATATTTCTTCTGTCTGACGATGTTATTGTTTTCTGTCATTGATAAACCTTTTTCGAGAAATTTGCATTGGAGGAGCTAACAATTTTAGTTATTCCAACCTTATAGCACTCCTTTCGGCTCTGTTGATAAAAGTAGCTTCAAAACTGTTTTTTTTTTACCATATGTTTCTTTAAAGCAGAAGAGGCAGCAAGCCGTGCTTCGAAACTGGCGTGTTTTGTAAAATAACAATAATTCGAAATTAAACTTAAACTAACAGTGGAATCATAAAATCCCCACGTGTTTTGTCTAAGACGTAGTGAATACAATCGATTTCCTCGTGAAATTTGTAAGTGTGGGTTGTATTTTTGTGCTTCACTCGGGGGAAGACTTATATCTGCTCAGTTTTGTTTATTAGTTGTAGTATTCACAGTTAAAAAGAAACATTTAATTTTCAGCGTTATCTAATGCACATAGAGGGAATGCTAGATTTGGCAGACAATAATGAGATATTTCATGTACATTGAAGCCAGATAACGCCTGAATCTAGCCTGTTGTATGAAAGATTTCAAAAATTGTTGTATGGCGCATGAAAGATTGCAAACAATTTCGTTGTTTACACCTCCTTTGGCTTGAAATTAAACAAGGGGGAATTTTACGCGCCAGTTAAAATTCATTATTTTTTTCTGTGTTGTGACACCCAGACATAAATTATTAAATTTGAGTGTTTTTCCGCTTTGTCGGGAGTGAATCGATGATTATTAGAAGTTCGATAAAGTGTCGCCTCAGCAGGGATTTTGATTATTGCCAGAGTGTGGAGTGGAAAAAAAAGAAAAGAAGACCAGTACAATATAGAACACGGCCATTTGCTGATCAGAAGCAACAAACGAAGGCAACGTGCATGCGCGCGTGAAAGGTGGTTTATAATTAAAGATGCATTCGCCTCGTGGTGTACAGAGCAGTGCTGCAAATTATCAAATCATTCATTTGAATTCGAGCCAACACAAACCATCAGTCGAACCTGGTGAACCATCTGTTCATTTGAAATATAGGTGTTTTTTAAATAGATTTGAACTATGTGAGTGTTTCATTCATACCTACGGGTTGCTATTCACGGTCTTTGTGCCATTTGATCGAACGACGACACATTCATTCGAACCGCTGGTCATAATGATCGTTGAGTTTAGCTTTTGTCAAATGAACAGAACAGTCATTCGATTGAAGCAGTGACAAAGAATCGATTGAGCTTCTTGTGGCATCCAGAATGGAAGGCGGAATACGGAAGAGTGAAACCACTAAACTTTTGCCGAAATTACAACCCGATTTGTACGGAAGGAAGGAGATCGAGCGTACGTTTTTTGTCCAGCTGGCACAGGAATGTCCAGAAATAGGTATGAAAAATTGAACTCAGTGATAAAGAACTATAGCTTAAATCAATCGTAAAATTTTCAACAGATCTTTCATCTAACTGGGAATTTGTAGAACAGTACGTTGAAGCTTCTAAGCCATTATTCGTATGCACAAAAAAATTGCAAGCAACACATTTGATTCTCAACGATTTTTACATGCAGTGGTTGATGACGATACGTGAGGTAAGAAATCTTGAGAACAATCCTTTTTGCAAACCTCTGGTGGAATCACTGACGAAGCGACTCACTAACCTCGGGGCTCCATGGCGTTTAAAATGGCTCTGTACCATGATCCTCGTTTCTCGTTCATCGAATCAAAATTATTCACCATCGATAAAAAAGGAGCAAATACAGGTAACGTGTTAAAAATAACCCCCAAAACTAAAGTTTTTTAATTTCAATTTACAGAGATTAATTTTCCAAACGTGGGATCGTATCAAACGGCTGGACACGGATACCTTTGAAACTACTGCCTTAGGTAACCAAAACGACGAAGGAAATGAGAAAGATAATTTTATCACCGAAATGTTCGGTGGTACCCTAACTGCTTCATGTTGTTTAAGTTCCACATTTCAACAGCAGCTTAAATCACTTGAAGCAGAACAACGCCAACCTACATCATACAATGTTTGGGAACACTGGATGAAACGCAGAACGAGTCACCGTCTTCTGTTGCCTCTGTTGTAATGTCTGTACCAGCAACCCAATCAATTGTTGAGAGGGCGTTCAGTGCTTTAGCAAAAAAAAACATCCGTCTGATAAAACTGAACAAACAGGTTTATGAACAAGTCATTCCTAGCTTGTACAATTGGAATGATGCACATGTGAACTATGTCATATGAAAGGCGATGACCGATTCTTTACTGTTGTTTCTTCTTAATTATTAATTTTAATTTTTGCACTTTATTACTTCATATTTCATTCAATATATTTAAAAAATAAACAAGCCAGCTGATAGCAATCAACTTATATCATATATTTCAATTTATTTCAAATGGCTATTTTTGTGTCCTGATGAAAGAATTGATTAGGACCGCTTACTTTAAATATATTCTCCTTCAAAATGCATCGCTCTGACACTAAACCTACATTAACAATGAATAGTTCGTGTAACTGTTCAAACCTTAATGCAACACCTTTGACACGTTTCTACGTTCTAAATCTTTAGCCTTTTATGCGCTAAAACTAACGGTTCGTCCGTATTACAGGAATTGCCTAAAGGATGGTCCACTCACCACAATTCCTCAGTTGCCTCTCAGAGTAAAAGAGAGAAATTGGATAAAATGCTTTACGTAAATAAATGTACGGCCTCATACCTATAGTCAACCCATCTTGTTTCCAAACTTAATGCTTTTTGCAATTAGATTATTACTGAACTCTCTGGTGGGTACTCTTTTTGAAATTCCACAGTTAGTAAATGAAAGCCTTCGATGACAATACCAATACACGAATCTGCATATTGCAGCAAGCACAACAATATTCAACGCCCAGGGAAGTCGAGAAACTTTTCAATGTCCTCGGCAGTTCATATGTCTTACTATTATAATATGTATGCTTAACAATTCAAATTTGCATTTGACCTTCCACGGAATTTTGTTGCGAAACATAGAAGCTCATTGAATTTTTCGAAGAATTCTTTCTAGTTGAAAGTTTATAAGTAATTATATTGATTTAAGTAAGAAAACTGCACTGATGCACGTATCTCTTCAGTACTGTTACCTAAGAGTGAAAAAGAAGACAGATCTACATCGTCAGACCTGATGTTAAGCATTAATGTGTGAATATTGATGATCATTTTTGTTTATTTTTTTTTTTTTTTTTGCAACAACAAAGACACTCTCTCTTTTTTTTTTTTTTTTTTTTTTACCCCCCACTATAAAAAAATGTTTATTTTTTTTTACACACACCACAAAAAAAAAGACTGCAAGCATAAATAAACAACAACCCAAAAAAAAAAAAAAAAAAAAATTATATATATATAAAAAAAAAAAAAAAAAAAGAAAGAATCTCAAAATTAGATACCCCCCAAAAAAAAAAAAACCTAGATTTGACAGCGAATGACTTCAAATCACAGAGCACGACCGCAAGTCGAGGTAATGAATTTGAAGGCGTTGTTGTCAACTGCTTGAAGTAGGCGAGTTAGTTCAATTGAGTGTAAGTATGCTTCTCAATTGAAAATGAAGTCTTCGTGGCTCAATTGATTATGTTTACTAGGTTCAAATGAACTTACTATGGTGTGATGATAATGAAAGGTGGTCTTTCTCAATTTCGTCGATTCTTTTCCAATTGAGATTGAGTTTTTACCGCACAATTTTTTTTTTTTTTATAACGGGCGTAAAAAAAATATTTTTTACGATTTAAAAAAAAAAAAAAAAAAAAACTATAAAATTTTTATTTTTAAAAAAAAAAAAGGGTGTTTTAAAAAAGGGGGGGTTTTGGGTAACTTTATTTTTTTTTTAAAAAAAAAAAAAAATTCTTTTTTAGAAAAAAAAAAAATGCCCCCCGTTTTGAAAAAACAACACAAAAACCCCATAAAAAAAAAATCCCTCCCGCCCCTCCCCCCTTCCCCCCAATCCCCCCCCCCCCGGGGGGGCGGGGGCCCCCGGGGGGTAAGAAAACCCAAAGAAAAAAACGGGTACCCCCCCCCCGGGGGCCCTAGGTCTCCCCCCCCCACCCCCAGGCCAAAAAATAAAAGAACCCGAGAGACCATTACAAAAGACACACCGAAAACTCGTCCTGATCTTAAGCTCGTATGTGGTACCAAATCTGTTGAAAACGAGAGCTTGTCAGTAGCAACTGTTGCAAAACCGCCTGAGAAATTCTGGATGTATCTGTCCAGATTCGCTCGTCATGTCACAGACGAGGATATTTCCAATCTGGTGAAAAACTGCCTACAAACACAACAGCCCATCGTTGTTCGAAAGCTCGTCCGTAAAGATGCCGATTTGAACCAGTTTGCTTTCATATCGTTTAAAATCGGAATGGACAAGGAGTTGAAAGATATAGCGCTGGATCCTTCAGTATGGCCGACAGGGATATTTTTCAGGGAATTTGAAAACCTACAAACAGAGCGGGATTTTTGGGGACCCGCGAAAATGCCAAGAATCGACACTGGGACACCGTCGGTGATTGTCTCATCTTTAGAAACGCAATAAATACTACTAGCCACCAATATTGTTTGCAACCAACGGAACGCACGTTAAACAGCATGATGGATGCCCCCGAGCCACCCGACGCAGTCGAGCATTGCAGTTCATCATCTTCAGCCGCTGGTTCCTGCCATCCAAGTCGTTCCGTTCCTGTGATCGGGAATGGTGAGGGGGCAATCCAACTTGCTAACTCAGGCAAGTACAATAACATTATAGCTTCTACCAACCCTGAATTCCATGGCATTTGCAGCGCTCCAACCCATGATCGTCAAACTGATGAAAGTTGCCAGCATATTAGATATTATCATTTATCACCACGATGCATGGTTTCTACAAGTATCATTCACCTTCAAAGTTTGCTGACAACGGAACGCGCATCAAACAGCATTTTGGATACCCCTGAGCCACCCGTCACAGTCGAGCATTGTCGTTCAGTACCTCTAGCCGCTGGTTCCTGCCTTCCAAGTCGTTCCGTTCCTGTGATCGGGAACGGTGAGGGGGTTATCCAACTTGCTCGCTCAGGCAAGTACAATACAATCAGAGCATTTACGAACCCTGAAATCCATGCCATTTGCAGCGCTTCTACCTCATATGTTCGAGACACTGACAAAAATTGCATCCAAACACCAAATGCGGAAGCATTTCGCTCTGCTGTAATTGAGCCCATTGTCAACGCTAGCGATACTCGCGTGCCATCCATTCCATCTCGTCATCGTTCTAAAACTGCATCAGGATCACACCCCTTGGATAGCAATAAGATCGGCCCATACTCTTCAACAGAAGGTATGTTGAACATGTATTATCAGAATGTTGGAGGGTTGAATTCGTGTCTCGACGACTACTTGCTGGCTAGTTCAGACTGCAGTTATGATATTCTTGCGTTCTCTGAAACCTGGCTCACTCAGAATACTACCTCGACTCAAGTTTTAGACCGCCAATACGAAGTTTTCCGTTGTGATCGTGGTCCGCACAACAGCAGAAAAACTAGAGGAGGCGGTGTCCTCCTTGCTGTTCGGCGAGGTATTAGAACACACTTGATCGATGAAGACGCATGGGCTGGCGTGGAACAGTTATGGTTAGCGATTGAACTCGCTGACCGTAACCTTTACTTGTGTGTTATTTATATTCCTCCTGATAGAACACGCGACAGCTCACTGGTCGAAGCTCATACGCAGTCACTTTCATCAATTGTGGATAGAGCATCATCAAATGACGATATCGTGATCGTTGGCGATTTCAATTTGCCTGGAATTAGTTGGCGTTCTTCTAATAATGGATTCCTACATCCTGATGCTAATCATTCGACATTCAACCAGTTCACCGCTAGTATTCTCGATTGCTATAGCACTGCCACGCTTCGTCAGATCAATCATATCGTTAACGAGAACGGTAGACGCCTCGATTTATGTTTCGTCAGCTCCTGTGACACTGCTCCATCTATATTGTTAGCTCCGGTGCCGTTGGTGAAAGTTGTTCCTCACCACCCACCTTTACATCTCAGTATCGAGAAAGGGAATGTAGTAAGGGATAGTGTCAACCCCGTACGGGTACTTTACGACTTCATAAACGCTGACTATGATAGCATCATTCCCTTTTTTGAATCGTTGGATTGGGACAACATTTTTGATGGAATCGATGTAAACACTGCAGCGGAGACATTTTCGCATATTCTTTCGTATGCGATAGATCAACACGTTCCCAAGAAGACTATATTTGTAGGCCGTCTTCCTTGGCAGACTGCTGAGCTTCGTAAACTGAAAAGTCAAAAGAAAGCCGCTCTGAGAAGGTATTCGAAGAATAAAACTGTACTGCTGCGGAACCATTACATTAGATTGAACAAGATCTATAAAAGCGTGGGAACGAGATGCTTCAATAGTTATCGGGCTGGCATACAACGAAGACTCAAATATCATCCTAAATCCTTTTGGAATTATGTCAAACAGCAGCGTAAAGAGGATGGTCTTCCTTCGTCAATGATGTGGAATGGCACGGTAACCTCCGAGCCACAAGTCATATGCGACCTGTTTGCCTCAAAATTTTCTCGCATGTTCTCTAATGAATGGCTTACTGACACACAGATAACATCAGCATCTAGTATCACTCAATCGTCAGGCTTAGTTATGCCCGATATTATCGTTGATGATGATTCCATTTTAGCAGCAGCACGTAAACTGAAACCGTCAACGTGCTTAGGACCCGATGGAATTCCGTCGCTCTTTGTAAAAAATTGCATTAACAGCTTGCTCATCCCTTTACAAAAGATTTTCAACCACTCGCTTTCGGATGGAGTGTTTCCTCTCTGCTGGAAAAATGCGTTCATGCTTCCAGTACACAAAAAAGGTGATAAGAAAGATGTTGACAATTATCGTGGAATATCCTTATTATGCGCCGTTTCCAAACTCTTCGAGGTAGTTGTGATAGACCGACTGTTCTTCCATTGCAAGCAACACCTGAGCACGGATCAGCATGGTTTTTTCCCCAGTCGTTCAACAACGTCAAACCTATTGTGTCTGACTTTTTATGTGACGGATAGTATGCTTGATCGAGTACAAACGGACGTACTTTATTTGGACTTATCTGCAGCATTCGACAAAAACGTTAACCACCAAATTGCTGTGGCGAAGCTTGAAAGGTTTGGAATGCACGGAAGACTTTTAAATTGGATCCATTCTTATTTGATTGGTCGTCACTCGCAAGTAGTCATTAGTGAATCCACCTCGGCATCATTTCCTATCACGTCAGGAATTCCACAAGGCAGTCATCTTGGACCACTCGTCTTTCTTCTTTACTTCAACGACGTGAACGCAGTTCTGGCTGGACCGAGACTTTCTTTTGCGGACGACTTCAAGCTTTACTTCAACATTCGCTCAGAAGCTGACGCGCATTTTCTGCAAAAACAGTTGGACTCTTTCGTTGATTGGTGCCAAAGGAATCGTATGACCGTTAATCCTGAAAAATGCTCGATTATCACGTTTTCTCGATTGAAGAATCCAATAGTTCACAATTATTCCTTCGCTGGAATTCCTTTGGAAAGAGTGGATCAAATTAAGGACTTGGGAGTTATTCTTGACTCCCAATTGACGTACAAGCAACATGTGTCATTCATAGTGAACAAAGCCTCGAAAAACCTAGGGTTTATTTTCCGTCTAACTAAAGAGTTCACCGACATTTACTGCTTAAAAGCGCTCTACTGTGCGTTGGTTCGTTCAACATTGGAATACTGTTCAACTGTTTGGAGCCCTCACTACCAAAATGGAATCGAGAGAATTGAATCAGTTCAACGGCGATTTATTCGATTCGCACTACGACGGTTGTCATGGAATGATCCAATTCGTCTGCCAAGCTACGAGAATCGGTGTCAACTAATTAGGCTGGATACCCTAAGTACACGAAGGAATGTTGCTAAGGCTCTTCTTATCTCCGACATTTTGCAGAATCGAGTGGATTGCCCCGAAATCCGAGGACAAATAAATTTCTTCGTGCGACCTAGAGCCTTGCGGAACAATCACCTGCTGCAACCAATACACCACCGCACTAATTACGGACAAAACAGCGCCATTACTGGCCTACAAAGGATTTTTAATCGGGTGGCAACGGAATTTGATTTCAACATTTCACGTGATACACTTCGGACTAGATTTTTTAATGTGTTTAGATAAGCTTTTAGTGTGTTATTTGTATGTTTATGTTTTTTTTATGAGATCAACAACACATCATTGGGGCATAGAAGCCTGTTGATGTATAATATTAAATAAAATAAAGAGAAAAGAGGGGGGGCCCCCCCCCCGGGCTCTTTTTTTCCCCCCCCCGCGGCCGCCCCCCACAGCCCCCTTTTTTTCTTTTAGCCCCCCCCCCCCTCCCCCCCCCGGCCCCAAAAAACCTGCCCCCCACCCCCCCCCCCCCGACCGGGGGGGGGGGGGGCCCCCCACACCCCCCCTAAAAAAAAAAAAAGTAACAAAAAAAACAAAAGTAAAAACGCCCCCGAACAACCCCCAAAACCCAAGGCGACGAATTAAGGACTACGATTGGAAACTCGGAACATGGAACTGCAAATCGCTCTGCTTCCTTGGCTGCGATACGATAATCTACGACGAACTTCAACCAAGTAACTTCGAAGTCGTAGCACTGCAGGTGGACAGAACAGAAGGTATGGAAAAGCGGGCATCGAGCGGCTACTTTTTACCAGAGCAGTGGTACCACAAACGAGCTGAGCACCGGCTTTGTAGTGCTGGGCAAAATGCGTCAATGCGTGATTGGATGGTTTCCGATCAATGCGAGAATGTGCAAGCTGAGGATCAAGGGTCGATTCTTCAACTACAGCATCATCAACGTACACTGGCCACACGAAGGGAGACCCGGTGCCGAAAAAGAAGCAAAAAAGGGTAAAAATTATTGAAATTTAAACTGAATGTATTTCATTGTGTTGTGTCAATTGTGTAATGAGTTTCGTGAAAATCGGTCGAGTGATTCGTGATGGCTTCGAATCAAGGAAATAGTTCGCTAACAAATTTTGGGCACTCACTTCGAAAACCCAAACGCTTCTCATCGATGGATCGGAAAACAGCTCGGAATCGCACATTCAATCGTATCTCATGTGATCAAAACGTTCAAGGACCGTAAGACAACCAAGCGGAAAAATGGTAGTGGCAAAAAACGGGGCACATCAAATCCGGAGAAGGCCAGGATGGTATTGGACCAATTTAAGCGTTATCCCAACATTTCGATCAGGGATGTTGCGAAAAAGGCGAAAGTTTTAGTTTGTTTTGTGCAGAAAACAATGAAATGTTCTAGATTACATGTGTACAAGGTCCAGAAGGCACCGAACCGGAGCGATAAACAGAACTCGGTGGCCAAAACTCGTGCAAGAAAACTGTACAGGGAGTGGTTCACAAAACCGTTCTGCATTGTGATGGACGATGAGACCTACATTAAAGCCGACACCAAACAAATTCCAGGACAGGAACACTACGTCGCCACCTCTAAGTTGGCCGTTCCGGTGAGAAGAAGAAACTGTCGAAATTCGCCAAAAAATTCCTTGTCTGGCAAGCGACCTGCGGATGTGACAAAATGAGTCAGCCCTTCATCACCTCTGGGACCGTCAACGGACAAATCTACAAGGACGAATGCCTCCAAAAACGACTTCTGTCCTTCTTGAGATCTCACGATGGCCCGACACTGTTTTGGCCGGATTTGGCATCTTGCCACTATGCCCGGCCCGTCTTAGACTGGTACAAAGATAATAATGTAGTTTTTGTACCAAAAGACGTCAACCTTCCAAAAACTCCGGAACTTCACCCAATTGAAAAATTTTGGGCATGAAGGCAAAGCTCGTTAAAACTCCAAAACTGATAGAAAATGAACTTGAACTAAAGAAAGTGTGGTTAAAAGTAAGTAAGCAAGTCGGTCCTATCATTGCCCAAAATTTGATGAAAGGGGTCAAGGCAAAGGTGCGGGCATTTGGGTTGGGAGAAGAGGTTCAATAAACCAATGATGTCAAAACTTAACCATTTAGTAGTACTTTATTTCCAGAAAGTTTGAAAAGAATCGGGCAGACACCAGTGGCACTATCTTCAGGAAGTATGTCCAACTATTTGGCTTCGCCGACGACGTTGATATCGTAAGCACGTAACTTTGAGACGATGGCGGAAACGTACATCAGACTTAAGGCTGAAGCTGGTAGGATTGGGCTTGTGATTAATGCGTTGAAAACAAAGTACATGAAAGGAAGAGGCTCACGAGAAGACAATGTTAGCCTCCGACCACGAGTTCAGATTGACGGTGATGAAATCGAGGTAGTAGACGAATTCGTGTTTTTGGGCTCATTGGTGACCGCCGATAACGACACCAGCAGAGAAATACAAAGGCACATTATGGCTGGCAATCGTGCCTACTTTGGACTCCGAAGGACGTTAAGATCGAACAAAGTTCGCTGAACTACAAAGTTGACCACCTACAAGACATTAATTAGACCGGTAGTTCTCTACGGCCACGAAACATGGACATTGCTAGTGGAGGACCAACGCGCCCTTGGTGTCTTTGAACGGAGGGTGCTGCGTACGATCTACGGTGGAGTGCAGATGAAAGACGGAACATGGAGGAGGCGAATGAACCACGAATTGCACCAGTTGCTGGGAGAACCTCCCATCGTACACATCGCAAAAATCGGTCAACTACGATGGGCTGGGCATGTCGTAAGAATGTTAGACGACAGCCCTGTGAAAATGGTTCTCGAAAACTAACCGACGGGTACAAGAAAAAGAGGCGTTCGTAAATCTCCGGGCATTCTGAAACGGGTTGCTGGATCTGCAGTATAGCTCAGAGCTTGAAAAAATTGACACCCGTCGTGAACGATGAGTAAACCAATATTCAGTGTGCACAATTTTCTCTTTCTTTTTTTTTTTTGGTCCTAAGCAGCGGAAGTCGAGAAGCGGACGTCCGCGCTTTGCACGCACGCCAAACGTGATCAAATCGGTCCGTGCAAAAATTGCTCGCAACCCGGTGCGTTCCATAGGAAAACTGGTAAAGGAAGCCAATATTTCGGAGAAATCCATGCGGAGAATCATCCAAGAAGTCTCGCATGCATCTTCCAGAGCCAGAGTGAAGCACCACTTGATTACGGACCGGGTCAAGGAACTACGAGTGACTCGTTCCAAGAGATTGCTTTCCTTGTTGAAGAAGGAAAAAATGATAATCCTGTTCTCCGATGAAAAGGTTTTCAGCATCGATGCTGTGGCCAACGGCCGCACGGACCCGTTCATTTCACCGCAGAAAATGGAGAACGTTCCGGAAAAAGTGAAATTCAAATTTCAAACCAAACATCCGGCTGGTGTCATGATGTTTGGCTTGGCGGCGTCCAACGGTTTGAAAATGCCGCCTGTTTTCATTGATGCTGGAGTTAAAATCAATACCGAAGTGTATATCGGTATTTTAAAGGACCAAAGGCTTTCCTTGTTGAAGGCCAACTTCTCCGAGAACCAAAACGTTGTCCTACAGCAGGATGGAGTGCCGTGTCACACGTCCAATCGAACCCAACAATGGTTGAACGATAACATGAAGTTTTGGCCGAAGGATTTGTGGATTTGTGGCCCCCTAGCAGTCCAGATCTTAATCCGTTGGATTATTCGATTTGGGCATATTTTGAAGCACGAGCCTGCAAAACATCACACCCTAGTGTGAAAACCCTGGAGTCAACCATAACACGCACATGGCAGTCAATGTCGGAGGACTACGTCCGAAAGGCATGCTCTGGCTTCCGGCGTCGGCTCGAGGATGTTATTAATAAAAATGGAGGAAACATTGAATAAATTTGTTTAAGATAACTGCACTCGAAAATGTTGATATTATTGCTTGAATTAGTTGAAAATGGGATTTGAAAGAAATAGAACAAATTTTCGCATTATTTTCTGCCGCACCCTGTAGCTGGTACGAACTGGACCCATCGACACCTTCCATCGTTCATCCTAGGCCATTCCTATCCTTCTTCAAGAAGGGACCAGCATTCGAGTACACCTAGCATCTCAAGGGCATCCGTCCGTCGGATCTCGAACATGTTCTTCGCATCTTTATGGACGTGCATCTAGAATACGGAGTGGATTCTATGGCAGCCATGGCGCATCTGCAATCTTTCCAGATAGAACTGTCTAGCGAGCAAATTCATCGTTTGCAGCAGCTGCGAGAGAGTGATGCTAATTTTCATCAACCAAATTATCAGAAATAACGACTTCTTTTGAAGAGTAAGAAGGATAGATAATATTGTCACAACTCACGACGCCTTTTGCAGGAGTTGAAAATCAAAATGAGGTTAAAAATATGTATAATTTGAAAACAGATACACTTCAAGCAATATCTTCGCAAAAATACAGTTCGATTGAAATTTTGGTACATCTCCCGGGTAAAATGAAAAAAAAATATTAAAATAATACTAAACTTATTCTTTTCGGTAATTCTTGCAATAGAGACAAGCTAGAATAAAAGAATAAAAAACGAAGAAATTTTTGGAAGAGTCTCCAACGTATTTAGAGGCAATCGCAATTTTCTAGTGTCTCAGAAGAAATCTGGCGGTGCTGATCTTATTTTAATTCGACCAAATTGGCAGCACTTGAAAATGTCTGGGTGAAATCTAATGTAGCTGGCGAAACTCAGGTATTCGCATCTGGGTATTTTCCACCAGAACATGCCCTAAAAACCTCTTACGAAGCTTTTTTGAATATCCCAGAGGAATTTTTTTTAAGTACTTTCACCCGAGGTTAAAGATCACTTTTCTGGGGACGTAGACTAGACGTCGGTTGACGATATAAATAAATAAACTGAACAGGTTTACCTTAGTTTGAATTTCAATTTCTAATTCACGCAAATCAAACACATTACCAAGAAGAAAAAAAACAGTCCCCCTTCACCTTGATAATAAGTGTTTGAAAATTCGCTATTTGCAGAAAATCGGTATTGGAAGAGCTTAGCGTACGTACTATCATGGAATGCCTGTAATATGACATGTTCTTCCGTCCATAGTAATTCAAAAGCGATTAAGCTTGGCTTAACTTACCAAAAATTTAAATGCAATATCCACTTGAAGAATTTTCATTTCAGACTAAAAAAAACACCATTTATTTGAAATCCACGCTCTGACGATAAACTGCAAATGACTCGATTCCAACAAACTGGTAGCCGCACTAGCAGCTGCATGTTATTTTCTGTGTTTGCCATTAGTCTTTGGCATTCTGCATCGAAACGCTTAATCTTATTTCAGCAACATTTCGGTTCTTCGCCACTCAGTAAAACTGCACTCTCATTTGCAAACTCTTCCTTTTTATTCCTTGCACTACGAAGACGGAAGCTTACACAAGTCAAAATGCTATCATTGGTTCATAAAACCACTTCGTATTTATTTTTCAAAACTGGCTTGAAGTTGGAAGGAAGAGATTTCGTGAGGAACTTTCGTGATTTTTCTCCTTCATGTTTCCCGAACTTCAACACACAGAACGGGAATTAGGATCCTGTCAATTAAAACACTAATTCCGATTTTTTCGGGACTCCACACTTTCAATATAAATGAAGCAATTAGTCATGGAACAATGAACAAATCCAATTTTTGCACAAAATTTACCCGCCAACCGAAACGCGGTTATTGTTATGTGCATGCCGACAGAGACCTGCTACAAAAACTGACCGTACACACACTCTCGCTACTATTTCACATAAAACTATTTGACCAGGTGAACTACAAACGCCTGTATTTTTTTCTGCTCGCTACTCCACTACTTTCAAATGCATAGCCAATTCACAACTGCACCATCATCATCATCATCATGATCATTGTGCACTTTGCATTCATCTCCCGATTGGCTGGTTTGTGTCTTCACCAATTCATCAATCCATTTCGTTGGCCACTCGTCACTGTCGAAAATATAGAATTGTCACCCCACGCACGAATGATACCGATTCTGCTGAGCCGAAACAAACGACGATCAAATAGTGAATCGAGTATCCTTGCTCCTACTAGCTGCTACTGATAGTGCTGATAGATCACCCTCCGACGATATGCAAACTATTTGCTGGCGAAAAACCACGTGTTAATTCGACGAAAGCGCGCTCTCAACTGACTGCGATCCACACCGACATCGCGAGGCCCCAGCAGCGGCAGCAGCGTGGTCGTTGTTCTGTCCACTCACTCCTCGCAGCGGAACAGAACAGAAATCTTATGGAGATGCAAATGGGAAAATCATTGCGCCTCGCGTACCAACAAGTCTCAAACGTCTGTGCCATGCTCTAGGTTAGTGAGCAAGAGCGACGACGGCTTGGCAGACGAGCTCATTTCCTACGTGAGAGACCATGCTGGCTATAGTGGTTTTCGGAATGAATGTCATCGGAGAGAGAAGCATGTTTGAATTTGTCGGTTGCGATTTTTAAGAGTTTCTGGGATTTGTGGCTTTGAAAATGCCATTATGATTGCCATTTTTGGATTCTTGTAACATTTTCAGGAAAGTACCTGTATCATTAGGATCATTTAAGAAAACGATGACCCGGTTGGATAGCCTAGTGGTTAGTCGTTTCTACCCGTTTCTTGTCTCTCTAGACGAAACTTAGCGGAACATCATGTTTTTTGACGTCGAAATGTCCGGATTCCGCTTGAAATAAACATTCAGTGCTCTATTGTCTTCTGGATTTTGGCACTGCCATCCGTTGCTGAAACCATCAGTTTTCCCAAGACACGATGCGGTAACCCAGGCTTTTTAATATGGGTGAACAAACGATTTGCTGTTTTTTTTTTCATCTTGGCCAGAATCTCACTGACAACTGCACAACTGAGTCGATATAAACAATACACTCTAAAGATAAACTGAACAAAACTTGATTAATTTCGGGCAAGTATGAAAAAGGATGGCAAATTTGAGAGTGTCGCAATAATTATCGGGTGAATCGTACAATGTGTACAGCACCGTAGTTGACCTCTGAAGAAAATATTGCTCGTTTCATCAAAATAATAATTGTATAGAGATAAATCGCAATTTCAAGTACACTGGATAATGCTGACAAATGGGTTTTGATCTAGAATGTCTACTGTCCAAAGACCTTGTAATTCTGAACTACATTCTCGCTGGGTTATCAGGATTTCAAGATCTGGTTTGTTGAAACCAAATGGTTTGGTGCCTATTGTGTTTTATTTATTTATTTCGTCAACCAACCAATCGTCTACATTAAATGTTCTTATATCCTAGAATTACGGAATGTATTGAAATATTTTTTTCAGTTTTGTACGAGGCATACTTAGGTCAATCATTTCACTATGTTGATTATAAGCATTCATCATCTGATTTAAAGATCCGAATTTAGTGTAATTTGCACGACGATGATCTGAAGTGAACACATTTCGGTTATGTAGTTTTCGTGTAGGAACAAAAAAGTTTAATTTTGACAATAATTCAGTTGAATCTATTCGCAATCGGTGAAAATGACTTCGAAATCGATGAAAATGATCTTTGTCGATTACTCGCAGTAGCATAAGGTCTGCATCCACATTAATCCGGACACCTTCAAATCATTGTAACTTTTGAAATATTGCACGTAGGAATGAAAAATGTCACTGTGGTATAGCTGAGAGTCTATGATGAAAAAGGCTTTGATTGATGTTTACATTTCATGTTTAGTATTCAAGATGGCGACGAAAGAAAAACAAGTGCGCGACCGAATTTTGTACGGGCGTACGGCAAATCCTGACTTGTCAATACGGGACCTTGCAAAAACATTGGATTGGCCTAAATCCACTGTTCACGATGTGCTCAAATCATTTTCGGAACGTTTGACGGTGGAGAGGAAACCGAGAAGTGACAAAAACATTGGACGCGCTGATCCTGTCATGGACCGAAAGGTGAAAAGGATATTAACGAAGAACCTAAATCTCTCCATTCGAACGGTGGCTCGTAAAATAGGGATGTCACCTGGTTTTGTCCAAAAATCAATACAACGTTTGAAACTTAAGTCGTATAAAGTTAAAAAAAGTTCCAAATCGCAACGACAAACAGAACTTGGCAGCAAAATCACGGGCTCGACGTTTGTACTACGAATATTTGACGAAGTTTTCATGCATTGCCCAGAGCTACGACCAATCGAGAGATATTGGGCTCTGATGAAGCGGAAGTTTTCTGGAAAGAAGCAAGGAATCAAATACATCAAACACTTCCAGCAAATTTGGACAAAGACGGCTTCTACGATTTCTGAAGAGTCTGAACAAACCCTAATGGACGGAGTTAAGCGCAAAGTTCGAAAATTTTATGCAAATACCGAATAACTTTGTTGTGTCTTCACGAATTGTTAAAACACATCCCATGAATCTGAAATAAACAACTACGACGGAAATATAATGCGAAATTTACGTTTTATTCATGTTTTGAGGTTTCCGGATTATTGCGGATACAGACCTTAAGGGCTACCCTTTCTTGGATCTATCGACGGACAAGCTCTTCGTATCTCGAGATGCCAGGTTCATTCCAGCAGACGAGGTTTGGGAAACCGAACCGAGTGATTTGGAGGTGGAGGAGAAGGACGGGCTCCCAACGTCCGATGGCATGTGTTCATGTGACATGTGATGGTGATTTCGAAGGGTTTTCCGAAACAACTATTTGCGGTGTAGACGATTACGATACTACTGTCGAAGATGAGTTCGAGGATGTGAAACGGTTAACCCGGTCAAATATTGGTGTACTACCGATGCGCTATCTGTAAACTACCCTATTGGCGTCCATTCAACAAGATGAACCCCACACGTTCGATGTGGCTATATGCAATCAAGAGCGTCACGAGTAGAAGAAAGCAATAAACAAGGAGTTTGCGTCTCTTCAAGAAAACACGATGGGAAAGTGTAAAGATGCCCACGAATCGGAGACCAGTCAGATGCAAATGGATTTTCAAAATGAAGCTGAACGAATCTGGTGATCCACTACAAGGCACGGCTTGCAGCGCATGGCTACAGTCAAAAATTCGGCAGCAGAACACACTACGCTTCGAACGCTGTTATCAATTGCTGCTCGTCGATCCTTGCAAGTTATGCATATTGCTGTCAAGTCGACATATCTGCACGGTGACCTTACGGAGACCATTTACCGATGGGCTATCATACTGGATCTCAGGAGGAGGTGTGTCTATTGAGGCGTAGTCTTTTCGGCCTAAATCAGGCAGATCGTGTGTAGAATCAGCAAATAACGGATAAGCGGAAGAGGCTTGTGTACAAGCAATCCGAGGCAGACCCATTCCTCCACGTCTGGTGCGTCTATGAAGTGATGTCAACAACGAGTACGAAAGGATCTACCGCTATCCATCGAAACAACTCAAGCTTACGTGTCTAGGAGACATTTCCAACCACATTGGCATACAAGTGAAGAGAACCTGTTCTGGCAGTTACTTGCTGAATCAAACGTCTTCCATCAAAAATACCCATAGAACCTGGGTTTTCGAACGTGCAGCAAAAGGAGGAGGAAAACATGCCTAGCAAGGAGCGCTGCCAAAGCTTAGTTGTGCTTTTCTGTACGTTGCTGTGTGCACCAGACCCGACATTGCGATTGCTGGTCAGCCAATCCACTGAAGTAGATCTAAACGAAGCCAAAGGAACCGCAACAACTAATTCGAAGCTGCATCTTGGTGGAACTGATGGTTTTCAAAGTTTCGTCGACGCAGGCTGCGCGGGTGACAAGGTGTACCACAAATCCAACTCCGGGTTCATGTTCAAGCTTGGAAGTGGTACGATAAGCTGGGCCGCAAAGAAGCAGCAATGGGTCAGTTTGTCTTCGACAGAAGCTGAGTACGCTGCGCTTTATGAGTCTAGCCAGGAACTTCTTGGGTTGTAGAAACTGATGCATGATGTCAGCGAGGAGGTCGTCGAACCACAACCAAAGCTGAATTCCCATGCTGTCATCCGCAGGAGGGAGCCAACGAATCAAAAACTTCTACACACGGTTCAACTTCGTGAAGGAACTGATGTCAACTGGCGTTATGTAAGTTCTGTAAAATGGAGAGATTCCGAACCATGATTGGTCTACAGTTTTTTGAAGTTGAGGAGGAGTGAAGCAATGCACTTAGCAATGTTAAAAACTGCAACGGAATCATATTACTAGCATCAATGTTAAACGGACCGGTTGTCTTTTTACTTCGCTCTATTCCTCCCAGGATTTGTAGGCGGCATTCAGAATGGTGATCGCTCGGAAGTTCTAACACTATAACTTGTCACCTTTATTGTAGATTGGATATATGACCCTTTCCTTCTACTCCTCCGGTAGCTGTTCTGTCTCCCAGACTCTGAATATCAGCCTGTGCAGACTTATGGCAAGCTTTTCCGAGCCCATCTTGATGAGTTCAGGTCCCATATCATCCTTACCAGCTGCCATATTGTTCTTGAGCTATTGGATGGCATCCCTAACTTCGCTCAACGTGGGAGCGGGATCCCTAACTTACCTTCATATGTAGTACTGGTGTATTCATTGCTTCCACTGTCTTGGTCCTCGTTGTCTACGTTCTCCACACCATTCAGGTGTTCGTCCAAGTGCTGCCTCCATCTTTCTGTTACCTCACGGCCGTCCGTCAAGATGCTTCCATCCTTATTCCTGCACACCGTCGACTCTATTTTACGTACCCGACGATGTTCTCAGCTGCGTTGTTTATGGCTGTTTTGACAGTACTCCAGCAGTCCTTATCTTATATTGTAGCGATAAGGGAGGCTGTGCTGGAAGTACTACGAATGGCCATGTTCTTGGATGTGGAAAAATCAATGAGGCGTAGGCCATTGTCATTTGTCAGCTGGTAATCGCTGAACACTACAATTGGTAGTCTGAACTCTTCGCCTTGGCCAACTTGAACATTCAGGTCTCCTATGATGATATTGACGTCGTGCCTTGAGCAGTGGTCGTACTCGCGTTTGAGCTGCGCTTAGAATACTTCCTTGTCATCATCTGTGATTCCGGAGTGTGGGCCGTGCACGTTGATTATGCTAAAGTTGAAAAGCCGACCCTTGATCTTTAACCAGCTCATTCTTTTGTTGATCACGTGCCTTTGCATATCGCCGATTTGCACGATGAAAGCCGGTAGATGGTATGATTACCTCTAAACGTTCGCACCATAGATCCCTTCCAACACACCTCCTGCAACGCTACAATGACGAACCCGTGATCCTTCAGTACATCGGAGAGTATTCGTGGGCTTCCGATGAAGTTGAGAGACTTACAATTCCTCTACTCTACTTACAATTCCGGAAGCTACGGCTTCTGCATTGGCATTTCCTCCTAATACAGTACTATATAGCTAGCTTCAAGCGCCAACCTCGCCGAGGGTGGTGTTTTTTTAATGAGCGCCCATTTTACCTGAATTTCCACCCTCCCAAGTATTTAGTTGGGACAAATTATCCTTCCATAAAAAAAAATTATATTTAATGATGGGTTGACACTGAATCCGTGGTTGATCTCACTAGGCCATGATGACTCTTGAGAAATTACGTGTTTAATGAGGATGTACTTACAATATTAGAATCAAGCTTCTAGTTAGCAACACCTTCATGGGTACAAAAAAAAGAGAAGTAGCGATTGCCTGTTCCGCACGTAATTCATTTCGTGCATTGAACGAACAAGGTGTATTATAAGGTTTTACTGATGAGAAGCAATATGAATGATTCGAACAAATAATGAAACATGTGTTTTAAATACGAAGTACATGTTTAAAAAATAAGATGTTCATACACCTAAAATAAGAAAGCAAGCTTGTAATGCAATTTCGCATGATTTTGTTTCATTGCTCGTGATGGATCGAAACTTGGAGAAAAAAATACAACATTGATCGTGGGCAAAAAAGCAACACATCAATTCAAGCTAAACAATGCATTAGGTCCTAAGTAACGTTGAGAGATTCTCTTCGTAGACTTTCTCTTTCGTTAAAAGTTTGTCTATTGAACGATTTGATGATGTTTTTGGCGTATTAAATCCTCAATTACACTTAATATTACCGTACTTTGTAATAAATGGAATAAAAGCCCTACACTGGAAAAATATTTCACGCCTGTAAATATTTTCCAATACTGAAATAAGTGACTTTTACATGAATATCACATAGAAGAAGAAATTCTTCTTGACTAATCATTTACATTTCACTGGACACATAAGAATCACTTGATTTTGCAAAACATTTTCCACTTCCTGAATCACATGAAAGTTAAGTACATTTCTAGTGGATATTTTCCACTGATTACGTGAATTTTATTTTTGGGTGTACAGTTGCTTCGATTGTCGAGGCACTGTGCCAGGGACCTGACGGACAGCCATTTTACTGTAGCCGGCATCTCTAACATCCAAACGCCAAAAGATTCAATGTTTGTAAATAGTACTGGGGCTCGTACCCGTAGTAACAAGCGTCAGGCGGGCCTTATTCAAATAAGGCCCGTAATATGTTGCATTCTGTCAAACGCTACTAATAGGATAGGGTTGCTAGGTCCCTGCACTCAGCGGTACAGCAATGAAGCGAATGCCGCGTAGCCAGAGGGGAGCAGGGTGGGGCCGTTGACCCCCCCCCCCCTAACTTTTGATTTTAATTTTAGATATATAATGTTTGTTTCAATTTTTTATTATTAATTTTTAATGTTTGTGAGATTGTCCCTTTACCTCAATGATAGCATAAATGGCGCGAAGTCGCCTCAATTTTGTAATAAGTTGTAGCAAAAAAGCGCAAAAAGCGGACATCCATGAGATTTTTTTTTAAATAGTTAATCCAACCTAGCTAACCTAGCGTATCTAAAAAAATATCTCTAGTAATGTTAACTATGATTCAAGCATTGATTGGTTTTTTCCCGCTAGCTGAAATTGGAAAAAGTTATGCTCAGTTCAATTTTCAATTCTTGGCAATCAAAAAACGTAATATTTTAACCAATGTTATAGCTTTCGGAAGTCAAATAACACCAGATTTAGAAACATAATTCATAAATCATAGTTAGAAAGTGTATCAACAGAAAATTTATATTTGAACTGTTCATGATATGGGCCAAACCGATCAATTTTACCCCGCTGATCAATAATATCCCGTTTAACGGTACTGTAGTTTCGTATTATTGAGAATATATGTTAATCATATCTTACAGTTTGATTCAGTATTTTGAAATATTGTTTCTGTATCCAAGAGAAATTAATGGAGCACATGCTACGATATAATCCAGGTGAAACGAGACGAATCGTATCCGATTTTCAGACCAGTAATTTGATAAGCTTGTGAGAAAGCAAGACAGCATGCTAATCAGTGCGAGAAGTTGCTGTGGTCTTATCATATTCAAAGATTTTATCCCTTTCTATGAACATGAGCAAGATAATGAGCATAATTGACCTCCCAAGGTTGCTACTCCGTGGCTGCCAGATCAGCTGTTATAACACAGAGAACCAACAGATGATGCTTGAGACTAGCATACATCCTCAATATGTAAAAACTGGTCATCCCAAACTAAGGCAATACTGGCACCTGCTTCACCCGAATGCATGTCAAATAAGACAAAGGTAGGAATGTGTCGACGTGATACTCGTTTTATTGGAAGCCGAGACCACCTCTGCACTTTCACTGGGATGTTGGAAAACAGGATTGGGTGGCAGCAGGATTCTTTTTGGTAAACGATAAGCTGAATTCACGCGGTGTTTAGTGAAATATTTAAATATTAGTACCGATTTCTGATGAAACCAACAGTGAGGGTGCTATTAGGGCCACTCACAAAATGTGGTGGTGATTTTTCGTTGGAAAAAAAAAAGATTCTATATAATGCTGGAAATCCGATTTGAACCGACTTAAACCAATAGTAAAGATGGTATTGGAGCCACTCACAAAAAGGTTTAGTGACTTACTTTCTCAAAGTGACACGGCGAGTATGGCAAACCATTATTATGGATGAAAATTAATTGTGATCCTCACCACCGGTCCACCAGCCCCGCGAACCACAACATCTCACCATGAAGCATTTTTGTAGTTATTTTTTCTATGCTCACTCGATCACTCGCATCGCTGAATTATAGATAACCGAAACAATACGAAACGCGCCATGCCCGATAACAAAATAGAGCGTAATTAAGCATCGACACAACCTTTCACTGCCGATGCTCGAAGCATACTCTTCTTCATAAACTTTCCATTTTTACAACTGTGTCAATTAAGTAGAGGCTTCTTAAGAACAATCTATGCTAATCTATTTAAATTTGCAATTGAGGGATTTGGTAAAAATAAGAGTGCGTAGATGCATGTCGTGCCTTCTGGCAACTTTATGCTTCTATTGATGTCCAGGCTCATCCGTTTAGCACCAACCGGGGGAGACTGGATTCTATACCCAATGATTTAATTATCTCCAATCTGCTCAACCAATCCCAATATATTGTGATATAGTGGACGGATTATTATAATTTGAGATAACTCAATGTAGACGTCTTCCAAATTTGGCAGATGGACAGGAAGATTCGAGAGCTATTCCCCCTTCAAAGATTTTATCCGTTTCTATGGAAAAAAAAACGCGCTGAATTTATGTGCGATGGTTCGGCGCGTGTTCATAAATAGAAGAATGTTTGGAACAAAACGGATCAGCGGATAGAATACATACATAAGCACTCGGTTAGCATTCGGTTTTAAAACAATGCTAAGTTGAATAGGTTCATTGGTAGGAAATTCATCAATCAAATACATACCACAACAAGTCGAGAACACTCACATGAACCCAGAAGAAAGCTAATTACTTCTCATTCTAAATTTGATTTCGGAAAAGTGCTCTGCTGGTGAGTGCACATTGTGTGAATTGCGCAAAGATTTTTGTAAATTATTAGCAGTTCTTTGATTTATTGTTATCTAGTAGTACTGTTACACCCGGACTGAGAGGGTTTAACGCGTGAACGTGCTCCACCATGATGCGTGAACAGCTGGACCGTTACAACGAGAAACGTCAGTGTCAGTGTCAGTGATCAACATAAACATAGGGCGCTGCTATGTTGAGAATTATCTTTCGCTGTAGACATTGTATTGGAGTAATTGATTTTGATTTTGGATTGTTAATGAAATAAATAGAGAAGAAATAAGTTAATTGGTTACTTAGTAAAATAGGTGCAAGGTAAATAATACTAAAATAGAATTAGTCGGGAATTGAAATTTAGTTTATTTCAGTTTGCTTACCGGATCAATTTGTAGGGAAGATTTGGGTAAAGCGGGGTTTGGTCGAAAGGAAACTAATTTTGTAAGTAGTAGGTAATATTGTATAATAGCTTCATAAGTAACATTATTCCGATTACAGCTTTGAGTGTGACGAAAAAGCATACTACATCGATTTGTTTCAATTATGATGTCCCGAACACCCCCTACAAGTACCATAAATGTAATTAAAAGAAACAAACGAACTAAACTAAATAAATGCCGCTGCAATAACCAAAAAGAGAAAATTATGCAAAATGATGGTTTTTCTCGAATTTGAACAACAATTTTAATAACATTCAATAATACACCGTTTTTGTTTTACACTACTCAGATACACTCCACTTGATACGACGACACTATACCATCGACACTATACCGTTTCGACAGATCGTGTTTCACTTGGATCATATCAGATAAATCGGTTCAAATTTCAAAACGCAGATGCACCAGTGTATCTGAACTATTTTAAAAATATTGAGGAGTAGCAGATAGAACGCATATGAATTCCTTTTCGTCATTGATGAATAAAACTTCCTAAATTATTTCTTATTACTCGTGTATTAAGAATACAAGTAGCAACAATTTATCACAAAAATCACAGCTTGCTTACAATCGCAACTTACGTCGGTTTCTAGAGTTATGCATGATCTTCCTGTTTAGATAAAACAGAGAAAATAATTAAACTGAAGGTAAGTTAAGAGGACACAAACCATAAGCTATAAACCACCAAAACTCAAAATGTATGTTTGTTAAAAGCTAACCACTTATTATTTGAACCACCATTAAAAAAATTCTATTGAAACGGTGTGAGCACGGTGAGTAAGAAAAAGATGTTTTTGCGGTGTTGTTTTGTCAGTATATGCACTGAAAATTTATTATCGTGAATAAGCTTTCCCTTGTTTCGTAAACATGGATGTTGTTCATAGAATAAATTCCTCGTAATTTGTATGAAACATTTCTTATGCTTGTCATCTGGTGAAATGCTGTCATTACACCTTTTTGTACAATGCATAAAATTAATTTTGTGGAGACCAACCTATCAATGCTTTTCTTAAATCGTACTCATACATGTTGGTTTTGCTGCTTGGGTGGGCTGGAGTCATTGATTTATCCCAAAATAAAAATTAAAGCGCTATCGAGAGTTATAAGTTCATGCTCATTAATCAAGTAACTTCTAACGAGTCACCATGGCGTAGTGAGATCAACCACGGATTCAATAACAAGTATTCCCAAAAATACAGGTTCGAACATCATTTCAGAAATATTAAAAAAAAATCTTAACAACTCCTCGTGGTTTGCGCTTTTATTTCAATTTCATACTGAGTCGATATAGAAGTTCTGTCAGTCAATCATGTAACCATGCATTCTTATTGATAACAATATATTCGTAGCATTTTGTATTGTTTTCGTACAATGAACGAGTGTTCTCTCTGTGTCAACTAATATACATAGGCGTAGCCAGGGGTAGTCCTTTGAACCAGTTGCCCCCCGTGGTTGGCGTTGCCCCATGCTGTTCTAAGTTTTGATTTTATTTTTAGAATTTTATTATTTGTTTCAATACATTATTATTTATTTTTTATCTCTAGAAGGTTGCAAGGTAACTTGTTGCAATACAGTTGATGTTACTCCAATACTACTCAATTAAGTCACAATCAAGTCACTGTAACCAAATATGACGATTTTGTGTTGCTTGGGATGTTTGTCAGATTGCTCCTTTGCCTAAATAAAAAAGCCAAATTACGCGAAGTTGCCTCGATTTTGTAACAAGTTGTAGCAAAAAAGCGTAAAAAATTGACATCCATGAGAAAAAAGTTGTAATTATATAATAGTTTTTAAATAGTAACGAGTAACAATTTTATTACAATATTTTTCCTTTAACCTAGAACCCAACCTATGTAGCCTAAAGTATCTAAAAACCCCAAGCAGCACACAACAGTCAAAACTGGTTTCAGCAGCTCTATTGTGACTTAATTGAGTCACAGAGCAGTCACCTTTACTGGGTTGAAACAAATGTGCTACTAGGGAAATATCTCTTAATCTGTAATGTTAGCTATTAGATAAGCATTGATTGATTTTTTTCCCCGCTAGCTGAAAGTTGAAGAAGCTATGCTCAATAAAATGTTCAGTTCTTGGTTAATCAAAAAACTGAATATTCAAACCTATGCTATAGCTTTCAGAAGCCAAATACTACTAGATTAAGAAACACAGTTGATAGTTAGAAAAAGTATCAACGAAACATATTTATTTGAACTATTCATGGCATGGGTCAAACCGCCCCGTTACCCCGCTTTCCCCGTTTTAGGGTACTGTAGTTTCGTATTATTGAGAATATATGTTGATCATATCTTACAGTTTGAGTCAGCGTGTGAGAAGCAGAACAGCAAGCTAGTCAGAGCGAGAAGTTGCAGTTGTCTTATCCTATTCAAATAATTTATCCGTTTTTATGAGCATGAGCAGGATAATGAGAATGATTGACCGCCCGAAGTTGTTATTCCGTTACTGCCAGTTCAGCTGTTATTACTCAGAAGATCAACAGATGATGCAAACATGCTCAATGTGTAAAACTGGTGATCCCAAACTAAGGCAATACCGGCGCTGGCCTCGCCCGAATGCAGGTCAAATAAGGAAAGGGTAGGAATGCGTTAACGTTTATTTGGACGTTTTATTGGAAGCCGAGACCACCGCCGCACTTCCACGAGAAATCACTGGGATTTTGGATGACAAGATTGGGTGGCAGCAGGGTTCGTTTTGGTAAACAATAAGCTGAATTCACGCTTCGTTTAGTAAAATATTTAAAAACTAGTACCGATTTCTGATTCGAACCGATTACAACAGTAAGGATGCTATTGGGGCCACACACAAAGTGTAATGGTGTTTTTTCATCGGAAAAACAAGGTGATTTTTTATAATGTTGGAAATCCGATTTGATCTGAGTTAAACCAATAATAAGGATGCTATTGGAGCCACTCACAAAGTGTGATGGTGGTTTTCCGTTAGGAAAACAAGGATAATTTTATGAACGCTTAAGAGACGCTTTGTTGTTCTCTTACTGTGCTCACTCGATCACTCATTACACCGAATTATAGATAACCGAAACAACACGAAACGCGCCATGCTCGATAGGAAAATAGTGCGTAATAAAGCATCGACACAACCTTTCACAGCCGATGCTCGAACCAAACTCTTTTTTCGTAACTTACAATTTTTACTACTGTATTCTACAATCTATTGCACTGCTGTAACTAATAACTGTATCAATCAAGTTGAAGTGTCTAATGAACAATCTATGCTAATCCATTAAAAATTGAAATTGAGGGATTTCGTAAAAATGTAGATGCATTTTGTGCCTTCTGGTAACTTTATATTTCTATTGATATCCATGCTCATCGGTTTAATACCGACCGGGAGAGACTTGGCCTTATACAAATGGATTTCATTATCTCCAGTCCGCTCAACCAATCGCAACGTTTTGTGATAGATTGGACGGATTATTATAATTTGAGATAACTCCATGCAGATGTCTTCCAAGTTTGGCAGATCGACAAGCAATCGGTGGAGAGTTTAGAGGAAGACCGGAAGAATAAGCGATGGTTCTGCGCGTGTTTATAAACAGAAGAACCTTCATAACAAAACGAATCATCGGGTAAAATACATACGGTTGTTTTTTTTAATTATAAGCAGTCTAAAGCAGTTATTTGATTCATTTTATCCAGAAGTACCATAAATGGACATTCGAAAGTTTTTCAAAAGTAAGTATAATATTTTCCAGCATGTAATTAAAAAAAAAACAAGCAAAAAAAACAAAACGAATGTTTTTTCATGCAGCTGAAATAACCACGAATAGAAAACTATGCAAAATGGTTGTATTTCTCGAATTTGAACAACAATTTTAATGTAATTCAATGATACACCGTTTTGGTTTCATACTACTCAGATACACATGATTGCTACATATACCGTGTTTCGACAGAACGTGTTTCAGTTGGATCATATCAGATAAATCGGTTCAAATTTCAAAACGCAGATGCAGATGTGTATATAAATTATTTTTAAAATATTGAGGAATAGCTGTTGGAACGCATATGAATTTCTTTTCGTCATTGATGAATAAAATTTCTTAAATTATTTACTAACTACTCGTGTGTTGAGAATGCAAGTAGCAACAATTCAGCACAAAAAACACAGCTTGCTTACATTTGTTATTTACGTCGTTTTAAAAGGTTATGTTTGATGTTCCTGTTTAGAAAATATCAGATAAAATAATTATACTAAAGGTGAGCAAAGGGGACACAAACCATAAGCTATAAACCACCAAAACTCAAAATGTATGTTTGTTAAAAGCCAATCACTTATTATTTGAACAACCATTAAAAAAATATAATCTATTCAAACGGTGTGAGCATGGTGAGTAAAAAACGGTGTTTCTTCTGTGTTGCTTTGGGTGAGAGGGTCGCGGATGAAAAGTACATTTTCAGTACAAACTGCAAACAAATTCGGTGGTTATTCTATACAAAAATCCAACATGACCCGTTAAATGTTTGGCATTCAATGTGGTTTGATTTAAAAACATGGGAAAATCGAAAGTTTTTAAAATCGTTTTTTTTTTTATTCCAGAACAAGCCTAGAATTGTTTAATCTTGTTGCAAGAAACGGACGGGTATTGTCAAATACTTTGGGTGAGAGTAGAGAAGATAATCCACCCGTCATTCAGGCGGAATGTCACATAAATGGGGCTCCATTCCCGCTCCATCTGTCGGAACATGAAAATGATCCTACTCTACTGGTCCACCGGGCGTTGTATTGTCCGTTAAGTGTCCGTTAATGTTAATTGTTCAGTATGTGCAACCACTGGTTGAAGACGATGTAATTCTCTCTCTCTCTCTCTCTCTCTCTCTCTCTCTCTAACTCTCTATCTCTTCTCTCTCTGTCTCTAAAAAAAACTAAGCTTGCCCTGGCTACGCCTATGGCTCTAATTAGTCGAGATTGAATAAGGTCTGGAATTCGTACTACACGAAGTCCTTTTTCACACTCCCAATTAACCCTGCTCTAGGAGACCCGACTGTACTCCTAGAAGTTGATTGTTTTGACAGCCAGAATCAATAATATTTAGGTTCCGTTCCTTTTCTGACGCTTTGCTGTCCTTTTCTCAAGTCTGGTCGATATCAGCCGAAAGGCGGGATCTCACATATTAGAATCTACTTTCCTCCATCCGTCAATCGACTTTTCAGCAGTGTTCGACACCCCATCATCCGGTTGATTGCCCCAATCCAAAGCAACACATTGTTTCCGAACGTTGCCACCAGATTCAAGCAGCACCGACTTGGCCCGACTTGCAGAAACCTACCACAATGAAAATAGTACCAACACACTACAATGTAGCATCGAATAGAAAATTGAAGCGATATTTCAATCTGACATTTTTTTTTGCCTGCTTCCTATACTCATCTATAGGTTAACCCCTTCGCCGTAGTTTTACTGATTTTTGCCAGCACAAGCCCCTGTAATGAAATGGCGGGACACAACACAAATCCCTACACAAAAACAGCCCCCTAACTCATTGAGGGTATAGATTGCGGAAAAAATCTCGCAGCTTCGGCTTGATAGATGGCCGGCCTCCGTGAGGCCATCTCAGAAAGACAGAGAGAGAGAGGAAGATTTTACAGATCAAATCGATCCGGGGGGAAATATCGATGGTATAGAAAGGGAATGAATTTTTGCTAGGCAGATTCGAAGGAGAAATTTCGAATTACTCGTATTTCTACCGATGATCCAGAAGTCCGGAACGTCTTTCTCGACGCCAAATGTACCATCGAAGCGGAACGAATTGCTTCTGTTGCTGGTGCTAGCTCGAGCCTAAAAGGAAATGAGAAATAATCACCCCAAACGACTTCGACGGCGGCCGGCGCGGCGGCGGCAGCGCGCAACCACTGCCATCTCCAATATGCACACGTGTTTAGTCAAATCATGTAGAAACGACAAAAAGTTTTTTCGGAGAGCTTTTTTCTTTTCTGCTGCTTGGCTTCTCCGCGTCTTCGTCCATCCGTCTTGCCGCTGATTGACCGTTCGTCGATTCGCTGGCCGTTGCGATCGTCTGGTGTCTGATTGAACGAAAATCTATTTGACCTTCAACTACGCAGCTTCCCGCCATCAATCCTATGCCGATAGTTATACAAGGCATCGAGGTACATCTAATCGGTTTAGTGATCGAGGAGGTAAACAAAAAAAAAATCAAAACATCGTCCATTCTCTGACTAGACCTCCGAATTCTATTTTCCACTCCAGTTGGTAAGACGAGAAACAGTGGTCGGCAATCCAACGATGCGGAAAGGAAATTTTAAATGCTGAGGAGGTTAGATGATGTCTGTGTTTTACTTTGATTGGGGTCTGTCTGAGGATTGGGCGAGAAGTAATTTTCCCTCAGACAAGTGTGATGGCGAAAGAACACTCTTGGTCTTGGTTGGAAAAGGGACCATGAAACAATCTGCTCGGATTTCGAGTGAACTTACCGGCAAAAGAGATACACCAGCGCCTAAAGGATACAATTTGTTGTCTGCCCAACAAATGCATCGTCAGCACTTTCTGCTGGTGGGTCAAATATTTCTTTCGGTGTCACTTTCTGCAGCCCAGCTCTATTGAGAAGAAAAGATGAAATGAAATTTAGGTACCTCAAAATCGTAAACTCAACGTAATAGTCAATTCTAATGTATACCGCGATTAAAGAAGTTCTTAACGTGGGACAACGTTTTTTTTTTATAGAAAAGTTTTCCGGAAGTCATTTCAAATGTTTTTGAAATTTGAAATATGGAAGCGTTATGCTAAAGAGGAATGTTATAGAACCTGAGAAAAACTCTTGTTAGACTGAAAAAAAATGCTTCATTCATTCATCAAAAGATCGGAAATATTTATGTTGAAGTATTTAGTTTTGGACCGCAGTATTTTTCAAAATTTCAGTATTAATTTTCCCGCGATAATGACTTGTTATGCACTCGTTAAATGGAAGCTCAAATTAATACTGTACCCTAGATGTCACGAGCATTCTAAATTTGTTTCCTGGAGATAAAAATCCGGAACAAAGTGCCGTCTAAGTTGATAGCCCCAGGTGCTGAAGTCATCTCCAGGCCGTATGCAGTAGTAGCTAGTTTAGAAAAAGACATGTAAATTACCAACCAATAATTCTAAGGGACGACATTCAGGCCTTTGATGTAGTTTATGTTGTGTTTTAAATGCACTTTCACAGTTAATAATTAAGAGCTTTTGATGCCAAGTACCATTGTTGCATTAGTATGATTGTGTGGCAAGTACAATCATTCCCTTATACCCAGGGAGTCGAGTGAATTCCTAGACCGGACCGGGAATCGAACCCAGACACCTCTAGCATGGTGTTGCTTTGTAGCTGCGCCTTAACCGACTGAGCTAAGGGAGGACCCACAGGGTGTTCAATAAGTTCGAATACATTGTTGTGTAGGTGCGCACCATGTGAGTTCTGTCTTTTTGTATGGATGTCAGCTTTAGCCTCATATATAGGCTAACCGACGCGCACGGTGTCGACTTGCTGTCATGAAGAAGCACCGCGACGTCGTAGTAAAGAGAGGTGAGCCACCCGGAGACATATTCTGGCGGTTGAAATCCCACGGGGTGAAGCGGAATTTAATCTATAACATCATCCGTCGGTACCGGGAGCCGGCCTCGGCCAAGGACCGTTCGAGATCCGGGTGGCCGTGTTCGGCGAGGACGCCAGCAGCCATGAAGGTGGTGAGGGAGCGGGTTCGTCGAAAAATGAATCGCTCGATCCAGAACAACGCTGCTGACCTGGATGTGTCGATCGAGACTGCCCACACCATCATGACGAAGGACCTGGGATACAATCCGTACAAGAAACGCAAGGTTCACGGGGTAACGGAGGCTACAACGAAGAGGAGGCTGGACAGAGCCAAACTGATACTTTCGCGGCACGCAGGTCAGGAGTTCGTGTTTTCTGATGAGAAACTCTTTGTCTTGCAATAGCAACACAATGGCCAAAATGATCGGTTGTGAGCATAAACATCCCGCGGTCCCAGAGCGCCGCATCGGTGATGGTTTGGGGGGCAGTAAAGACTAGACTCGGAAAAAATTAGACACACAAAAATGATCACCAAAAATACATTTTAAATCGGATACTTCTCACATTTTCAGGGACTAAATAACTATATATTACCTATGTTTTGGCATAATTTATTTATTGAATTTCTTCTCCCAAGCTGAATGCTCGTACATTTCTCTTAACACTGCTCATGAGACCATGGGCGAGGCTTTGTCCATCTTCCTTACACAATTTCTCCCAGTTTTTCTTCAAAGCTTCATCGGTTTTGAATGTTTTTCCGCTTTTCTTCAACTTCTTCTTCATTATCGCCCAAAATTTTTCGATCGGACGAAGTTCTGGTGTATTTGGCGGGTTCACCTCCTTCGGGTCACATTAACGCCCTTCGCTTCGTACCAATCTATTACAGTGTACCGTCCGCACTCGCAGATCGCCTGCCACAACAGGTACTTCTTAGCGAATTTGTCCATCTTTCTCTTCCGGAACTTTTCCGGAACCTCCATGCGGGACGTACCGACAAAAAACTCGAGGCCGGGGACTTGTTTGGTGTCCGCCTTGATATATGTCTCGTCGTCCATGACGAGACAGCCTGGCTTGACCAGCCACTCACGGTACAGCTTCCGCGCACGCAATTTGGCCACCGTGTTTTGCTTGTCAGTCCGGTTGGGCGCCTTCCTGACCTTAAAAACACGTAGCCCAACCCGCTTCTTTGGTTTGCTGGACGAACCACTTCGACGAATTGACCTTTTTGGCCACGTCTCGGGTGGAAAGGTTCGGGTTATTCTTAAAGTACTGCCTTATCTTCCGCGCCTTACCTGGGTATTCCGTTTTCGGTTTTCGGCCGCTTCCAGCGCGCCGCTCGATGGTCTTTGTCTCCTGGAACATCTTCACAACGCGGGACAGGGTGGAATGGTGGATTAGAAGCCTTTTAACTATCCATCTGTGCGACTGACCAGGATTATCGATCACCGCGCCCAAGATTTGCTGGCGTAGCTCTTCTTGTTTCGAAAGCATCTTAAAAACTACTTGACAGATCGCAATTAAACTTTGCGCACATAAACATAACACTCTAAACTAGTATTATTCAAAATTTCATTAATTTTTACTTACGCGATAAAAAGTTACACCCAAAACAAAGTGTCGCATTTTTCCGAGTCCAATCTTTAAACAAGAAACGTCTCAAGCTCGTCATACATTACAAAAAGGGGGGGGGGGGGGGGGGTTGCTCCCAGCTAATATGTCGTAAATTGCTTCAATAAAAATTGACTCCAAAAAGAATATTTTGTATTTTCATTTTTTTAACACATTTTTAAAGTGTATTCGAACTTTTTAAGCACCCTGTACACAAACCTCAATTGCAATGGTGTGCCTATGTTGACTACTAATTGCACTGTGGTATCTTCTAATAATACTCCTAAAAGTTTGCATTAGTCTGTAATTTTAAAGTGTGTGCTTCCATTTTAAAGTTTGCTATAAGGGTCAATCAGTTAGGTTGGCTTATGCCAATGACGTTCTTTTTACAGCTCCGAGCTATATAGTTTTTCATAAATGCAATTTACCTTAGTTTTCTGACTATCCAGGCTCTACAGTTCCATTTAAACAAACAAACCACCTTTTTTCTCATTACATACGGCCTACGGCTTCCATGATGCTTCCTTATTTTTTAGAGTTGGACTTGGGCAGCATTCAAGAGTTGACCCGGAATGAATACTCGTTGCCTCAGGGGGACTCAGGATTACATAGTAGAAATTTAGATCAGAGCAAAAAGAATAAATGAAACCGTGATTAGTTGATTGACATTGAATTGAAAGGGAATCAAAATTACACCGAAATGGAAGCGAAATGTAATCGAAATGGAATTGAAATGGATTCAAAACGGATTTGAAACGGAACCGAAATAGAACCAAAATGGAGTTAAAACGGAATCGATACGGAACTGATATGGAACTGAACCGGAATTTAAATGGAACTACCGTGATTCAAACACCCCCCCTCCCCTACATCCAATCCCTACTAAATCCAAGCCCTTCGGTCAATTTTCAATACTTCTGTTCAATTTTCACACCCTGTCGTACACTGACGGAACGATCAACACTTTCTCTTCATATCTTCCATTTCTAGCAAACATTACTGTCCACTCTTGGTGCCTCATGGTGATGAGCGAACATCTACGTTACTTCACGTTACTAATCGTTACTTCAAGTACGGAGAATACAAACATAACAATCATAGTAAGCATGATATTGTAATATAAGACCAATCAAATGCTGTTGCCGAAATAAACTAAAGGGCGATACGGTCAAAATTTGGTCAATATCAACTTGACGTATTTCTTTCAATTTTGCATTTAAAAAACCTGAACACCCCTCATTTTGAAGGTGTGTGTGTGTAGAATGTTGCTCCTATTTTGATTTTGGAATTCACTCTTCAGTTGTCAAAATGCCGTCCAAGCAAGAAGAGCAGCGTATCAAAATTTTGCTCGCGCATCGCGAAAATCCGAGCTACTCGCACGCAAAGTTGGCAAAATCGCTAAAAGTTGCCAAATCAACCGTTACAAATGTAATTAAAGTGTTTGGGGAACGTTTGTCGACAGCCAGGAAGTCTGGATCGGGGGGAAATCGAAAACCGGAAGCCGCTGAGACGACAAAGAGAGTTGCCGGTAGTTTCAAGCGAAACCCTAACCTATCTCTCCGAGATGCCGCAAATAAGCTGGGTGTATCGTCTACAACCGTGCATCGAGCCAAAAAACGAGCCGGACTATCGACTTACAAGAAGGTAGTGACTCCAAATCGCGATGATAAACAAAATACGACGGCCAAAGCGCGATCCCGGAGGCTGTACACGACGATGCTGACGAAGTTTGACTGCGTGGTAATGGACGACGAAACCTACGTCAAAGCCGACTACAAGCAGCTTCCGGGACAGGAGTTTTATACGGCAAAAGGAAGGGGAAAGGTAGCAGATATTTTCAAGCACACGAAACTGCCAAAGTTCGCAAAGAAATATCTGGTTTGGCAAGCCATCTGTACCTGTGGCTTGAAAAGCAGCATTTTCATAGCTTCCGGGACTGTCAACCAAGAAATTTACGTGAAAGAGTGTTTGAATAAACGTCTGCTGCCTTTCCTGAAGAAACACGGTTGTTCCGTACTGTTTTGGCCGGATTTGGCATCTTGCCATTACGGTAAAAAGGCCATGGAGTGGTCCGCCGCCAACAACGTGCAGGTGGTTCCCAAGGACAAGAATCCTCCCAACACGCCAGAGCTCCGCCCAATTGAGAAATACTGGGCTATTGTCAAGCGGAACCTAAAGAAGACCAAAAAAACTGCTAAGGACGAGCAGCAGTTCAAGGCAAACTGGCTTTCTGCGGCGAAGAAGGTGGACAAGGTGGCTGTACAAAATCTGATGGCAGGGGTCAAGCGTAAGGCCCGGCAATTCGGATTTGGAAAAGCGGAAGCCTAACTGAATATTTTTCTTGAATTTTATACTAATTGAACTTGAAAAAGAAATTTAATTTGATTTTTTAAATAAACGATTTCACCGATTTACACGCGTTTTCCCTTGACCAAATTTTGACCGTATCACCCTTTAGTTGAGGGAATATAAATTCAATAACTTATGATAGTTTTGTATGGAAAACTGTTATAACAAAATTGGTTGTTATAATGAAATTGGTTGTCATTACTTGATGTTTCATCGTTGAAAATGAAGATCTCATCTTCGTCTCAGATTTTTTAGAGACACGTGAACTAGAAGCTTTATTTTGCCAAAATTTAATACTTCTCATGATAGAAACACATTTTCTGTGGAATCAGCTTCCAGCTAAATTAAAAAACATTCATTCACGCAGACGGTTCAATCGCGAATATATAGATTGGCTAGGAGGAAGGAATTATATATGTAATAAGTAAACAAGTTCATCAATGAATTTAGATCTAGAATTTAGGATGTGGTCGCATAAAATCCGATTGTAGGATTTAAGAAGCAAAAGTCCCTACTCTACAAGTATTTTTTGGTATAAATAAATAAATAAATAAATAAATAAATAAATAAATAAATAATGTGCCGCAATGTCGTTGCTTCCAGAGACCTTTTCTTATTCAATAATTTATTTGAACCTACAGCACCTACATAACCTAGCATTAGACTCCATTCCTGTTCCTCTATTGCAAAGGTGAGGCCCATTTCCGTGGAATTTTGAAAATTAAATGCACTCAAACAAAGCAGTTCCCATTCCATGGTCTGCTGAGCTTGAAAGCACTTATGCATAAAAGCCGCTTGACTTCTATCGTCGCATGGATCATGCTTTTCCTGGAAATTACAATGGATTTTAGGTTTTAAAGCGGTCTTAACGAAATGGCACAGCTTTACCCGAATCGTTTAATTCGAAGAAACAGCACAACGAAAAGGTGGTCACAGGTCACAGGCCACCATCAGACTGGCTTTATTCCTGGTTAAACGAGCAGGTATAATGGCTAATGGAGAAGCTTTCGCCCCGCTTAATGGCACTTTAATTATACAATTAGCTTGTTCTTTGACATCCTATTGGCACAACAACAATGGGCGAGTATGCCCCGGCGAAGGAAAGCTAGGGGCAAAAGTGCTCTGGGATGTATTTATGGTGTACGACGGAGGATGCTTGAAGTGGAACTATGTAATTCAATTACGGTTAAACTTTTATAATGGCAAGGGAAATTTTAAGCTTTCACGGTCGCCATTTGACTGTTGGTCTTATTCATACTGTATGTGGCGAGATTGAAATACCGACTTTGCCTCTAGAGAGTTTGAAATGTTTTTCTTTCGAATAAATTCCTACATTAACCCATGTACTGCATGGCAGAATTCCAGTGTTGATTATAAAATGTATTGCATCTTATAATCGGACACGGATTTTCCTGATCCTATTGACTGCGATAAAGCGTCTCTGCTTACGTGGCTGCTCCCCCGTCCCTTTTTTGTCAGCTCCCGTCCGTTGGCAAATAATCATGTGACGTTCCATCTCGCCATTGCTGCCCCTTTTTTGTCGTCATGCAGCATACAGCATTAATTTATTTCCAGGTAAGCGTAGAATTTTATCAAGTCATGATTGGAAGATGGTCCACAGCCGCATGGCAGTGCTGTGCAACAAAGTATGTTTTTTTTTATCTACTATATGCACAATTAATTGAGGTTTTCTCCTCAAAATGGAATAATCCGAATAAGAATCCTAACGATTTTCAACGACAGCATATATCCGTAAATGGACTAGATGAACCTTTTCAACAATTCTCCATAAAACGGAAGTTATCGATTGAAAATTGTGCTCTATTGTTCTTGTCAAACCATGAATCGATGATAACGGTATTCACATTATCATTAATCAATCACTCTTCGACCGAAATTCTCCTCAATTAGCTTATATCATGCCACATTGCCGGCATGCATGTCGAATCACGTTTGCCTTTTTACGCCTTTTGTGGTGAATATATGGGGGCAGAAATTAACCCATCATTATTGAAAATCAATTCTCATTCTCATCAAAGAGTGTACAAAAAGATATACACATTTGGACAAATTGTTGGTGTCATGTTTGGTTATGGTAGTCTCCCAAAATTAAGTCGGATTAGGTGTTGCAATGAAACACAACCATGTTGAAGGTGTCTGAGTTCGGAATTGGAACTAAAGACTGTATTCGATGAAATTTTGACACACAAAATAGGTCACCAAAAATTTTCCTTGAGCCCGATTCTTTTCAAACTTTCTGGAAATAAAGTACTACTAAATGGTTAAGTTTTGACATCATTGGTTTATTGAACCTCTTCTCCCAACCCAAATGCCCGCACCTTTGCCTTGACCCTTTTCATCAAATTTTGGGCAATGATAGGACCGACTTGCTTACTTACTTTTAACCACACTTTCTTTAGTTCAAGTTCATTTTCTATCAGTTTTGGAGTTTTAACGAGCTTTGCCTTCATGATTGCCCAACATTTTTCAATTGGGCGAAGTTCCGGAGTCTTTGGAGGGTTGACGTCTTTTGGTACAAAAACTACATTATTATCTTTGTACCAGTCTAAGACGGGCCGGGCATAGTGGCAAGATGCCAAATCCGGCCAAAACAGTGTTGGGCCATCGTGAGATCTCAAGAAGGGCAGAAGCCGTTTTTGGAGGCATTCGTCCTTGTAGATTTGTCCGTTGACGGTCCCAGAGGTGATGAAGGGATGACTCATTTTGCCACATCTGCAGATCACTTGCCAGACAGGGAATTTTTTGGCGAATTTCGACAGTTTCTTCTTCCGTACACTCTCCGGAACGGCCAACTTAGCGGTGGCGACGTAGTGTTCCTGTCCTGGCATTGGTTTGGTGTCGGCTTTAATGTAGGTCTCATCGTCCATCACAATGCAGAACGGTTTTGTGAGCCACTCCCTGTACAGTTTTCTTGCACGAGTTTTGGCCACCGAGTTCTGTTTATCGCTCCGGTTCGGTGCCTTCTGGACCTTGTACACATGTAATCCAGAACGTTTCATTGTTTTCTGCACAAAACAAACTGAAACTTTCGCCTTTTTTGCAACATCCCTGATCGAAATGTTGGGATAACGCTTAAATTGGTTCAATACCGTCCTGGCCTTCTCCGGATTTGATGTGCCACGTTTTTTGCCACTACCATTTTTCCGCTTGGTTGTATTACGGTCTTTGAACGTTTTGATCACATGAGATACGGTTGAATGTACGATTCCGAGCTGTTTTCCGATCCATCGATGAGAAGCGTTTGGGTTTTCGAAGTGAGTGCCCAAAATTTGTTGGCGAACTATTTCTTCATTCGAAGCCATCACTGAAATCACTCGACCGATTTTCACGAAGCTCATTGACACACAATTGACACAACACAATGAAATACATTTAGTTAAAATTTCAATAATTTTTGCCCACACGCTAAAAAGTAACGAACAATTGCGTGTGTCCAAATTTCATCGAATACAGTCTTTATTGTTTTTTTTTTTTTTTTTTTCTCCTCCCCCCTCCCTTCTTCCAACAACACCCACCACAACACAAACAAAAAAAAAAGAAATATAGAGAGTCGAAAAAAAAAAAAAAAAAATAATTAATTTTTTTTTACTCCCCACCCCCCCCCACCCCCGCGGGGGGGAGTAGGGAAAAAAATTACGACACCGACTAAGTAATATTGTTTTTTTTAAAAATAAAACAAAAAAAAAAAATTAAAAACAAAAAATTTTTGGTTTGTGTTATTTACATGCGCAATGTTGTCCGTACGAGATAAAAGAAAATAAGCAAATCGTTTTCGAAAGGATTTTGTTCCCGTCTAAGTTTGTCGCATTGCTTCCTGGGAAAACTGATGACAGTGGACTACAAGCCAGAAGTTGGAAGAAAACCAGGAACAGCGCACACACAAAGAACGAGACAGCACTCCTAAGTATCATTGCCAAAACCATTTGGCTTTATTTAGTTTTATTAAAGCTTTATGAAAGCCACTAGAAAACAATTTGGTTTTATTATGGCACCAATAGGTGCCAATAGGTTTCATATTTTTGTCAGGTTTATCATAACCTACACCACTTGTTTACAAAGATATTGAAACCTTGCTTTCTCAAAATCCTTTACTTCTATCAAAGGTTTTATTACGACTTTATGAACTCGTAAAATGCTGTATTGAAATGCCGTTTAAGCACTCATTCAAATTATCTTATTATGGTAAGTTGAAAAAGCACTCCAGAACCGTCTTGCCTCCAGTTAATGCATTAAACGGCAAATTGGCATTGAGGGAAGTCAATGTTGTTTGAAAACGGCAAAAAAACGTGACCAAATAGTTTAACAGCAGTCATTTCGAAGATAAATTGGCTTTTTGGCAAAGCTGGGATTTTTTCCAAGCGCCATTTTGAAATGTAAGAAATAATTGAAATGTGAAAATAAATGTATAAAATTTTAAATGTAATGCAAATGAACTGTTTATTGGAGACCTATTTCGGCATTCATTATGATAAGCTTGATGAGTTCCATCCATGTTTAGGAAATTCATGATTAGTTTATTGGAGAATAATTTATTCAATATACATGTTTTAATCTTGTATTTGTTGTTATGAACACGAATAATTTCCAATGCGCATTAATTTTGGACTCTTATAGTGCCAATATTCACCATAAAATTAAATGCGCATATGATTTTGAGCATGATATACTGTTAAAAAAAAAACTCCAAATGTTTTGGATATTTTGCCTTCAAACCAAATTTTTCGCAACATTAGATATTATGTTTTACTGCTAAATGAATCAGAAGAGCAGAAAACCGAACAGAGCAGAACAACAAGAACGAACCACGATATCACAATGAAGTTTGACAGCTGTGGCCATTTTGCGGTATGCTGATTTTCATGGCAGCCAATAGGATTGATGAAGGGTCTCAAGTGGTTCTAAAATCTTTCACTAGAATATTTTCAAAACTTGTATGGTCTTATAAAGGTTTTATTAACTTTTTTCCACAACTGTCTATAGAGGTGACCACTTTGTACACATTTCAGCTTTAAAGAAGCATAGATGGGGTGTTGGTAGACAGAGCAGTTTTGAATGTTGTTTTATCAACAAAGCCAGGAGGAATGCTATACGGCTGGAATATAACTAAAATTGTTACTTGGGACTGATTGCTCATACCTAGCAGAATTTGAACATTTTGACGTGGGACGCGGCCAAAACACCTAATGTTCCGGAATGTTTCGTCCAGAGGGTCAAAAAGCGATCCGGATTGAAAACGCACACGGTGCAGAACTTCCCAAATCGGGACGAACGCAGTAGAGTGTTGCCAAATCGCTGCCAGGAAATTCTACACAAAGCTGCTATCAAAGTACTGGTGCTGCGTCATTTATGATGAGCTCTACATCAATGTGGATTTTAAGTAGTTTCCAGGACATGAATATTTCGGGTAACTTTGCTGGGGACGATTGTTTCAAATGGAAGAAGCTTCGAAGATAAAATTTTCAAAATTCGCTTCAAAGAACCTGATTTGAAAGGTCATATTCACTTGAGGCAAACGGAGTGAAGCATTCGTGTCCAAAGGCACCATAAACGATGAGATGTACTTAACGGAGTCCCTGAGAACTGCCGTTGGTTATTTTTGAGACAGCATAATCAAAAATCGATGGTTTGGCTCGATTTGACTTCATCCACTATTCCAAATGATATGCAAATAATTCTATGGATTTTGTACCGAAAGATAGAAACCCACCAAACGGTACTGAACTTTGTTCGATCGGATTTGTTTGGGCCATGATTAAGTGCAAACTTTGGAAAACCAAAAGAGTGGCGAAAGCCAAAAAGTAAATGTTGCGGAATCCGAAAAACACCGCGAAAAACCGACCGTCAACAACTGTATAGGCTCTGGTAGAGAGCATCAATCGCATGTTGCGACGACGACGAAAGCAGCTGGAACATGTCAAAAGTAGACTGAATTCCCTACCAGCTCGCCAGAAATCCCTCCCCAGAAAAACCGATAATGGGAAAGTTAAACGCCAATAACTTTCGGTCTCGCGATCGAAGAAGATGGTGTGGTTGCTGCGAGAACTTTCTTAGAATGAATTTAATGTTTTGACTTTTTCTTTTTCTTCCCCTGATTGATCCACAGGCTTAAGTAGGCTAATTAATCCTCGTGTAAGAAGAGTTCAAGATGGGTTTACTTCATAAAAAAATGAGTACAATTTAACAAATTTTGTTTTAAGTGTAAATATTTCAGGTAATCATTTCAGTCGTTACAGGTAAGCATTTCTGTTTTAGCTTGTCGGCCCCGTTGAAACCATCCGCTTCAACAGATGATCGTTGGTGATGACGTTGCAGAAGCCATTCTAATCTGACCTGAGTCATCCCTTTTGTATGCGCTGTCGGACTCGATTGGCAGAACGGACACTTGTGCCCAAGTGGTCATTGGAACAGAGGGCAATTGTCACACTTCAACAGTGCTAGGTGACACTTCTGGATATTCTCGGATAGGCGCCTTCATTTGCTGAACTGGTGTAGCTGACTTGAGTAGTCACGGGACCGACAGCGCCACAAGTTCTGGATCAAGCGTTTCATATCCTGCAAGCGGGTGAGTCTATTAGGAGATTACTCGCTCAAGTCTGGTTCCGGGACAGAGCAGAGGCTCCCCAATCAGCAAATGTCCAGGTGTTAGCGTAGAAAAATCTTCAGAAGAATCAAAGACGGGAGCTAGTGGACGAGAAATTGGTTGCGATAGCCAGAAAGTGGTCCATAGAAAAAGATTTTTTGTTACATAAAACGACGAAAATGATACTTATATAATTAACCGGCAGCCCAAATGCCTTCTGAAACACAGAGACCATACAGGAATGAAGCGGACAGTGATTGCAGGTTGATTAATGTAGTCACTCAATTCCTTGGATTTGAATTGTTACCCGAACTGATGACGCAATAACCTCAATTCACCATCTGCTTCGACGAATGCAGTCGCGTTGTCGTAATGCAGTTCGAGGTTTCAGCCTCAGTGAGCCACGAAAGGTTTTACGGCGTTTATGCACGTGGCGGGGGACAAGTCAGCGAAGACCTCGAGGTGCACGGCCTTAACCACCAGACACACGAATATTGTGACGCATGTTTTGACTGACGCCCCGCTCCAACTCAATGGATGGACGAAAAACGGCCCACAATAATCCATCCCTGAATAGGAATAGGCTCAGGCTGGCTACAATGATGGCCCATTGTGAGACGATCGATTTCAGAAACTCAATTTGAGACGATGATCCTTCCAGGAGTTTTCCTTGGATTTGATCCAGAGTAGAACAGTTATGGAGTCGCTTCAGAATTCTAGCAAAATGTTTAGAGTGAAGTTGCTTTATTCTGATGATAAAGCTTGCTTTAGATAGAATTGGAACAAAAACAATTGCCTGTATTTCAGTTATTTAAATCAAGATCTTTTTTTATACAAATGTATAAACTCAAGATCTTTTTTTATACAAATGTAGCGTTTTCTTCATACTTTTAAGAAAAAATACGGATAAAATTATTCGTCACGGTTTCGAAGGAATTCTCGAATTTTTCCTGTAACACTGCTCATTAGGCGGCGCACACCTTCTTCGTCCATCGTTTTAACTATCTTATTCCACCAGGTCTTCATCTGATTGATGTCTTTGACAACCTTTCCCTTTGCCTTGAGTCTCCTCTTCATGATTGCCCAGTATTTCTCAATAGGGCGGAACTGGGGGCAGTTGGGTGGGTTAACGTTTTTCGGAACAACCTGGACCCCTTTCTCTGCATACCATTCTTGAACGACTTTGCTGTAATGACAGCTTGCCAAATCTGGCCAAAACATTACGGGATGGTCGTGGGATCGAATGAACGGCAACATTCGTTTTTGGAGACACTCTTTTTGGTATACTTCCGACGTCATTGTCTTATTTGTAACGAAAACTTTCGTTTTTTTGCCACAGCTGCAAATGCCCTGCCAAATCATGAATTTTCGTGCAAATTTGTCGGCAAAAACAAATTTAAATTTGGCTGGAACATCCCCCCGAGCCGTTGCCAAGTAAAATTTTTGACCTGGGATTTGCCCGAAGTCAGCCTTGACATAGGTTTCATCGTCCATCAGAAGACACCCGTCGAACTTGGTCAGCACCTGGTCGTATAGCTTCCGAGCACGGATTTTGGCCACACTATTCTGTTTTATGGTCTGATTTGGCTGTTTGCTAGCTCGATACGACTTGATTCCTTCCCGGAGTCGAGTTCTCCTCACGGTACTATGGGCAGCACCGAATTTTCTGGCCAAATCACGGTCCGACAGATTGGGATTCCTCTTAATCGTGTTCAAAATCTTACCACGCAGTTTCCGGTCGACAGTTCCACTCCGACGATTGGCTTGAGGCTTCCGAATCGTCGTCAATGTTTCCTTATACTGTTTGATAACGCGCCATAGAGCGATTCCACGAACAAGTGGGAAATTTTTCCAGTTTTTATTTTTTGTATTTTTTTTTATTTGCATGAAACCTTGCATACAAGTTTTTGGGGAAGAAAAACGCCGTTTTGCATACTTGGTTCGCCATTTTGAATGTAGCCTTACTTATGAGAAGGGCCTATGAAAAATGCACATGATATCTTCAAAAAATTGTATCTCGGAAACGGTTCTTCCGATTGGTTTGGTGTCTTCGGCGAAGTTTTAGACAATTGTTGGTGGTATATGGAGAAAATATGCACGGTAAAAAAAAGTTTGGTTTTTGTGTTTTGAACTAAAATATAGATTTTTCCTTAAAAGTTACATGTCAATAATTTTTTAATTATCCTTATGTTATAGCTGACTGAAAATGCTATCTAGTGCACAGTGGATTGTTCTGGAGAAAAATAGGTTACAATGAAAAAATTTTTTTTTTTAAATTACAATTTTCAAAAAAGCTATTAAGAAAAGTCAAAAAAGTTTGTCACTCTGATTTTATGAAAGTACATCAAATTTGCAAGCAAAAAGTACTTCGGTAACATTTTTCTAAGATGCACCGTTTAGAAGATATTACTGATTTAATATTGATTTTTTTGATAACTTAATAAGTTTTGGCCCTTTTCGGATGTACTCCGTGTTTTTCCAGTTTCAAAAGTATTTTTTTCGGAAAGATTGGAAAATTTTGAGTTAAAATGACAGTGACAGCTCAAAGATTCGAGTGAAATTCTCTGCCTTAACAGTATTTTGAAAAACAAGTTACAAAATCCCACTATCAGAAACAATGATTTCTTCAAGTGATTTTTGGTGCGTTGTGCTGAAAACGTGCTAACAAGTATTAGATACAGGTAATTAGATACCAGTTAGCTGTACTACGTACAGTTGGTGATTGTAAACATGGTCTTTGTTGGAACTAGTCCACCATGGCCCCGCTGGCCATAACGAGGCTAGCTCCGTCGATGACCGTTTCTTAATAATAAATAAAAAGAACGCAGTCTTAGTCACCTTCCATCAAACTAGACGGCTGCCGACTGATACCTCAATCAACAACCGCCGCACTCTTTATTTATTCCAGGTATATACAATTTACAATCTTCTTCAATAACAATATACCTACGCCAGCAAATCTACCTCGCTCCAACTCTCCAAACTCGTACCTGAAGGTTCGACGATACCTGAGCGTTCAACTCTACCTATCTTCCAACAGTCTTTACCCAGCATTCTATGATTTCTACCCGTGAGCTGTATAATAATGTCTGACTCGGTTCTGAATTCATCCAGTATCTACCAAACAGTAAATGCAGAAAGGTTGCTAGTAGCATAGTGATTATAGTAATTTCAGCCCATAATCCTGTGTTTTTGAACGAGATCCAGTGTTGTTTGATAACATAATAATTTTAAAGGAAAGTGTAGCACGTTTTGGTGCAAAGGTAAGTTTTAAATACACATTTTAATTATATGTTTTGTGATATTTTCGTACAAAACTAACAATTGGAAAATATTTTCTACGTTACAGATTACAAAATGAGTAAAATAAGATGTATTCGCCCATTCAAAGACATTCAGTGTTCGAAAGAGCTGCGATATCTCACGGATGGTATCATCCAAAAACTAAAATCAATTGGATTTTCCAAGGTATCCACACTGAACACCAAGGATTTTCGTATTTGTTCGTCTTGCCGTCTACATATTGATTCAAGAGCTCACCTCACCCAAAACGAAGAACAAAGCGTAGCCGGCGGCTCAAGGATGCCAACTGTTCAGACCATACCTGATGTACCTGATTCGCAAAGCTATGAAAGTTTGGTCACGATACCATCAGCGTCAACGCTAAGCACAATTCAATCAAATGAAGACTTCACGATGCCTGTAGACGTCGAAATATTCAACCGAGGAATAGCAGCTATTCGTGTTTCGCCTATAGATTTAGGTAAGGTTAAAAATGTTCACTATCCTGAAAAAAAAGTGCGCTGAAATCGTCGAAGGTGTACGAAGAGATCTTTTTAAATTAGACGCTAAAACAGAAAAAGCAAACGAGTTTGATGAAGCCATAGAAAATATGAAAATTAAATTTTTAAATTCAGCCACAAGGCAAGAAAAACTATCAATTTTATCATTGTTACCAAAATCATGGTCAGTAAAAAAATTGTAGACGAATTTAAAACCAGTAGTAAAATGGCATCAGATGCAAGAAAGGAAAGAGATAATGTATTTGATTCATCCCAAGGTTCATGCTCTGGAAAAGCTTTGAGTAATGAAACAAAAGAACTGGTTTTGAATTTTTTTGAGGACGATGATATAAGCCGTGCAATGCCAGGCCAAAGAGATTTTGTTAGCGTAAAGACAGGAAATAAGAGATTAGCTGTTCAGAAAAGATTGTTAATGATGACATTGAGAGAAGCTTTTAATCGCTTTAATGAAATTGCCATCTACGAAGATGTAAAACTGCCCAGATACCTCAGTTTTAGAAGACAGTTTATTGGAACAACTGGAAGAAAACTTTGTTGAAAAGCTTTGATTCGAACAATAGGTTACCACTGACAGATGTGATTTAGAAACTATTATTATTATTTTATATTGTAAAGCAAACCGATGAGTTTGTTTCATTTTTCAGCTCAAAATTAGAAAGTTTGATTCCGCATGATTTTGTAAAAACCGAACAATCCAATTTTTTGAAAACTACAAAACAAAACTTGCAAGATGGTGAATTTTTAGCTATTTGTGACTTTTCTGAAAATTACAGCTTCATTTTGCAGGATGAAGTTCAATCACACCATTGGAACGTGCAACAGGCCACAATCCATCCTTTCGTAATATATTATACTGAAAATATGCAAATTAAATATTTTAGCTTCATTATAATTTCTGAAGAACTAAGACATGATTCAGTCGCTGTTAATTTGTTTATTGATAAAATGATAAACTTTTTACAAATTGATCAAAATAAAAACATAAAAACAATTTATTTTATGTCAGATGGTGCTGCTTCAGAGTATAAAAACCGAAAAAACTTTTCTAGCCTTTGTAAATTTAAGTCAAAGTATGGTATTGACGCTGAATGGCATTTCTTCGCAACATCGCACGGAAAAGGTCCATGCGATGCTATTGGAGGTACGATAAAAAGCATGGCTACCAGAGCAAGTTTAGCCAAAGAACGCGAATACCCGATAAAGACTGCAAGAGAGTTGTTTAATTGGGCAAACAAACGAAAAGAAGAAGAACTTACAAAGTTGTCATTTTGTTATTCTACTACAGAAGAATACGAAAATATGTCTTTGCAGCTAAATAATCAATATAATAATGCAAAAACAATTTAAGGAACTCAAAAATTCCACTCATTTCTTCCTCTATCAGAAAATACAATAAAGGCAAAGCTTTATTCAAACTGATGCCAAAATATTCGATATTGTTAAGAAAGTTGTGTAAACAATAATTTTATAAAAATACAGGAATAAAAATAAACTGATGATATCCAACATATAATGTTATTTTTTATTGCGCCAATCACCATCCCTGAAAAATAAGCTTAATTCGCTCTTTTGAATCTTGCTAATTGAGGAGCTTGCATTTGTCTCATCGGTTTGATGTCTGTGGCGATGTTCGGCAATAGAGAGAAAATATGCACAGTATAAACACATCCAGTTTAAATGGATTAAACTGTTAGGCGATATGCAAGAGTTGAATGCACATTTTCAACACAATATACCAAAAATCACTTGAAGAAATCATTGTTCCTGATAGTGGGATTTTGTAACTTGTTTTTCAAAATACTGTTAAGGCAGAGAATTTCACTCGAATCTTTAAGCTGTCAGTGTCATTTTAACTCAAAATTTTCCAATCTTTCCGAAAAAAAATACTTTTGAAACTGAAAAAACACGGAGTACATCCGAAAAGGGCCAAAACTTATTAAGTTATCAAAAAAATCAATATTAAATCAGTAATATCTTCTAAACGGTGCATCTTAGAAAAATGTTACCGAAGTACTTTTTGCTTGAAAATTTGATGTACTTTCATAAATCAGGGTGACAAACTTTTTTAACTTTTCTTAATAGCTTTTTTGAAAATTGTAATTTTTTTTTCATTGTAACCTATTTTTCTCCAGAACAACCCACTGTGCACTAGATAGCATTTTCAGTCAGCTATAACATAAGGATAATTAAAAAATTATTGAAATGTAACTTTTAAGGAAAAATCTATATTTTAGTTCAAAACACAAAAACCAAACTTTTTTGTACCGTGCATATTTTTTCCATATAGCACCAACAATTGTCTAAAACTTCGCCGAAGACACCAAACCAATCGGACAAACCGTTTCCGAGATACAATTTTTTTGAAGATATCATGTGCATTTTTCATAGGCCCTTCTCATAAGTAAGGCTAGATTCAAAATGGCGAACCAAGTATGAAAAACGGCGTTTTTCTTCCCCAAAACTTGTATGCAAGGTTTCATGCAAATCAAAAAATATGAAAATTACTCGTTGCTGAAATGATATGGAACCGGTAATTTCTGGGCAATTTCAGCTATTTAGCTAGCTTAGATGCAGACCACAATGGATTTTCCAAATAACTGTGCACAATTTTTTCTCTTACTTCGGCTTCCATGTTGATTGTTTACAAAGTACAGTCAATTTGTGGAGAGTCAAAAATACATACGTGAAGCTGACAAAATTTCCGACACGTGGGCGCCAAGAACTTCCAAACCCGTCCACCAGGAGCGCCACAATATGAGCAAAAGTTTGTTCCAATTCTAAATGAAGCAAGCCTTAGATCAGACACGTTTCATTGATCCTTCTTCAGCTTAAAGTTCCCATAGAAGCGAAGACACTATCCGTATGTTCTGATGAGTTTCACCAACTCTGAGAATTTGTCGAAGAAGGCCGAGTCGATGGCATGTGAATGTAAAAACAACTACGCCTTTCTCCATCCAGCTGTTCTTAAGGTGGCACAAAAAATACTTTTTGAGCCCAGTTCGCGACGAGGTAGTAAAATAACCAAGTTACAGAGCCAAAACCATCCTGCTTTATTAAGTTTTATTAAGGTTTTATCAAAGGCAATAGAAATCAATTTGGTTTTATTATGACACCAAGAAGAGCCAATAGATTTCATATTTCAATCAGGTATATGAGAACCTACACAGCTTGTTTAAAAACGATCTTTAAACCTAGTTTTCTCAAATTCCTTTTACTGATATCAAAAGTTTTATTTTGACTTTATGAACTCAGAAAATGCAGTTTTGATAGGCCGTTTTAGGGCTCATTCATATTATCTTATTATGATCAGTTCAAAAAACATTTTAAAACCATTTTGCCTCCAGTAAATGCATTAAATGGCAAATTGGCATTGAGGAAGCCACCAAATGACCATATAGTTTTAAAGTAGTCATTACAAAGGTAACTTTGCTTAATGGCAGAATTGTGATTTTTTTTTCAATCGCCATATTGAAATATAAGAAATGATTGAAGTGTGGAAAAATAAATGCACCAAATTTTAAATGCAATGCCAATGAACTGTAGATCGGAGATCAATTTCTGTATTTTTTGATATCTCATTGAATTCCATAAATTCATGATTTACTTATCGAATATATTTGATTTAATTTTGTGTTTGTTGTTGTTAACTCACATAATTTCAGAGGCGCATTAATTTTCGGCTCTTATTTTGCCAAAATTAACCACAAAACTAAATCCAAATATGATTTGGAGCATGACACGGTGTAAAAACTCCATTTGTTTTGGATATTTTGATATCAAACAAAATTTCCCGCAACACCAGACCTTTTTTCTCAGTTATTAAATATTTACTGCTAAATGAACCAGAAGAGCAGAGAATCGAACAAAGCAGAACAACAAAAAACAACCTCGATTTCACAGTGAAGTTTGACAGCTGTGTCTATTTGGCCACATTCGGGTTTTCATGGCAGCCAATAGGTTTTATGAAGGGTCTCAAGTGGTCATAACATCTAACGCTAGAACATTTTCAAAATCTTTATGGTCTTATAAGGGTTTTATTAAATTGTTTTCGCAACCGTCTATAGAGTGAGCCACTTTGTACAAATTTTGGCTTTAAAGAAGCATAGAGGAGGTGTTAGACAAAACAGTTTTGAATGTAGTTTTATCACCAAGCCGGGAGGAATGCTATATGGCTGGAATAAAACTTAAATTGTTACTTGGGTAATGTTGGACCATACCATCATAACTTGTCGTTCATAATCGGTGTAGGTTTTGTGAAGTTGGAATTATTTGTGCTTGGATTTTTTAGCGTTAGAACGACACTTTATTTTAGCTCCACTGAATATACGCGACGACACTCCGTGTGATTCGAAAAGACTGTTTATTTGATACTGAATAATCTAATCTATTCCTATCGGGTTTATATGGATCAGCGGGAAGATAGGTAAAGTAATAATGCGTGATAACGATCGGCTACATGATCGGAAGCTGCGAAGGTCTGATAATGGGTTGTATGAGAAAAGATAAGATGACTACTGATAACACAATTCGAGCAGTTCCAATCGTCCATAAATTACGTTACGACTTAACATGCCGGCCACCGTGAAAATGAAAATTTGAACTACTAATTTTAACATTCCTTATTAACTTCAAGCCTGTCAGGTAAGCTAACTGTTATCCATCTACCCGTATCTTTTAACTATCAATTCAATTTAGGTTCTTTGCTATTCTCGTGCTCGTGCTGCGTGGCTGCTTTGTCCTCGGCTGGATCATATTCTGGAAACAAACATAGGCGGCTTTTTCAATCAATCAAAAAGAAAAAAAACAACACTTAACTGGAGCGGAGGCAACCGGCCTCAATGGGTCCGTAACCGATGAACGATGGCATCGAAGTGCTGAGCGTATTGTGCGTGAATCTGATCCGATCCGAGTTGTTGCATGTTTCGAGCTTCGATGAGTATGAGGCCTCATTCGATGGATGGTCCAGCAGCGCATGACGTGCATTCTAAGGTCCTTTTCGCTTGGCTTGCATTCCACCTTGAAAATCCACAAGTCTATCCGACGTATAGTGGATGCATCAGGTTAGCGACAGACCGTCCAATCGTAGCCAGTTTGAACCTCGCTCGTGGTGGTTGGCAGGGGCAAGCGGCGACATCGTAAACGCAGGGAGAAGAAAAATTCTATTAGTTTTTTTTTGCAATTCAATATTATACAACGACTTACATGACCGGGAGGTCATAAAGCATGCTTCATTTAGAATTGGAACAAACTTTTGCTCATATTGTCGCGCTCCTGGTGGACGGATTTGGAAGTTCTTGGCGCCCACGTGTTGGAAATTTTGTCAGCTTCACGTATGTATTTTTGACATTCCGCAAATCGACTGTACTTTGTAAAAAATCAACATGGAAGCCGAAATAAGGGAAAAAATTGTGCACAGTTATTTGGAAAATCCATTGTGGTCTGCATCTAGGCTAGCTAAATAGCTGAAATTGCCCAGAAATAAAGGGTGTCCACGATGAAATTGCCACACTATGAAATTTCTCTAACTTTTCAACCGTTGGGTAGAATTTAATGAAAATTTGGGTGGATTTAGTTCATAGTGCATTATTCACATCCTGCAAGTTTTAAAGTTCTGTGATCAAAACTCGCGGAAATGGAGTCGAAAGAACAGCTCGTGCGTGATAAAAACTTGCGCATTCATCACGAGAACAAGGATCTCTCGCATCGTTCCATCGCTAAAACGTTGGGAATCGCGAATTCCACGGTTTCGCGAGTGATTAAGCGGTTCGAGGAACGGTTGACCACCGATCGGAAGCCCAGAAGTGAAGGAAAAAGTATTCCGTACAACACCAAAAATCACAACCGCGTAGTTGGGGCCTTCAACCGAAATCCGAACGCCTCCGTTCGGGATGTGGCTAAGAAGCTGCACCTAAGCCGAAGTTTCATCCAGAAGGCCAAAACTAAGGCTGGGCTTCGAACGTTCAAGGTACAAAAGGCCCCTAATCGCGACGAGAAGCAGAACAAGTCCGCCAAAACCCGTGCCAGGAAGTTGTACCTCAACATGCTGACGAAAGTTGAATGCTGCATCATGGACGACGAAACATATGTGAAGGCCGACTTCAAACAGATCCCTAGCAACCTGTTTTTCACGGCCAAGGATAAGTGCAGCGTTCCGGAACATGTCCGCACTCAGAAGATGTCCAAGTTTGCGAAGAAATTCCTGGTTTGGCAAGCCATCTGCACGTGCGGGAAGCAAAGTGCACCTTTCGTGACCCAGGACACGATGAACGGACAGGTGTACATAAAAGAGTGCCTCCAGAAGCGGCTGCTTCCTCTCCTGAAGGCCCACAACGTCCCAACAATCTTCTGGCCGGATTTGGCCTCATGCCACTACTCCAAGGACGTGCTGAAGTGGTATGCGGACAATAAGGTCAATTTCGTGCCGAAAATGTTCAACCCTCCCAACACTCCGGAGCTCCGCCCCATCGAGAAGTACTGGGCGATTATGAAGCAGCACCTTCTTAAACGACCTAAGGTAGTGAAGACAGTCGAGGAACTGAAGAAAGTATGGGTTTACATGCAAAAAACGGTTGATTCACAGGTTGTGCAGAATCTTATGGCCGGGGTTAAGGCCAAGGTGCGGGCATTTGCGTATGGACTGTAAATAAAATACGAGTAAAATGGTAAAATGAAGTTTAATAGTTATTTCTCAATCCCTGAAAATTTGATGGCAATCGGATGAAAACTGGAATTTTGCGAATCAATTTTGTGTGTGGCAATTTCATCGTGGACACCCTTTACCGTATGGCGCGTTATCAAACAGTATAAGGAAACATTGACGACGATTCGGAAGCCTCAAGCCAATCGTCGGAGTGGAACTGTCGACCGGAAACTGCGTGGTAAGATTTTGAAGACGATTAAGAGGAATCCCAATCTGTCGGACCGTGATTTGGCCAGAAAATTCGGTGCTGCCCATAGTACCGTGAGGAAAACTCGACTCCGAGAAGGAATCAAGTCGTATCGAGCTAGCAAACAGCCAAATCGGACCATAAAACAGAATAGTGTGGCCAAAATCCATGCTCGGAAACTATACGACCAGGTGCTGACCAAGTTCGACGGGTGTCTTCTGATGGACGATGAAACCTATGTCAAGGCTGACTTCGGGCAAATCCCAGGTCAAACATTTTACTTGGCAACGGCTCGGGGGGATGTTCCAGCCAAATTTAAATTTGTTTTTGCCGACAAATTTGCACGAAAATTCATGATTTGGCAGGGCATTTGCAGCTGTGGCAAAAAAACGAAAGTTTTCGTTACAAATAAGACAATGACGTCGGAACTATACCAAAAAGAGTGTCTCCAAAAACGAATTTTGCCGTTCATTCGATCCCACGACCATCCCGTAATGTTTTGGCCAGATTTGGCAAGCTGTCATTACAGCAAAGTCGTTCAAGAATGGTATGCAGAGAAAGGGGTCCAGGTTGTTTCGAAAAACCTTAACCCACCCAACTGCCCCCAGTTCCGCCCTATTGAGAAATACTGGGCAATCATGAAGAGGAGACTCAAGGCAAAGGGAAAGGTTGTCAAAGACATCAACAGATGAAGACCTGGTGGAATAAGATAGCTAAAACGATGGACGAAGAAGGTGTGCGCCGCCTAATGAGCCGTGTTACAGGATATTAATTCCTTCGAAACCGTGACGAATAATTTTATCCGTATTTTTTCTTAAAAGTATGAAGAAACCGCTACATTTTTATAAAAAAAAGATCTTGAATTCAATAATAAATAACTGAAATACAGGCAATTGTTTTTGTTCCAATTCTATCTGAAGCAAGCTTTACGACCCCCCGGTGTTGTGCAGTGAAACACTGCGATCGATGAAAGAATCTCACTGTCTTTCTTGCTGGGCAGCGTCGCTCCCGCTGTCTGGTTGATTGGGCAACACGCAGATTTTAGAGATGCCCCGCCGATACTCCGTCATTCCTCCGCACATCAACGACACGGATGCAATTGTCGTCTCTCCTGAAGATGTTCGTGACACGGCCGATACTCCACTTCAGTAGATCCTGCAGGAACAACTTTGCCTGAATCAGCACTGGACCGACCAAGCCTAAAGGATCAAAGAGGCGGGCAATATCCGAGAGGACAGTTTGCTTGCTTATCGGCAATTGTATGTTGAACTTCGGCACATGAAATTGTAGTACATCCGTCGAGGCGCCCCATTGAAGACCAAGTGCTTTATTGGGAGTGGCAGTGGAATCGAGCTTGAAAAGGGTACGTTCATCCCTGAGATCAGGCGGAACGACTGACAGAATATCCGAATTGTTTGATGCCCACTTGCGGAGCAACAAACCTGCAGAATTAGTAAGTTCGATAAGTTCCTGGCAGAGTGTTGGGCCCTCCTCAACACTATCGGTTCCAGTGAGCATGTCATCCATGTCATTCCAGTGAGCATGTCACGACCAAGAACAACGGCGGCAGCTGGGTGGCTCTCTGATCCCTCCTCAGAAAGCTGTTTGAGACATCTCGTCGCGAGATACGGAGCCGAAGATGTTCCGTATGTTACCGTTGTGAGCTGGTAAGTTTGACAGCGGGTGTGATGACAAATATCTCTATCGAATGCGTTGCAGCGATTGGTCGGACTCTGCCCAGAGACTGCCGATACATTTGTTTGAAATCAGCGATGATGACGAATTGTGGTATGCGAAATCTAAGGACAATGCTCAGAAGATCGTCTTGGACGACGGGATTAACCAACAGTGCGTCGATGAGAGAAGGACCACTATCCGATGGACATGAACCATCGTAGACTACGGGCAACTTTGTGGTGCTGCTATCTGGTCTAACGATGCAATGGTGCGGCAAATAGTAGGTGGGACCTGCAGTAGGCAGCGAGTCATCTATCAGCTTCATATGTCCCAACTGCTCATATTCTTGGAAAAAATATGGAATATGCTTCCTTCAGTTTGGGACTGGCGTTGAGACGGCGTTCCAACGAGTAGAACCGATGATCGGCAATATCTTGGGAGTTTCCAAGCCGCGAGGTAACCGACGGTTTGGTTGGAAGAGCGACGACGAAACGACCAGATGAATCTCTTCTCGTCGTTTGTTTGAAATATTCCTTGCACTCCGCTTCTTCGATGGAAAGGATACTCTTGAAATGGCAAGACTCCACCTCCCAAAACCGAGCCAGCTGATCCTCGATTGATGAGTTGATCGAAACGTGTGCGATATTGGCGACTTGCGGAGAAGGCACAGGGGTCTGACTTGTCCCGGACACCACCCCTCCCAAAGCGGTATTCTGCAAAACGGGCGTTCCGGAGCTAGGCTTGATCTGTCCGTTACGGAGAAGGTCATAGAAGATGTCGATGCCGGATATCAAGTCGATGGAGCCTGGTTTGATTGAAGGTTGGATCCGCCAGAACAATATCAGACGGCCAACTGGATCTGCAGACAACGACGTTTTGATTCGCAACTCCAATCCAAACACACCACCATCTTCGGTATCCAGTCTCATCGGGTGGATTTCGAGAATAATTGGAAATTCCATGTGCTTTCGAAGCTGACGAAGTCGAAAGCACATGGAATTTCCAATTATTCTCGTAATCCGCCCGATGAGACTGGATACGGAAGATGGTGGTGTGTTTGGATGAAGTAAACGAGAGACCAACGCCGCTGATTGGTACAAACTCCTTGCTGCGACGTAGTTTTAACCGTTGTGCGAGATGCTCCGAAACAAAGTTGAGCTGGGATCCGGAATCCAAGAGAGCACGGGCCCAGAGCGAGGAACCAGATGAAGTGGAGACCTTCACAAGAGCAGTAGACAGCAAGACAGTTGCAGAAACGTTGAGGTGGGCTTCGGCGAAGGGCATCGAAGAGTGGCTTGTTTGGGGGGTAGGGACCGCGGTGACTTGGGTTTGGTTTTCTACTGGAGATGGTTTCTTCGGTGGAGTAGACTGAGACTGGTGGCTAAAAGTTGACGATGATGCTGAGGGTGACTGATTGAGCGTGGATGACGAAGATTTGGTGGAAGGTTGGACCGATTGGGTACTTGGGGCGACAATCCGTTGGTGCAGCATCGTATGGTGTCTTTGTTGGCAAACTCTGCAGGTACCACTCGTACAAGCTTTCACGAGATGCGAAGGCGACAGACAGCTGATGCACAGAGCGTTCCTTTTTGTGGCATCAAACCGCTGTGGAGGAGTCAATTTTTCGAAAGACTTCGCATTGGTATGGTGAGTGGGCAGACTGTTTGCAAAAAGGGCAGCATTTCTGAGCCGTCATTGCCGAATGCACTAAATTTTGCTTGGGTGCTGTTGAGAAGGTGGTGCGCTGGGAGGAGGAACGAAACGAATCGGACGATCGAGATTTGGAAGCGTCGACTGATTGCAAAACTAAACTTTGGCTGCGTAGGAATTCAATTAGCTCAGTATATGGGGGCACCATCGTTGACTTTCTGTGCGTCTCCCAGTGACGCAACGTTACTGGATCTAGACGAGAGCTGAGCATGAAGACTAACAGCGTGCTCCAATTCCCCGGCTGTTCACCCACTTTCTCCAGCATTCGCAAATTGCGTTCGAATGCATCGATCAAACGACTTAGAGCTTCATGACATTCCTTTTTTATTGGATCGATCATAAAAAGTGCCTCGACATACGATTTGACGATTAGATATTTATTATCGTATCGCTTTTCAAGGAGACGTGACTTCGATCACTTCGATGACACGTTTCGCATCCTTCGACAAAGAAGATAGAAGGTAAGAAAATTTGTCCACACTACTCAGTTGGGGGTTCGAGTCGATCAAGGACCGGAATGAGTCACGAAACGATAAACATTCTCTGATATTCCCATCGAAAATTGGGAGTTTGATCTCCGGCAGTTTGACTCGAGTCTGTGGGACATTCACAGGGGCAGGTTGTCATGGTTCAGCGGCATTAGCGCGAAGCTTGGACATTATGAAACCCTTCATTCTCAAATACTTGAGTTCTACTGAGGCACGGGCTACGCAACTCGCCTGTTCCACCGACTGGGGCTGACCTTCTTCATCTTCTTGTTTTTCTTGCTCTAACTTCTGCTTCACCTTTCCTTAATATTCTCCCGAACACTCCATCAGCAACCTATTCTCCTTATATTTATCGAAAATCTCAGTTAAGTAATCCAGCCAGCTCTCAAGCATGTCCCTATCTCTATCCTCTTCATAAGTATCCACCAAATGCAACATATTATTTGACGAGTCGAGACAGAATCGCTCACTCTTCGCTAACTTTTTAAAATTAGACGGCATTATGACTCTTGCCTACGGCTATGCCTCAATAGCCGTTTCCAAGTGCCTATTCCTTTGGCAACGGGTGAATCAGCGACCGTAAGCTCCAACCACTCTTGGTTCACTGCAGCCTACTTGAAACGATTAAATTTTTCTCTCTTGATCCACTAGTTTTTTTGGGTTCGATATTCAGTTTCGTTTCTCGGTCCGTCCGCCGGCTTTAGTCACACCCGACGATATCACTTCGAACCGACGACGACGACGACAAATCACAAGCACAAATTCCAAGAGCAAGAATCCGGTTCGAAGGATCAAACTTTATGTAGGTTTTTCGAAGTTGGAATTGATGGTGCTTGGATTTTTGAGCGATAGAACGACACTTTATTTTAGCTCCACTGAATATACGCGACGACACTCCGTGCGATGCGAAAAGACTGTTTATTTGATACTGAATAATCTAAGCTATTGCAATCGGGTTTATATGGATCAGCGGGAAGATGGGTAAAGTGATAATGGGTGACAACGGCTACATGATCGGAAGCTGCGAAGGTCTGATAATGAGCTGTATGAGAAAAGGTGAGATGACTACTGATAACACAATTCGAGCAGGTCCGATCGTCCATAAATTACGTTACGACTTAACAATCTGAGTCGCAAGCATTCCTCGGGATATTCGATCAGCAGGATTGACTTCAGTCGGAACATGTCTCCACTGAAAAACCCTTTCTGAGACGTTGAATTTCAGCAACTCGATTTGAGATGAAGATCTTCCAGGAGTTTGACTTGGATTTGATCCAGCGTAGGACGTTCGAGGAATCACTCCAGAATAACACTGGTTCAGTGAAGTCCGTGTTCATCGCAAGAATGTAGACTTTTGTTGTAGATTTGTGTAGATTTAAAATAAGTAAGTAAGACAGTTAACATCAAGTTATGCCTTAATTTACAGTGACAGCCTTTGCACAGTGGTTAAAACGTCGATTTTAACGCTCTCAACTGATAGCTCCCTAAGTAGTGGAGCTAGGGCGACGCTCGAGTAACACATCTTCATGATTTTATGTTGAGTAAGCTTCTATGTAACTAAATCTTGTCATTTAAAAGTATTTTCAACCATTATAAAACTTGTGTGTTGCTTGGGTGGCGTCTGTGGCAAAGTTGATGGATATGACATGCTTCGTATTTTGACGACATGACTTTTGTGATCAATTCCCCTATATGTGAGATAAACATTCAACTTTTTTTGGATTTTCAGATAGAGCGTTCATGCCCTCAGCAAAGTTGTAGAAAAATTCAATACAAATAACTTTCCTCAAAACATATGGATCTTATGTTGAACTCAATTGGAGATAGGGAGCGTTTTATAAGAACTAACCATCAAAAACACATTTTTCACAGATTGTGTTTTTTAAACAGGTCTTGACGGTACTGATCTTTATCGTTGTGGTTCAATATTGCGAGCCATGGCATGCAGAAGTAAAATTAACACGACCGCAATTGTTGACTATTGCAATGAAACAGCTGCTAGCAAAAGAAGCGGTTGAAATTGAAAACAGAATTGAAAATATAAAATGTTCTATTAAAAATAATTGAAATAATAATCGGTTTATTAAATGCAAAATTAAGCTGAAAATAATGAGTTTGAAGGTATGATAACCATGAAAACGTTATTTTTGTATACTGTTTGAATCATGATATTTGTTTTAAACATAACTCCCCAGCACAGTCGCAAATTATCAATATACGAGACCACACTGTTTGTTCTTTTCGCGCTGTGAATAATACTGGATTATCGTCTTATCACGGTATAAACCCTTCGTACAAAAACTCTCAGGTGAACATTCACACCTGTAGAGTGTGAATCTAGTGTTATATAGTACTTTGAACCGAAGTTACAGTGTTACGAACTTGTCAGTTTTCACCAACATATCGGCTGTTGTCAGTGGCTAGCTAGGTTCTTTGTCTAGCTGAAAACTCGTGTATCTTGTGGTTTTATAGTATTACTACTGAGAGTGTTTCCGTAAAGTGAAAAACCCGGCCCCATGGCCGGCCGAAGTGCGCCCACAGGCGATCCGCCTGATGGTGGCAGATGCCCCGGATGGATGCTCCATGAAGATGAACTAAGTCAAACCATCGCACTGCAGATGAAGGTCCGCACAACGAAAAACAACAAAAGCGAAACCAAAACCGAAACCGAAGCTGAACTGCGTTTACCATCAGACCCTTTTGTGATCGCCAATGCCGTGATAATGGCACTAGGTGTAAATGATGCGAGAAAAGTTCACGCATCTAAGGAAGCCCGGGGTAGTCGTTATATACTTCGCACAAAATCTAAATTAATTTGTGAAAAGTTGAAGCAGATTCGCGAGCTCTCCGATCGCACTCCAGTGGAAATTATTGACCATCCTACGTTGAACGTCGTCCAAGGTGTACTATATGATCCAGATACTGTTGAAAAAACTGAGGAGTACATTCTAGAAAATTTGAAAAATCAAGGTCTATGTGGAGTCCGCCGAATTAAAAAACGACGTGGTGACAACTTGGTGAACACGCCACTGCTAGTCATCACAATACAAGGATCGGTTCTGCCGCAGTTTATGTATTTTGGATTGTTACGCATCAATGTTCGCCAATATTATCCATCGCCGATGCTGTGTTACCGTTGCGCTAACTATGGACATTCAACTTCTTTGCTTAAATTGTTCTGGAATACACGAAATGACCGAAGGAATCTCATGCCAGGCACCAGCCTTTTGTAATAACTGCAAGGGTGGTCATTCCCCAACATCTAAGGAGTGCCCAGTATATCGCGAGGAAGAAGCAATTATACGCTTGAAGACAGATCGTGGACTGACATATGCCGAAGCTAGATCTGAATTTCGATTGACACACCAAAGGCCAACATATGCCAGTGCGGTGAAATCTAGGCTCTGCTCGCAAACTGACGAAAAGGATCGTACCATCGAACTTCTTCGAAAAGAAATTGAGGCTTTGAAGGAAATGATCTCAGCACTAAAACCCCAAATAACCAGTGACCTACGAACCCCAACACGATCAAAAGCCTCATCCGCATCGGGAAATGAGACAATGGAAAATATTTCGATTTCAAGTAACGAACCATCCACAAACAAAGCAACTCGTAGTGTGGCACCGCTAACAGCAGCACAGCAACAGCAGCAAACATTTAATATCAGTCACGAAAAGATTAATACCAGAAGTCTAAAAAAACCGATCATCGAACGAATGAAAATGAACTGGAACGAATGGACCTTGACATATCAAGAGCCAACAAACGAAAGGGTAACGAAAACAAACCTTCCCGACTCACCAGAGCGAAAGAAAGGAATAACGTTATCGGACTCTAGTAAACAACGCCACTCTAAAAGAAAATAATAGACCAACAATGCAACAACACTACCCCTGACCTGGCAATGAATCTGGACGTGATATATGGAAACCGACACGACAACAAAAAGAACGACGACTCTGACACGGAAACTGACTACGAGTATGGAAATCGGAATAAAACCAACGACAGCAATATAAAACATCATACCAGAAAACCACCTAGCCTAACCAGCATCAACACAACTCATACTATTGAATTCTACCCATCAACAACGGCATCGACGCCTAACGCAGATATGCAGCAAGGCAAAAAAGAGAAGAGTGTAATCTCACCTCTCTCAAACGTGGAAATGTATACCTGTGGTATGGTAAAGCCTAATTGGGTTCAACCAATAATGAAACTCTACCTTTACCACCGAAAGTAACGAGTAACTCTGCTCTGTACGATCAACTATACCAACAAATACAGATACCCAGTACCAGTAAAAGCCGAAACAAAAAAACACATCAATCATACCAAGACGCGCCAAACGCGAGGCCTCCCACGTCAGCCCTGACCAGGGATGTTCCGGGTTTACTCGAAGAGCCTCTGGCGGCAGCTGACGTGGGCCGCCTATTCTTACAGGCAAGTACATCGATTCGTTCCCAAACAGGCTCAGTTGTATCTCCGACGTATTTTCCCACTATTACAGTACATCATCCAATCAAGCAAGGAGTTCTGGAAAAATTTAAACATCATGCTAAAACACCAGACGCAGTGCTATGTGATATTCTGTATCACCAGAAATCTTGCATGTGCGACAATACACATCAACAACACCATGATTCGCCAAGCGCGAGGCCTCCCACGTCAGCCCTGACCAAAGATGTTCCGGGTCTACCCGAAGAGCCTCTGGCAGCAGCTGACGTGGATTGCCTTTCATCACAGGCAAGTATCCTTATAAATTCCCGATCAAGATCAGTGGTATCGCCGTCATCCCTCCAATCTCTTCTAGTTCCTGGTAACATTCAAGCCACCCTCAATATGAATCCAAATGAATCAGTTTCGGAGACTTCCAGTGTCGGGTCGTTCAGCCATAACACTGCGACAAACCGTCATACCTTCGCCATACAGTGGAACATCAGTGGATTACGCGCACACCGTGACGATCTGCAAATCCTAATCACCAAGTACCAGCCAACGATAGTATGTCTGCAGGAAACCAACGCTGGAGCAAGCAAAATGCCTACCAACTATCTTGGAAAAAACTACCATCTCCTACTTAGCCCCGGTTCAACCCATGGGAGACAAGGTGCCGGCTTAGCAGTGAACGACATGACACACCATTTGAAAGAATTAAACTTTAAACCAATATTCAAGCAGTGGCAGTCAGAATCTTTACGCCCGTGGAGATGACAGTGGTGTCATTATATTTATCGCCAAATGATAGAGATGCTAACGACAAACTACGCAACCTAATTGAGGAACTCCCAACACCCATAATGGTGCTAGGGGACTTAAATGCACATCACGCTGCCTGGGGTAGTCGGTTTACGAATAAACACAAACCGGCACTCAAGAGGGGCAACCAAATTATAGAAACTGTGGTTGAACACAATATGGTTGTCTTGAACAACGGGTCGCATACACGGGTTGACCCCGCATCGGGGAATACGCAAGCTTTAGATGTCTCGATATGCTCTGCCTCTATCGCTAATAAGTTTACTTGGGAAACAATTCCTGACTGTGGTGGTAGTGATCACTTTCCAATTTTAATTCGCATTCTTGGTAACTCGACTGAGGCCAGGGTTAGGAAAAAATGGATTTACACCGAGGTGGACTGGCAACGGTATGAAGAACTTACCAGTGAGTCTTTACGCCCAGGACAAACCCTTACGGTAGGCGAATTCACACACTGTATCATTGCTGCAGCTGAATCGACCATACCAATGACCAGCGGAAAAATAGGAGCAAAATCTGTTCCTTGGTGGAACCCAGAGGTAGCTCAAGCTGTCAGAGAACGGAGAAAATGTCTTCGGACATTACGCCGACTTGCCAAGGGCGATCCTCGTAAAAATGCAGCTTTGAAGCAGTTTCAAGCAACACGATCTAAATGTCGCAACATAATTGGCGAAGCAAAACAGGCAAGCTGGGAAAACTTTGTAGATTCCATTAATCCTAACAGTTCGAGTAGTGAAGTTTGGACCAAAATCAATCAACTGAAGGGTAAAAGCAAAAGAAATATAGTTACTCTCAAATTATCAGATGGATTCACAAACGACCCTAACAAAGTAGCAGATGCATTCGCTGACGAGTACCAAAGAAAATCGTCTGATGCTAACTACACGGAAAAGTTTCGCAAGGCGAAACTAGCTGAAAAATTTGTTCTACCAAATTCATTACGCCCACAGGACTATAAGCAGTTCAACCAAGAGTTTTCCATGGACGAGTTACTATGGGCTCTCGACAGACGAGCGGGATCTTCTACTGGAAACGACAATATTGGTTACCCCTTATTACAACGACTACCATTTGCAGCAAAGCTGTCTCTGCTCGAACTATATAATCGAGTGTGGGAAAGTGGCCTATTTCCTACTGAATGGAAAGAAGGTGTTATAATCCCGATCCCCAAGTCCGATGGTGATCGGTGTAGATCGGATGGATACAGACCCATTACTTTACTCAGTTGCTTGGGAAAAGTTTTCGAACGGATGATAAACCGGCGATTAACCACGGAACTTGAAGACACCGGAAAACTTGATCCTCGTCAATATGCCTTTCATCCCGGCAAAGGAACTGACTTGCATTTGGCCCAGTTAGAAGCATTGCTGGATCTGGAGGCAAATCAACATGCTGAATTAATTTCACTAGACATATCTAAAGCATATGACACGACGTGGCGACCTGAAATCCTCAAAACACTAGAAAAATGGAAAATACGCGGTCGAATGCTGAATATGATAACCAGCTTTCTAAGCAATAGAACTTTTCGTGTTACAGCAAATGGGCAGATATCTGACATTCGTGTGGCAGAAAATGGTGTCCCACAGGGATCCATCTTATCTGTCACATTATTCTTAGTTGCAATGCAACCAATCTTTGGAAAAATCCCACCAGATGTCCATATCTTGGTCTACGCTGACGATGTGATCCTTATTGCAAAAGGAAAACATCCTGGTGAAGTACGTCAAAAGCTTAGAAGTGCAGTGAACGCAGTAACAAATTGGACTGCAAGCGTAGGATTCTCCATAGCCCCCACGAAATCTAAACTCCTTCACATCTGTGGATCTACTCACCGCAAGCGGGGCCGTACCATCAAGGTCAACGGCACTCCAATTCCTCGAGTCCGAAAGATGAAAATACTTGGTGTACTGTTAGACTCGAAACTTAACTTCCTACAGCACTTTGCTGAAGTTAAACAAAGCTGCTCTCAACGACTAAACATTCTACGTCTATTGGGATGCCGCTTAGCAAGGAGTAGCCGAAAGAAGCTTTGTACTGTTGGCGAAGCTCTTGTGGTCTCTAAGTTAACATATGGAATCGGATTAACCAGTCGAAGTGTGGATGCCTTGGAACGCACTTTATCTCCAACTTACAACGAAGTTTGATGGCGATACGCCTTACCGGTCACTCGAAGGACTTTCTTCGCTAATTCATTAGCCCCGAAAAGTTTACCGCGATACCAACACGCCACCGAACAAACCACCAAGAATACGCTAAGTCCCGTGTGGGGGCTTTATTGTTTCTGTTCGAAATCGAACAACCAAGCGCGCAAACTTGAAGATGGGAATGAGATTGAACACTTTGTCACCAACTAGCCAAAGAACGAACGACCGTAGTACTGTCCACTGCAACGTTTATTTAGGTACTCGTTTTGACGCTGCGGTCGATTGATGCTTTCAATGTGAATGACGCTCGGGTCCAATGATGACGCTTGGGTCCAAAGATGACGCTCGGGTCCAAAAAGGTGGATGCTACGATCCGGCTGGTGGATGCTACGATCCGGCTGGTGGATGCTACGATCCGGCTGGTGGATGCTACGATCCGGATGGTGGACGCTTCGATCCAATGTATGGACGCGACGGTCCAGCAGGGGGACGCTTCGGCCCTACTGGGTGGATGGTCCGACGGGTGGATGCGACGATCCGGCAGGTGGACGCTACGGTCCGGCAGGTGGACGCTACGGTCCGCCATGTGGACGCTACGGTCCGGCAGATGGACGCTACGGTCCGGCAGATGGACGCTACGGTCCGGCAGGGGGACGCACGGTCCAGAACGGGCGGACGCTCAGGTCCAATGCGAGTGATGTTGGCGATGGTCCGATCATCCACGTTGTCCAAACGTTCCACAGGGGTGTCCGATATCCTGGTCACGGCACCAATGTTTCGTCCAGGGTTTGACCAGGCCCTACGTTGTGATTTACTTTCTGAGACACAATGATGACACAACGAATGAAAACGGACTACTTTGTCGATGATAATTTATTACCACCGAGAGGTAGCGTGCCAGCTCGGTGGGTATGAACAAGTCGTTAACACCACTAAAACACCACTAAACTATATGGGGCGATGTGTCCCTTTTATAGGGGACACGAAGTACGGATCAATAGTGCCGTGCGCACCGCATCATTACAATGGTACTTAGATACGGCGCGCCGACAGTGATGTTTCACGCTGCCCACTTGAGCTACAATAATAGCATCAGGCTGTTTCCCTGCTAGCCGCTCTCAAATGGGTGGAAACAATACACGCTCCTGGGGGGACGCATGTTTGGTGCTATTCAACCAACAACAAGAACGCTGTGTGCTGTTTGAGATCGAACAAAGTTATTCGCCAAGCTTCAGGGGCCTTTCGTACTAGCCCTATAACTTCTCTTCTGGTGGAAGCAAGCAGTATACCCTTTCGCCAGAAAATCATTCAACGTAGACCTTGGAAGCAAGAAGCAGTTTTTTTGGAGGCCGAAAGCGTTGTCGCCCGATCCTACCGTTCTACTCGATACACCGAAAGCAGTACCCACCCCTCAGCATTAGTTCTGGATGAATTGCCTATCCCTAATACTCCTGAAGCTGCCGCCCACGCTATCTCTCGCTCATCTGTGTCTGACCTCTCGTCTCCCTCCACTGCACTGACACCGCTCCCTATTTCATCGGCACCAAGGGAAACAACCGTACCGTTATCAGTATATTATCAGAACGTCGGTGGGATGCGCACCAAGACAAACGAGTTTTTCTTGGCGACCGCCTCCAGTGACTACGACGTCATCGTACTGACGGAAACGTGGCTGCGGAACGACGTGAGCAATTCTGAGCTGTCATCTCATTATAATATCTACCGATGCGACCGAAGTAACGCTACGAGTCATCTACAACGAGGAGGTGGAACGCTCATTGCCGCAAAAAACACTATTTTAAGTGCTCCTGTGCAACTTGACCTATGTGACTCGCTCGAACAAGTTGCTGTGAAACTGTCTCTTCCGACAAGATCTGTCTATGTATCTGGAATTTACTTGAGGCCCAATAGTGAACCCGGCAGATACGTCGCACATTCGGACTGTGTGCAGCAAATAATTAATAAAGCGGGTTGCGGCGATTCTGTGATGATTGTTGGCGACTACAATCTGCCTCATCTACTCTGGTCCTTCGACGAGGACCTGGACTCGTACCTACCAACCAATGCATCAACTGAACAGGAGCTTGTATTCACTGAAAACATGATTGCTAGTGGATTGCAGCAGATTTGTGATGTGCGCAATATCAACGGAAGACTCCTAGACTTGGCCTTCGTTAGCAACAGTAATGAAATTGAGTTGTTTGAAGCACCATTATCGATCTTACCACTGGACCGTCACCACAAGCCGTTCGTCCTACGCGTGAACACACGACGTTCCTTGGATAGTATTCACGCAACTACGGAAGACCTTGACTTCGATTTCAACCGATGCGATTACGATGCAGTTTTTGAAGATCTACGTTCACTGAACTGGGAGGAAATTTTTCACGATGCCAGCGTCAACGCTGCGGTCACCACTTTCTACGACGTGATTTTCAGGATCATAAGCAGACACTGTCCTCTCCGTAGACGTTATCCTCGCCGCTTGAACAAACACCCATGGTGGAATACCGAGCTTCGACATCGGCGTAACGTTCTTCGTAAAGCTCGCCGTCGGTTTCTGCGTCATCGAACTGCTGAAAACAGCTCAATTCTTCGCAGGCTCGAGGCTGAATACGCCGAATGTGTATCTTCTTCTTTTCGTGAGTATATTTTCCGAATCCAAGACGAGGTTAAGGTGGATCCCTCCTCTTTCTGGCGCTTTGTTAAAAGCAGAAAAGACACAAAATCGATCCCGGCGGAAATTTCTTTCGATGGCTCAACCAGTCGAGACCTCGAAGGTTCAGTCCAACTTTTCGCCGATTTCTTCAAATCGGTCTACGATGCTGACTCTCCGCCGAGTTCTCCGGAGGTCTTGAATCACTTGCCATCATACGATATACAATTTCCGTGTCCAACCTTCACCGTAGAAGATGTCAGTAGTGCACTGAGAACTGTTGACCCTTCGAAAGGTCCTGGGTCAGATAGGCTACCTCCCGTTTTTATTCGTCGATGTGCTGATCTACTTGCAACCCCTGTGTGTTTGCTATTCAACCTGTCGCTATCGGAGACTACTTTTCCGGATGTATGGAAGTTGTCTGCGGTCTCTCCCATTCACAAAGCTGGAAACATCCATGATGTTAAGAATTACCGACCTATTTCGATTCTTTGCTGCTTAGCCAAGACGCTTGAACTGTTGATTCACGATAGAATGTATTTTGCTGCTAAGCCCATCATCTCGCAATATCAGCATGGCTTCGTGAAGAATCGCTCTACTGCGACTAACCTAATGGCATATGTTAGCGCACTAAACTCCAGTTTGGAAAAGCGCTGCCAAGTTGACAGTATTTACGTAGACTTTTCCAAGGCGTTGATAAAGTACCTCACGAATTGTCAATGAAAAAGCTCGAGAAACTAGGATTTCCTAATTGGCTCATCATGTGGTTACGGTCATACTTACTAGACAGATCCGCCTACGTGAAGCTTAGCTCCATTAAGTCAAGCTGTTTTGCAACACCTTCCGGCGTGCCTCAAGGTAGCCACCTCGGTCCCTTGATCTTTATTCTGTTCGTCAACGACTTGAGCCACCGTCTGAATTCGCATCACCTTATGTATGCCGACGATCTTAAAATTTACCGGAGGATCAGTTCACTGGTTGATTGTGCAGCTTTACAGCAAGATATTGACACCATAGTGAGTTGGTGTGTGTCAAACGGAATGGAGATGAATGCGATGAAATGTAAGGTGATAAGTTTCAGTAAATCCCAGAGGCAACTGATATACAATTACGGAGTAAACGGCATCAAATTGGACCGTGTATCTTCAATTAAAGACTTGGGAGTAGTAATGGACTGCAAGCTGAGCTTCAACGAACACATCACTGCAACCACTGCTAAGGCTTTTGCCATGCTAGGATTTATACGCCGAAATGCATCTGAGTTCCGTGATGTGTATGCATTGAAAGCACTTTATTGTTCGCTCGTTCGAAGTGTTCTTGAATATGCTGTTCAAATCTGGGCACCTCATCACGAAACTCAAATTACTCGTATAGAAAGAATACAACGTTGCTTCGTACGTTTCGCTTTACGGCGATTACCATGGAACGATCCGGTTAGGCTGCCCCCGTATGAACATCGACGCCAATTAATGAGATTGGAATCGCTGCGCCAGCGGCGTATCTATTTACAGAAAATGTTCGCGTTCGATTTACTAAGCAACCGAATTGACTGCCCAGATCTTCTGCAGCAGGTTAACTTCTTCGTTCCTGCACGTCGGTCCAGACAACGATCGATATTTTGGACTGCTAGACACCGAACGGTGTTCGGACAAAATCACCCGCTTGAAAAGTGTTTTAATTTGTTGAATGGTGTTGTAACGTTCGATTTTAGTATAAGTAGAGACCGTTTTAAAACTAGTATTAGGCAAATGACTTAGATTTAAGATAGGTTCAGTATGTGCAGCATAACTGAAGACGTAGTAAATAAATAAATAAAAGCGTATTGCCAGTTTAGCAATACGCCTCATGGAAAAAAAATGATTTAGCATCACAACTCCCTGTAGTTAAACGTGCCGGATTACTATTCCAAGAAGCTACAGGACACTCAATTCCAACCATCAGCCCCATCATCAGGCTTACCAACCGAAACACTTGACGACACTTTAAAAAATAGCATTAGAGCAGGTACTGCCAGCAAGATAGTAGGCCCCAGATTTATCGAGCTTATGACCACTAAGTATGCAGCATACAACAAAATCTACACTGATGGCTCCAAAGACCTTGATAAGGTGGGTGCAGGGATAGTGTCCGATACCTTCAAGCTACCGGTCTGTTTGCCTGGAATATGTAGCGTTTTTTTCAGCGGAAGCCTTTGCTTTGAAAAAAGCTGCAGCAGAAACACCCCTTAACAAACCTACTATCATATTAACCGATTCGGCTAGTTGCCTAGACGCTATCCAAAAAGGACAATCAACTCATCCATGGATTCAGGCTGTAGAACGTGAGGTTCAGAAAAAAAGAATAGTATTTAGCTGGGTTCCAGGCCACGCAGGAATTTCTGGAAATGAAGAAGCGGATAAACTAGCAAATGAAGCGCGCTGTGAACCACCAATTGATACAACTGTTCCGGCGCAGGATGCCATACGATATGTTAAAAACCAGATATGGTGCGCATGGGAAAACAACTGGAAACAGTCGCATGCACCTTTACGACAAATAAAACCTAGTGTATGCGAATTTTGTGACAGGATTAATGCTTCTGATCAACGAATCCTGACAAGGTTACGAATCGCACACACCCGTCTGACTCATTTGTACGTATTGGAAAACAATAATAAACCAACTTGCACATTCTGCGGAATGCATCTCACGGTGAAGCACATTTTAATGGACAGTATAGGATTCACTGGCCCTCGAAGAAACTGCAAGATCAGAGGAACTCTTGCAGAAATACTTAGCAACGATAATAGTAGAGAAATAGCAGTAATTAAGTTCATAAAAGAAATCAATTTATACAAAAGCATTTAGTTTTTAAGTTACAAAAAATGACACGAATGCCAAAGCAGTGGTAAAGTGTCAAAAATAAATAATAATAATAATAATAATAATAACTCCCCAGCAGAACGGTTGTGGACGAATAAAGTAACCACTTGAATATACTATTATATGCAGCCAACTCGATTTGCTCCTACTTGCTCTTAAGTGTGGTACGGCCGTCAAAAATACGACAAAAAAAAAAAAAAAAAAATTCTATAACTCTATTCTTCTGCAAATAACTGTGAAGAACATTATTATTTTAAGGACAAATAAAAAAAAATCGGTGAAAAATGTGTTTTTTTTTTAGGTTAATTCTGTTAAAACGTTCTCTATCTCCAATTGGGTTCAACATATAATTTATGTGTCTTCAACAAAGTTATTTGTATTGATTTTTTTCACAACTTTGCTGAAGACATCAACTCATTTTCTCAAAATTCCATAAAAGGTGGATTTTTAACTTACATTTAGGGGGATTGATCACAAAAATCATGCTGTAAAAATACGAAGCATGTCATATCCAACAACTTTGTCAAAGACGCCATCGCTCTAGCTCCACTATTTAGGAAGCTTTCAGTTGAGAGCGCTAATATCGAATTTTTTATCACTGTGCGTTGTATTTTTTTTTTAATATCTTTATTATAGTGACTTTCAGCCTCCTGGGCTGGTTCGCCAAGCTGTGCGTTGTATTAAACAAACAGCTGAGTTCACTTTAATCCTTCTCACAAATTATTTTCGAATTCGACCTTAAAAGTGAATGTTTTGGGAAGCAAAGAAAACTTCCTGGATTACAAAGAGAGACCACTGCAAATAATATTGTTAAGCTAAATTTCAACAACGATCACAACAACAGCTGAACGAGGCTGACATTCTGATTCAAGTATCATTTTTCCAATTGATTTCCTCTTGCTTTTTCCCATTGATCGTAATGAAGTGCCATTAGAACTGGTAAAGTAAGTTTGCTTAGTTTCCTTTACATTATCATCATCATCATCATCATCGGCGTAGCAATCAACTCATGACGATGAAGCAATAAGCTGGTATTCATCTCTATGTCTCCCTCCAAAAGGACATACCCAGCATCCTTTGGAGTGTGCTTCCGGGCCAAAGTTCTATTGAGGATTAATGGAGAACTTTTTTTTTTGGCACTCATCGCATCACATTCACATCCCATCGATGGCGAGTGGCTTTCCGCTTTTTGGCTGCTCACACTGACGGACGACAGAGAGGCCGAATAATGTGTCTGCAATCAGTCAGTCGAAGCTTACTCGTTGATACTATTTGAGGCCATAAACGAAAACCAATGAAGCCATAAATGCGGACAAATTCACCGCCGTGATGTCGTAGGAGTTTGTTTTTTCGCTTTTCCTGCTAACAACATTATGAAGCTGCCTCTGAAGCTTTAAAGGATTTTCCATACTGTATTGGCATTAGCTGCTGTAACGAACGGAGGTAGAAACGTTACCCTGTCTGGTCAATTAACTCTGCTATGACAGAACGGAGATTGTGCACCTTGATTGGAGGAGATTGTGCTGATATTAGAGATGAAAGTTCTTTCAAAGCCACTGGAAAATGGAAAATAATGAGGTGATTTGTACTGTTTTGACACCACTAACAACCCGGATGTCTTCAGTGGCAATGGGGCTGGTGGATAATCAACTTCAATATGTTTTGCAAAATTGAACTCGGAAACTAGCTACTATTCAATTAAACGTTTAAATTTCTTACTTACGCCGCAGTGGTGGGTGTTATGAGAGCAGAGAAAAGCGGTTCATGCCTCTTTTGCGAAGGATTGATTAAATTAGTTTTCCACATACCCTTTGTTCGACTATGATTGTAGAATTTCGCACGTGTTGTCTTTATCTCGTGCGAGGGAAATTCGGTTTATTGCTAAAGTTTTTAGTGGTCATGGTTTTTGTTTTGATGATAAAAAGGCTCTTGTTGGGGGCTTCATGGCGTATCCGGTAAACACGTCGGTTTTCTAATCCGGAGGTCAAGAGATTGACAGAAGTTCTCAGTCAGTCGAACTTCTTTTCGGTTGAGAATTTCGTTCGACTGCCTTGAGCATACGCGTATCATTGTGCTTGACAAAGCTGTACGATTGAATGCATTGAAATGGCAAAGAAGGTCCTGAGTTCAGAACTGTGGAAGAGTTTCAAAGCACACTAAACTGTGCAGCAAGCAACCCAACAAACATCAATGCTAAATAACTGTTTGTTCAAACAAATTTGGAGAAGTTGTTCAGCTTTTTCTTATAGAAGGCTTAATAACTTCTCCATTTTTTTTTTTTGGTTTTTTTCCTTTTTTTTTTTGGGCCCCCCTTGGGCCGCTTATGTTTTGTTAAAGGTGGAGGGGGGGCAAACGTTTTTACGCTATTGCATATCTCTTGAAATAAGCGCTCGTTATTGATACGATCATACGGTATACAGGGTGCGGCAGAAAATAATGCGAAAATATTCAAACTTTAGAATTGGGTTAATTCGACTAATTTCTGCCGAAAGTTTATTTATTTATATTAACTTTCAAGCATCCAAACATTCCATTTGTTTTATTGCAAATTCGTCAAAATGTTCACGAAAGAAGTGATCACCAGTTTGTTGCTCGCCCAGAAGAAGCCGAAGGAGATTGCCAAGGTGGTAGGGTGCCATTTGGCAACAGTTTACCGCATAAAAAAGTCCCTGCAGGATGGTCCTAAGCAGCGGAAGCCGGGAAGCAGACGTCCGCGCTTTGCACGCACGCCGAACGTGATCAAATCGGTCCGTGCAAAAATTGATCGTAACCCGGTGCGTTCCATAAGAAAACTTGCGAAGGAAGCCAATATTTCGGAGAAATCCATGTGGAGAATCATCAAAGAAGACCTGAATGCATCTTCCAGAGGCAGGGTGAAACGCCACTTGATTATGGACCGGGTCAAGGAACTACGAGTGACTCGTTCCAAGAGATGGCTTTCCTTGTTGAAGAAGGAAAAAATGATAATCCTGTTCTCCGAAGAAAAGCTTTTCAGCATCGATGCTGTGGCCAACAGCCGCACGGACCGGTTCATTTCACCGCAGAAAATGGAGAACGTTCCGGAAAAAGTGAAATTCAAATTTCAAACCAAACATCCGGCTGGTGTCATGATGTTTGGCTTGGTGGCGTCCAACGGTTTGAAAATGCCGCCTGTTTTCATTGATTCTGGAGTTAAAATCAATACCGAAGTGTATATCGGTATTTTAAAGGACCAAGTGCTTCCCTGGGTGAAGGCCAACTTCTCCGAGGACCAAAACGTTGTCCTACAGCAGGATGGAGCGCCGTGTCACACGTCCAATCGAACCCAACAATGGTTGAACGATAACATGAAGTTTTGGCCGAAGGATTTGTGGTCCCCTAGCAGTCCAGATCTTAATCCGTTGGATTATTCGATTTGGGCATATGTTGAAGCACGAGCCTGCAAAACATCACACCCTAGTGTGAAAACCCTGAAGTCAACCATAACACGCACATGGCAGTCAATGTCGGAGGACTACGTCCGAAAGGCATGCTCTGGCTTCCGGCGTCGGCTCGAGGATGTTATTAATAAAAATGGAGGACACAATGAATAAATTTGTGTAAAGGGTCTTTATAAAGATAACTGCACTCGAAAATGTTGATAATGTTGTTGTTATTATTGTTTGAATTAGTTGAAAATGGGATTTTAATGAAATAGAACAAATTTTCGCATTATTTTCTGCCGCACCCTGTAGCGTATGATTTGGGCCTGTCAAGCTTGTTAAGGATGGAAACATTTTTATAGGATGAACACCACAGTTTTTATTAATTTGAATTACTGAAAAGGATGTGTGATTTAATTCTTACCCATAAATGATAATATATGTAAATGTAATAGTATGGTGAATTATTGAGAGTATTCTCTTCTACCGATTCTACAACGTGATGTGATGTGATGTGATGAGAACCCACCATCGGTCCAAGGATAACCTATGTCTGCAGGACTTTTCTCAGTAGGTTGCCCCGAAAGAATAGCCGCTTGGAAAGTGTTTTAATTTGTTGAATGGTGTTGAAACGTTTGATTTTAGCATAAGAAGAGACTGTTTAAAATCTAGTATTGGGCAAATGACATAGATGTAAGATAGTTTCAGTCAGTGCAGCATAGCTGAAGACGTAGTAAATAAATAAAAATATGAAATGGATCAAAAACTGAAATACATATACTTTGCTAGTTCTTTACAAGGTCTTACTTTTCTCACATAAAAATAAAATAAAATATTATAAAAGACAAAAATGCTATTTATCCAAAAAACAAAACAAAAAAAAAAACCCCAAAAAAAAAAAAACAAAAACATATAAAACCCTATTTCAGCTTTCGGTAAAAGCTTTTTAGTGTAAGATGGCAACACTAGTTCTGATATTCTGTCAAGTGTGAGAGCAAATTATCCATTAGTTTTGTTTTGACAACTGCTTTTGTTAGTCGAAAAATAGACGCTCGGCGATTTTTACCATGGATAAAAAATTGGAACAACGCGTTTGTGTGAAATCTTGTGTTGCAAACGGATTTTCTGCAGCGGAAACGCTCAGAATGATGCACAAAGCCTTTGGTGAGGACTCTATGACACAAAATCGTACATTTGTTTGGCACAAAGACTTTAAAGAAGGCCGTGAAAGCGTGAGTGACATGCCGCGTTCTGGACGACCATCGACCTCAACTACCGATGAAAACATCGCTTCCGTGAAGAATTTAGTTATGGAAAACCGCTCAATTAGCATTCGGGAGATAGCTGCACTCCTTGATATCTCATTTGGATCGACCGAACACATTTTGACGGAAATTCGACTTGTTCCAAAAGAGCTGAATTTTTTGCAAAAACAGCATCGAGTTGAGGTCGCTAAACAGATGATTGCGAACGCAGATAGCGATCCCACATTCATGGAACGCATCATAACTGGTGATGAAACGTGGGTATATGAATTTGATATGCTCACAAGTCAACAATCGTCCGAATGGCGCGCCGAAGATGAGCCGAAACCAAAAAAATCACGACAAATCGCTCCAAAATTAAAATTTTACTGACCGTTTTCTTTGATTTTCGCGGTGTCGTCCATACTGAATTCCTTCCAGAAGGTCGAACGGTTAACAAAGAGTAAAATTTACAAGTTATGAGACGTTTGCGTGAGGCAATTCGAAAGAAGAGGCCAGTAATTATGGCCGCAGTAATTCGTGGATTTTACACCACGATAACGCTCCATCACACACGCGCTCACTATTTGTGAATTTTTGGCCAAGAACTCCACCAATACCATCAAACAAGCACCATATCACCAGACCTTGCCCCGTGCGACTCTTCTCTCCCAAAACTGAAAATTCCGCTCAGAGGTAGGCGTTTTGGAAAACGATTGAATCCGATAAAAAAGAATTCGCTGGAAGGTCCATACAGAAAACCGTGAAAAAAAAAGCAAAAAATAAAAAAAAAAAAAAACAGGGGAACACAAAATTAACATCACAAGGGGGGGGGGGGGGAAGTAACTTTTTGCGTGACATAATTAATGGACGTTCCCTTAAGTTATAAGACAGGTCCCTATTAGCACACATGTTGCAAATCAGTTGAGCTTATTTCAATGCAACTCAATAAAGCCACAATCAAGTTGCTGCAACCAATTATGACAGTTTTGTGTTGCTTGGGTTGTTAAAACAAATCTTTATACTGTTCTAGTTATATTTCAAAGATAACACTTGGAGTGATCGAAGAGCCTAGTTTGATGATTGCCAAAAGAAATGACGAATAATAATACCACAAAACAAAATATATAAATATAATCCAATACAGATGATAAGCGCATGCCAGTCTTCTATAAATATAGAAGTTGAAGTTCAGAAGTACAATTTTAAAGTAGATGTTATGCTGAATAACAAATTGAGCTTTTGATGCTTGTCATGTGGCTCCAGGCTTTTTAGATAAATTTGGAATGCAAAGATGATTCCACAGCGTACATAAATAATTTATTGAAAAAAAATGGAAAAAAATATAATATTATTCACAGGTATCCCGACCAGAAGGGTATAACATAAAAATAACAAAATTATAACAAACCTTGTTACGACTAACTTATTATGACAAACATTTTTTAAAGACGTTTTCATCTGGAAAATACTATAACATACTTATAACATATTGAGATATTATGCCTTGGGAGGCACAATCTCCGTAAAGAAATAGATAAATTCTAACACTAGCTGATATGATTTTGCTTAATCGTTGTAGCATACCTTAAATCATAGGCGCCATAAAATTGCAAACAAATTAACACACCAATAATACCAGTATTTAAGTAACGAACGGGTGCGAAAGCGCATAGTTATGCAATTACAAACAACACACCTGGAAGTCATTCACCAGAGGATGCATCGTTCTATCGACTCTCTCTCTACCTCTACTTGTGAGGCTCGAGGGCCGATAGCATGCACCGCGGGGGAATCATATAACAAGCCATGGTGCTTGAAGCAAATAACCCATGTAACCCGATAATGCAAGGATAGGCAATTTTGGCCATTTGTCACTCCAGTCGTCTCACTAATATATTAGTCTACTCTTTCTGACACATACAAAGTATTGAATTTGGAAATGTATAAAACCCAAGAACTTACGAATAATAAAGAACAATTATTTTAGAGCTCGACTCAACCGGATCTTTTCGGTTTGACCATCGACCACATTAAAAACTCAAAAGGAATCTTTTCTTCTGTGCCCCAACTGAATCCCTTCAGTTTTGGGCATCACAGTTGAGAAACCCCTGTGAAGTATGTGAAATTGATGTGCGTGAATTGCAGATGATGTATCAGGATCTGCCAGGTAAAAAGTAGTGCGCAGACCTGCAAATGGCGACCGTAAGCAGCAGTGAACCGTGCGTTGCTCAGTGAAAACACGAATAAGTTATACGACCGTAAGCAGCAGTGAACCGTGAAGATATGAACAAAACACGTGACGCACGCAAAAACGAATCAAAATAAGTGCGCGAAACAACGTACATGAACTGTGTAAAGTAAACTGTGTGAAGTGAAAAAAAAGGATTTGAAAAATAACCCGCGTAAAAATGACGTTTATTGCAACCAAAGTCATAGTTATAAATGAACACGGACAAATTATCTCCGAGTACTATCAGTTGACGTATGACGAGAACGAAGAAGATCAGTAAAGATTTGAAACTATAATGTGTTAAAAAATCGGTTATAATGTTTAAAATCAATGCCCAATTAGAAATAATACATAAACGCGTACTGGTGAAACGGGAATACGAGCAAGCTAATCCCACAAAGAAAAAGCGAGAAGAGTGCACACAGTATTGTGTATTTATGACGCGAAAGAATCATGAAGCCTACCATGAGGATTACATTTAAAATACAATGTTAAATTTAAAAACTACAAAATGGGGACACTAATCACGCTAAAAAATGCGTTGGTGCAATTAAATAATGCAAACATAAACGAGAAAACTTTAAAAGTTAAACATAACGTAAAAGACTTAATAAAAATCCTACAAGGATTGATTCAAATAGAAACAAGCAATTGTGAATCATCAACAGTGCGAATAGGAGAATATACAACAAATTTCAGTGCATTGCCAAAGACAATAAATTCAAGGAAGCAAGAACTCTTGAAGTGGGCGTCACTGTTGTTACCCACCATCAACGGAAGCCTACTAGTATACACTAGGATGGGAGTCATGACCCACCACGAGGCTTATCGAAAACAAATTGGCGGTCAGATTTTCGGGCTGGCATATTAAAAATCAAACGTTTAAAATTCATAAAAATAGTAAACATGGGAAAATCAAGTTCTAAGTCGGAAGTGACCCATACGGGAGACCCGCAAATAAGAATAGAGAACAATCAAGATTATCACAGTGCTATGTTAGAACACCATGAGTGGTTAACATACATAATATTAGCAACTGTAATAGTGCAATTACTAATAACACTATACGCAATGCTAAAGAGAAGAGAACGCAAACGTGCGTTGCAGATCGCGAAAAGCATCGACAAACTGACGGCAGTATAAGGAACACACTCGGACCAACCCAATTCAAATAGGGAAAGAGAACTTCTAGGTTAAAACCTAACACCAACATCGAGGAGGAGACCGAAATCATCAAGCAACTGATTCTTCCAGAGTGAGTAAAACCCCAAAATGACTGAAAATTAATGACATAAATGTCAATATATATATATATATATATATATATATATATATATATATATATATATATATATATATATATATATATATATATATATATATATATATATATATATATATATATATATATATATATATATATATATATATATATATATATATATATATATATATATATATATATATATATATATATATATATATATATATATATATATATATATATATATATATATATATATATATATATATATATATATATATATATATATATATATATATATATATATGAAAAAAAAAAAGGGAGTACATTCAAACTTGGTAAATATAGTAAGAACTCATGTCCAATCGATTGGGTCAAATTTATGAAGCAATTGCCAAAGATTATGGTAATTTGTTTAAAAACAAAACAAGACCAAGATCCCTTGAAAACATTGATGAAAAGAAGAACAATTTGCATGATTTATTCAATAAATGCAAGATAATCTTAAATAAATTAAAATCCACACTAAATCCAGAAGAATGGAATTCTGAGTATGAAAAATATGGAACATTGAAGCAAACATATACAGGAGCAATTAAAATATTAGAGGAATCAATTATCCTACAAACAAAACGACCAAAAATAAAGTTTAAGACACTTAGTACTGCGATAATTATTTGTAAGAGACTATCTTATAAAAAAACCAAAATTAAATTTAAAACACTAATAAACGTTACAATTATTTGTAGAAGATTAGCAAAAATGCCGAAAGTAGACATTAAATTGGGGACATCCCTCGTTCAAATTTACGATGGAACCCCTGATAACCTAAATTCATTTCTCGACGCTGTCGCATTATTTTCCGACACCGTCAACGAGGAATATGCCGGCGCAACGCCTGCTCAGACAGCGGCGGCCGAAGAAACTTTGTTTAAATTCATCAAGACGAGACTAACGGGAACGGCTCGTCAAGCCATAACAGGCACACAAAATTTAAACGAAACTATTGCAAAACTAAAAATTCAATGCACTACCAAGATTAATTCAGATAATCTAATGGCAAAATTAAAGAGTCTCAAACAGAAAGACTCGATTGACAATTTTTGTGATCAGGTTGAACAGCTGACTTTACGTCTTGCTACAACCTACATAGAAGAGGAAATACCGGCAGTCAAAGCCACTCAAATGGCAACAAAAGCCGGAGTACAAACCCTCATAAATGGTATCAGCAATAGCGATACAAAACTTATACTAAAAGCAGGTACATTCGCAAAAATAAGCGATGCTACCCAAAAAATTCATGAATGTGACAATGGAGAGAAAAATTCTTTATGGCTCGTGTAAACTACGCGCATCGTAGCCGGGGAAGAGGAAGAAACACAGGAAATAGAGGGAATTATAATTCGCAACATAGACCATCCAATGGATGGCAGAATAATCGAAATTCACTATTTTCGAATTTTAACAACAACCAACGACAATACAGATAACACTAGCTGATATGATTTTGCTTAATCGTAACAAAACTGTTACAAATTTTGTTTTGTTTATGTTATATCTATATCATAGTTTGCCAAAATGTTGTTACCACTTGAGGATTTTTTGTTATAATTTTTGTTTCTTTAACAACATCCGCGATCAAAATTCTAACAATCTCTGTTATAAAAACAACGTAACTGAATAACAAAACTTGAAATAATGTTGAAGCTGCCCTTTGGTCAGGATGGGTATACGAAAGTGATTTATAGGTACACGATTTTCAGTCGCACCCCCTCACTTCGCTATTGTAAGATTGACAGCATTGCCCAGGCTACGCCAACCAGCGTCTCCATGTTTCAGCTGGCAGTCTTTTGTGATCAAATGACTCGTGGAGGCGTGAGGTAGGAACTTGTGAGGACCATAGGTCGATCGCACCCTCTTTCGCAGTTGTCAACTCTCTATTTGAAGCTCACAAAGCGAAATCTACTTGAAATACGCAAACCGGTTAAGTACAAAACAGGTAATTGTTTTGATAAGCCATATTACGTTTTAACATTAAATAAAAACAGATCATTCGCCCCTTGCGCTGAACTGGCCGGCTTGACGTGTCGCAAGGGCTCAGAAGGGATTCTTGGTCAAGACCCGAAGCTAAGAGTCAGTCCCATTGTGAAAAAATCACATCAAGTAGTTCTTCCACCTGCTACAGAGGATCGTGTGCCTGGAGGTCACATTGAGAATTTTACTATTCACATTAGCTTCGTAGTTGCAACGCGCAACTTTGGGATCACCCTTGCGTTAGATCAACCCTTATAACATGAAACGACATTAAAGGAAATAGAGGCAAAATTCATTTTTTATCTTTTTGTTGTTATTATGATATGAGAGTATATTATTGCATATGAATTGGGTTCAGGTTATCGAAATTTTTTTTATGTTCTGTCTTTTGCATGATGAATTTCAGATCTTCAAGGTCATCAGGTATTATAAAATAATTTAAAATTTAAAATTCATTTTTTTTCTCATGGCTGTCATACATTGTCTAAATTTTCTAAACGAGCAAGTTTGTCTAAAATTGCAACAAAACAGCAGTCGGCACACATGTTTTCAGTTTATATTATAATATCCCTTCACTGTATATGTTATCTTATATGACATTGTTTATTCATTACCACCACCATTCATCATTATCATCAGCAGAGCCATTTTTATCATTATTTGTGTTTTCGTGATGTATATATTAGCATAAAAAAAATCTTAAAATTTTTACCTAATAGGTTATATATACTTCTTTCGGGATACCTCAAATCACGATTTTGGTGAAATGCTGATATTGCTGAAAACGAACGAAAACGTGCTTAAGCGCGAATCACAGATCTCTACACTTTAGCACTTTACAACATTTCTTGCATTTCAGAATCAACCGAATGGAGATCATCTATAATAGATACGAATGATTGCAGTTTTTTTTTTTTCATTTACATAAATATATACACTATTATATAAATATTTCTTGGGAATGGGAGGGACCATCAGGGCACCCGATTGAAGCACTCTGGATAGGGAGAGTGGGAATGCCAACTTCTCATTGTTAACAGTTTGTGAATAGAGGGCGGGCTCTATTCACAAACCTCTAAAATGAGGATGCTCCCCGTCCATTGGAGTTTCCTTATGTTATATAGCTCACTCTTATGACCAATTGTTTAATCTAGTTGTTGGAAGGAGATTCTTCATATCCCTGTGGAAACGTATAAGTGATGTTGCATATCGATCCACCAAACCCGTTTGTGGCCCTTCATACAATGGCATGATAATGATAATCAGTGGTTATTAAAGCTTGACAGAGAAGTCTAACAGAGAAGAGAGCCCATTGCTGTCGGACTTAGTTTCTGTGCTACAATTGGTGGTAGTACATATCATACATCATACATCATAAATGAAAACATATCACTCGCGTTGGGCATTCCAGCGCTCAGGCGCTTTTGTGAATGGGCTGAAAGTTGAGTTCTACAGGGTGCGGCAGAAAATAATGCGAAAATGTTCAAACTTGAGTATTGGGTTAATTCGTGTTGCTAGTGACTAATTTCTGTCGAAAGTGTATTTGTTTATGTTTACATTCTATTTGTTTTATTGCAAATTCGTCAAAATAAGTAACGTGCTTCGTTTTTTGCTTGTTTTTTGGAGTTATATGTTTTGATTATTTCAAGAACTGTTTACTTGAAAGCCTACAAATTAAAAACATATTTTTGCTATTAAAAGTTCCAATAATTTCAGATAAAAGCTTCACTAAAAATATGGTGTTCAAGATGAAATGTAGATGGCCCACTAAATTGAGTCAACTGTATGTAACATTGTATATAATTATATAATTATGAATAACTGAATTAGTATGAGTAAAGTTCAGTTAGGATTTCTTTCAAGATTTAGAGGGTTTGATATATCATAAGTTCAATCTCATTTATCATTTCTGTTCCAAGTCAGCTAGGTTGAAGTTAGTTTCCGTGATTGTACAAATTCCTTAATTTATTGAGGTGTGCTTTTGGTTGAGTATAATTGAATTCCTTTGTGCAGTGAATAGTTTTCATATAAAAATAATAAGAAAGTGAAACAATACCAAATTCAATACTCTTTAGTTGCTTTTATTTTTAAATAATAGTTCTTGGAGGATAGAATCACGAAAAGCGAAGACTCAGCCTTTGTGATTTTGTATAGAATTAAGAAAAGGTAATGTTTAAATAGAATTCATTTTATGTGCACAATTCTGATTTTATGTATCGTTGGACTTCAGCGTCCAACGAGCGCTTTTTCTATACGGGCTAAAGCCCGTCGGCACATTCTTCCGACAGAATTAGGCTCTGGCGCAAATCTGGAGTACGACGCTCGTCGAGGTCCGCTAGTTGCTGGCAGTCAAACGGGGTCGAAAAGAAGTACTGGCCTGCCTGCGTTCGTTTGGTAGAGTACCGGTCGACTCCCACGACGACTCCCACGTAATTTCTAGTTCGGACGAAGCTAACAACGAGCAACTCCTGTCGTCGGTGACGACCACTGTTGCAGTACCATCACGAGCCCACCAGAACATCGCACACCTTTAGTGCGTCCCTCGGTCGTCGAACCGGATGCCGTTGCAACATAAGCTAAACCCTGTGCAGGTATGTCACATTCATGGCCATGAACAACGCTCACAACATACACACATACACACATGAAGTTTTGGCCGAAGGATTTGTGGCCCCCTAGCAGTCCAGATCTTAATCCGTTGGATTATTCGATTTGTGTATATGTTGAAGCACGAGCCTGCAAAACATCACACCCTAGTGTGATAACCCTGAAGTCAACCATAACACGCACATGGCAGTAAATGTCGGAGGACTACGTTCGAAAGGCATGCTCTGGCTACCGGCGTCGGCTCGAGGATGTTGATGTAGAAGGAGATGTTTCGCTCATCGCCATGAGGCACCAAGAGTAGACAGTCATGTTTGCTAGAATGAAAGATATGAAGAGAAAGTGTTGAAAGTTCCGTCAGTGTACGGTAAGTTGGAAAGTATTGAAAATTGAGCGAAGGGGTAAAGTAGTACTCGAACCAAGGACGCTATCATTGCCAAACATCCCACTGCGTGGTAAGTTGAGGCACAGATACATCGGCCACCTGTGGGGTTCCTGTGGCAACGATCACCGCAATCTTCTGTCCGTGGATCATGGATCGAAAAATTTGAGTTTCTGAGTCTGCTAAGGCCCACCCCTTTCGAGGTAGTCAAACGGAGGGGAGTGAAGATCGTAAGACTACTGTGCGAAGCTTCACCCGACGGTCACCAATAATCCTTCCTTGCTCCACTATTCGTTACAACCCCTGTGGAAAGGTTACCGAGAGCGCGGTTTCTGTGATCCGTAGCCAAGTGTTGGACACTAAACTGGGTCTGACCCGAAAAATAGGAGTCTCGCTTAACCCCGCTCGGTCATAGCGGAAAGGTACGCGAAGCAGGGTTGTATTTGTATGGAAACCCCCCTCCCTCCCCCTTCCAGATGGCGGAGGAGTCTCAAACTTCCATAAAAACATTTCTCTCTTCCAAAAACCTCCACATGCCAAATTTGGTTTTATATGCTTAATTAGTTCTCGAGTTATGCACAAATTTGTGTTTCATAAGTATGAGAGCCCCCTTCTTATAGAGGGCGGAGGGGTCTCGAGTTACCTTAGAAACATTTCTTGCCTTAAAAAACCTCTATCTGCCAAATTTGGTTCCATTTAATTGATTAGTTCTAGAGTTATGCAGAAATTTGTGTTTCATTTGTATGGGAGCCCCAGCCCCTACCAGAGAGAGAGAGAGGAGGGGCCTCGAACTACTGTAGAAACATTTATTGCCTTAAGAATCCCCGCAAGCCAAATTTGGTTCCATTTGCTTTATTAGATCTAGAGTTATGAAGAAATTTCAGTTTAATTTGTATGACAGTCCCCTTCTAGGAGAGGAGAGGGGTCTCAAATCACCATAGAAACATTTTCTGCCACCAGAAAACCCCACACGCCAAATTTGGTTCCATTTGCTTGATTAGTTCTTGAGTTATGTAGAAACCTCTGTTTCATTTGTATGGGAGCCTCCCTTTTTAGAGAGGGGAGGGATCTCAAACTACCATAGACACTTTTTTGCCTCCAAAAACTTCCGCATGCTAATTTTGGGTTCCTTTGCTTGATCAGTTCTCGAGTTTTTCATTCAAGAAATAAAAATGATTTTTCACCCCCCCCCCAAACTCCCCCCAAAATTCCCCCTTCTTCTTTTTTCCCTTATTCCACAACAAAATCCATTTTAATATTATAACTTTCGAATATCAACGAAAATTTTATTTTATTAACAAAATTCTTATAACACACTAGCTACAACCCCTAAATAGATTATGTAAATGTATTCGGGTAAGAATAAAAATTTGCATTAAGGAGTGTATCGAAAATAAGCTATCCACAAACTTTCTTTCAAATTATGTTGAAAACCGATATTTTATTCATACAAAAAATTGATCCTTTATTGTACGAGGTTAAACTTGAAAATAATGAAGACCGGATGAAATTTAAGTTATTCTTTCACGAATTTTCGAACTTTGGATCGAATGCTCTTCATCAAGTTCCGGACAAGTGTTGCATCGCATTTTTTGGACGCTTGAGCCCAAATTTTTTTTGAACTCCTGCATGTTCCCAGCTGCCTTACCAGTCTTCTTGAAGACCCTCTTCACGATTGCCCAGTAACGTTCGATGGGTCGAAGCTGAGGGCAATTTGGTGGATTGATATTTTTCTCAACGAAATCTATACCCTTTTCCGCAAGTCAATTGAGAGTGGTTTTGGCATAGTGAGCCGACGCTAAATCCGGCCAAAACAGTGGAGGTGTACTATGCTTCTTATATAAAGGCAACAATCTCTTCTGGAGACACTCAGATCGATAGATTTCCGCATTTATAGTTCCGGTAGTGTAAAAAATGGTTGACTTCAAACCACAGGAACATATTGCTTGCCATACCAGTACCTTTCGACCGAATTTCTCCACTTGAATCGACATGTTCGTATCGCTCACATCTTCCCCAACGACGGTAGTAAAGTATTGTGGACCTGGAAGGGTTTTTGAGTCCTCCTTTACATAGGTCTCATCGTCCATCAAAACGCATGCATCCGGACGCTGCAAAAGACGCGAATACAATTTCCGGGCCCTTGTTGCTGCTCGCTTCTTCTGTTCTGCACTTTGTTTCGAGATTTTCTGCTTCTTGTAGGTCTTCAGGTGGTTTCGCCTCTTGATACGCTGGATCATTCCGACACTCGTTCCTGCGTTTTTGGCCAAATCACGTATTGACATTGATTTGTTCTTCATGATTAGAGATACCACTTTCTGCTCCAGTTTCGGGTTGGAAGTACCGGGTATTCTGCCTCTTCCTGGTAGCTCATCCAAAGAATAGTGTTCCCCAAACTGATTAATGATGGTTTTAACACTCGCATGATGAATTCCAAACCGCTTCGCCAATTTTCGCATAGTAATACCCTTCTCCTTTGCCATGTGTCCATAACCTTAATTTTCACTTCCTTTTCAATACGCGACATTTTGAAAACGCAAAATTTGAACCGCACAAACAAGTAAACAAAAGAAAGCTGACAGTCAAACGCACAGCATGCAGTGTTCAGAGCATAAAAAACCATCACAAATTCATGCGTACAACGCAAATGTATGTGGATAGCTTATATTCGATACACTCCTTAAAAAAAAAAAGAGAGAGAGAGAGCCCACCCCATATTTTTTTTTTTTTAAAAAAAAAAAAAAAAAAAAAAAAAAAAAAAAAAAAAAAAAAGAAACAAAAAAAAAAACAACACACAAAAAAAAAAAGAAAAAAAAAAAAAAAAAAAAAAAAAAGCTTGAGAGTGGAGCATATATATTATAACACACCCCGCTTTTTTGGGCTATTCCTGTGCTTAATATAAACGAATGCCGATTGCAAGAAAACAAAAAAAAAATAGGGTGCCCCCCCCCCCCCCCCTCCCCCGGGTTTTGTGCTCCTTTTTTTCCCCCCCCAACCCACCACCCCCCCCCCCCCCCAATTCAATTTTCCCTGCAACTAACCAGCCACGATGAGTCCGAGAGCAATTCCAGTTCCCTCATCTGCTAATGAACGGAAAATAGAAAACTAATTCGATTTGAAAGTATATCATCTCACTTCAGCTCTGGTTATCAAGTTGAGTCAATTAAGAATACACTCTCAAATGGTATTGCCTCGTCAAACTTCCCCCATCGCAATCGTCTTAATGGCTGTTTCGCCTTCTGCTGGGACATCGAACGTGGCGAGGAGAATGTGCTTTTCGGGTGTCATCGTTTAACATTCGTGCTTCAAGACGAATGAATTTTCCGAATCGATGGATGAGGTTTCCGAAATCGCCTAATAATTTGTGTCAATACTTGAACGTTGCTTCTTTTTTTTTAAATTGTACTGAATTGATTGAATTGTGCGCTGCGGTGAAAACTAACACATTATTTACGGAAGAAGGAGAACAACTGTGACTCCAGTCCGTTTTCAGGGATGGATGGAACCAAGCAGCACGTCATCCTGGTTGATGATTGTTTATTTTCTCTGAAGATGATAAAATAGCCTTTTACTGAAGAAAAAAGTTCGTTAGCGACGGTTCCTAAGGCTAACATAAACAACAACAGCAACAACAACAGTAAAGTGCGGTTGATGGTGACAGTTCAAAAGAACCAATCGAGGCAATCTTTGCAGGGTGTGCTGTTTGTTTTGCTCTTATGATGTGGATAGGAAAATGAGAGTTCTAATAGCCAAACAATGAATAACATACACGCATCTATACACAGGAAATGGGTTCGACCTTTGTAAACATTGTCTCGGACATGGATTCTGCGCCCGGTTCTGGGTGAGTTAGGAATCAGGCAGGACAATGACTGCGGGGTTGGACCTGGCAAGCAGGGGAAACGGAAATCCTGTGAAGTCTGTGCGAGGCGTTGGGAAAATGGAGATTGGGATAATTTAGGAGGTTGGCATCTGTTTGTGCTCGTTTGGGTGATATATTATCAACACGAAAACAAGGTCACACCGTTGCAAGCGGGTGGCCTAGCGGAAGGAAGGCAGCCATCGTCTGGTGGTCGCAGGATTTTAATTTGATTTCCGATCAGGGAAGCCCGGCTGGTTCATGGTAGTTTGCATGAGTAAAAATAATGGAGTGACAAACACACATGTGTGCATTGTTGCACGTGATTGGACTGAAAATTGGTAACGCAAACACAATGTGTAGGTCCATTTATCAAAAATAAGGACAGTTGATAACAAAAATTATTTCAACGTCTCAAATATCAAAATTGGATCAATTCTTCTTGACAAGGAGCGGCAAAGTGATCTCGTCGTTGCTTGTTTAAAATAGTCTACGCGTATGTCTCTTGGGTGATTTTTCATCCAAAAATGATCGTTGATCTTTGATAGTGAGTTCTTGATGGGTTTGAATAAAGGGTGCACGGATAAAAAATCGTTCCGGAATACGTCAACCTCGAGTCACGAATTTCAGAACAAGTCAAAATTTCATTTACGAAAATACACCATGAACAAAAGTCATGAATACGTGAACTTTGTTCCGCAAAATTAATATAACGCTAGAGTAACGTAATTGCATGCAACGTGTGTCATGAAAACGTGAAAACTTCCCTTGGTAATCATGATTTAGTTCACGTATTCATGATTAATGTTTCCGAAATCGGATTTATATCGTGATACAGTTCACAAAATCAGCCACGTAGTTCACGTACTGTATTTGAAACGACATTTTTGTTCATGAATATAAGAACAAAATTCAAGAATTAATAAAATAACAAAGAGTATACTTTCACATGAGGAGTAGAAAAAATGCTAATGGTATTCGATTATACGCATGCATGCGAATTGCATTTTATTGTTAGTAGGGAAGATGTACCTATATTAATCTCATCACTGTGCAATTCATCCTACTTGAAATAAAACGATATACACGTGACAGAATTAGTTAGTAATGTTTGTTGTAGTTATTTAACCTAAGCAAACATTATTAGAAAACGAAACCAATCCTTCAACTGCCCAATTGTTTGATTCATCGTAGGATGAATATAGGAACAATGAGATTTATATGGGGGCAGTTTCACTATGAATCAAAAAAATATGAAAAGGAATAATCATTGAATAAAATTATCGTTAAACAAGAAAAGTTAAAATAAGGATTCTTGTGAGTTATACATTCGGTTAGATTAGGTCGTTTAAAGGGTGATACGGTCAAAATTTGGTCAAGGGAAAACGCGTGTAAATCGGTGAAATCGTTTATTTAAAAAATCAAATTAAATTTCTTTTTCAAGTTCAATAGTATAAAATTCAGGAAAAATATTCAGTTAGGCTTCCGCTTTTCCAAATCCGAATTGCCGGGCCTTACGATTGACCCCTGCCATCAGATTTTGTACAGCCACCTTGTCCACCTTCTTCGCCGCAGAAAGCCAGTTTGCCTTGAACTGCTGCTCGTCCTTAGCAGTTGTTTTGGTCTTCTTTAGGTTCCGCTTGACAATAGCCCAGTATTTCTCAATTGGGCGGAGCTCTGGCGTGTTGGGAGGGTTCTTGTCCTTGGGAACCACCTGCACGTTGTTGGCGGCGTACCACTCCATGGCCTTTTTACCGTAATGGCAAGATGCCAAATCCGGCCAAAACAGTACGGAACAACCGTGTTTCTTCAGGAAAGGCAGCAGACGTTTATTCAAACACTCTTTCACGTAAATTTCTTGGTTGACAGTCCCGGAAGCTATGAAAATGCTGCTTTTCAAGCCACAGGTACAGATGGCTTGCCAAACCAGATATTTCTTTGCGAATTTTGACAGTTTCGTGTGCTTGAAAATATCTGCTACCTTTCCCCTTCCTTTTGCCGTATAAAACTCCTGTACCGGAAGCAGCTTGTAGTCGGCTTTGACGTAGGTTTCGTCGTCCATTACCACGCAGTCAAACTTCGTCAGCATCGTCGTGTACAGCCTCCGGGATCGCGCTTTGGCCGTCGTATTTTGTTTATCATCGCGATTTGGATTTGGATGATTTGGCAACTTTTAGCGATTTTGCCAACTTTGCGTGCGAGTAGCTCGGATTTTCGCGATGCGCGAGCAAAATTTTGATACGCTGCTCTTCTTGCTTGGACCGCATTTTGACAACTGAAGAGTGAATTCCAAAATCAAAATAAGAGCAACATTCTACACACACACACCTTCAAAATGAGGGGTGTTCAGGTTTTTTAAATGCAAAATTGAAAGAAATACGTCAAGTTGATATTGACCAAATTTTGACCGTATCGTCCTTTAGTTAAGAAATGCTTCTGATAACATCTTGAGTCACCTTCGGCATTTCTAGAATTGAGGCAAGTATCCCGAATAAATATGATTGTATGAACATCCAGACTGTTTTACAATCCGGTGCATACTTAAGGCTTAATACGAACGATACTTGTAGGCATAAACATATAGCATGAAGAATATTATCGGCTTTGTATTCTGCGCCACCAAAGACAATAAAAAATCCAGCTGCTTTGTTCGGCATTCCAACCATCACCACCTGCGGTTGCAGAGAAACACTTTCGAATGTTTCTCTAGGTACTCAATTCAAAATCATTTTAAAACTTTCACTTTCGTTTACACCTCACAAAAATGACTGGATAGAGTTTTTACAAGCGTTACAATAAAATGACAGTTCATGAACAACGTTCACGAAAAGAGAAACACAATCACGCAAATGGATTTAAGAGTTCACGTTATTATGATCTAGGATCATGATTCCCAGTCTTTATTATTATGTTACGAAATGACAAACAGACATGAATTGAGTTCACGGCATCAAGATTCATCTCATGGAAATAGGATTTAAGAAATCACGTTTATGAGTAGAAAGTCACATATTTGGAATTGATGTTAGTTCAAGATGTCGAGATTTTTTGTTCTGGAATATGAGAACGGATCTTTTTCCGTGTACTTGGGTAGCGTCAGTTTTATTTGGGATGCAAAAGGCATTTTATTGATTATTTACAAACTGGTAAGACAATCAACTTTGATTATTATTGCGACCATTTCGACCAGTTGGATGAAAAAAATTGTGAAAAAATACCAGGTAGGCAGAAGAAAAAAATCATTTTGCATCAAGACACTGCAGCTCACACAGCTCACACAGCTCAAAAAAAAAAAACGATTAAACCGCTACACAAGTGCTGAGAGATGAAGGTAAACAACCGGATGCAGCCATAAAAAAGAACTAGTTATCAATTGTGAAATGGCAGCGGTTTTTGACTGCGTCCATACCTTCTGGGGCAGTCTTTATCCCAAGTGGTTTTTTAACGACACTTACAAACTCTTCGGTTACAAACTCAAACAAACAAGCACGTGTCCTTGCTGTCTGGAGTGCAAACTATGTTTTACAGAGTCAAAAAGGTCAGTAATTCGGGTGGTGCAAACGTAAAAAAACCGGATCCAATTCCAAAACATACAACGTCGTTCCAAAGCTCCAACTAAAAGTTAGGGTTCCATAACGGAGCAGCCAACCCAGAGAAGCGACGTGAAAATACAAATAATATTATTGATGGCATGCCAAATCTGCGGCAATCTACGAGGTGAAAACTATACAAATTGTTCCTTCGGTACTGTTCTCCAAGCAATCATGTAGCGAAAAGTTTCTCACTGCCAACAATTTTAACGAAGCGTTCATATTTTTCATCCCATCATCCGGGATAAGGAAAACTTTCAGAGGGATAGATTGAGCCAATGTAAACACACATTTCAAACTGTTTTCCATAGGATGTCACGCCACTGGTCCAATGGGGAAGTAGCGCTATTAAAAGATAAACATAATTTGATGTGTAACTTTTTGCCGGTTACTTTACCACCGCAAATGCAGAGGATTCATCTTTCATATCTTGATATTGTAAGGACCGTCGATACCGACCAATCGAGCAACAATTTATAAGCCCCCCAGTAAGATTTTTAGCTTGTTTATCCCGTATCCAATCCATCGTTTATATCAAACAGCAAAATAAAGAAAGTAGTGAACTATTTTCTCTCATCGAAATATATGGAGAGCAAGTTGTTTCCGAATATTTTCTAGGGACTATCAGATTAATGAGAGATGAGGTGACAAAGTATCATTATCTGAAGGGTCTGTTAAAGCATCGAAGTATGGAATGTTGACTGTTATAAAATGTTTCGTTTATGGCCCCTTAATGTTGGGTGTCCCAACATAAATTCGAAGTCACGTTCTTGAGTTCGAGCCCAACACATTATGCTTCAAAGCAATCGTCTTTGGTCCATATAAGAGATTAAAATGCCGTACAATCAGCGCTTCCTTTACACCCTCCACCAACTCGTTTTTCCGTGTTCAAATGTACAAATAGTTCAAGTTTAAATCTAGTTATCACAAAGTTCGTGGTTCGAATCCAGATATCGAGCCATCAGAAAGTACGGTGACACTTCCTCATCGAATGACCGGAAGAGATCTGGCCAACCTCGCTTGGTGTGAGATGCGCGAGAGGAAACGGATCTGGCGATAATCTCACGGACAATGGAAGCTAATCTGAATAATTCAAAATTGTCCATGCATTCCGAAAAAAGATCATTCGAAAAACGAAAAATTCACGTAGTTTCCAAGCCTTCGAAGAAGAAAAGGGCTCTAAAGAGCGAGTCTGATTCTTTCGTGGCATGCTGGAGTTCGTCTATTCCGACGGAAAATTATTTGTCCTGAAGCAATCCGACAAAACGACAGATTGTGGGCTTCCACTTCGAAAAATGTGCCAGAAAATCGAAAAATAGCAACCAGAAAATTTCACGGTTCCAAAGTGCGGCGTCGGTGTTACATAGTTATTACCGTTTGTTTTGAACTAAAAAGGTCGTTGATCAAGGATTGAAAATAACCACTACCTCGAGCCCGAAGGAAATCAGCCTTTGCCTTGCTTCTGAAAATATTTCCCCTAAAACCTCTGTTTACAAAAAAAAACAACTTACAGATATTTGTTCGGTCCTCGTGCTTCACGGTTGATCCTTTGAGATTTCAACTATCATGGTACTGTCTGGCGAGAACTGTGCGATGAAAACCGTTCTTCCTCGATATATGACCTCTTTGACAATTTCAATATGACAGTTCCTAACAATGGAGAAGTTACATGTTTGGCTGGTCCAAACTTAGACTTAGACTTAGACCCCACACTTTGTTTGAATTCATTATCGTTTGATTGTACATAGAATGTGATTCAGGATCTCCACGGTAGTGATAACTTGCCCATAAAAACTTTGATTGCCACCGGGTTCAATCCGTTGGAATCCATCAACGTCGTGTATGATCTGGCCCGTAACATCGATTGAACAAAGTTCAGGGCAGCAATAGATTTAGCCATAATGATGATAGAAAGACGTGAGGACCTCCGGATGTATTTAACTTCCTCTCCAACCTGATTGTGGACATCACGATTCAAGCTTCTGCTACAGCTCCGCCTTTCGATTCCTTTACCTTCGAACAATTTGCTTTGCCTTTAGCCATGTTTGGGTACATTTGAAAAAAAAAATCCTTATTTTCAAGCTCCGGGCTGCTAGGGACGCGTTGAAAGTTTACTGTAGACGGAAAACACTTCGACAAATACACGGCATTCGAACGCGAAGTTGAGAAAGCGAAGAAACGCGATAACTGGTGACAATTCGTGAACGGTCCATCGCGGAATGGCGATGAACACATTTTGGAATACGCCGGGAAGATTCCTTAACCGAACAACGAACAACGAGCAACGTAAGCGAAAAGCACTTAGACTAATGGATCCTAAAGTTTGCGTAAAAAGTTAATCCAGAATCTGTGCCGGCGAGGATGATTCGACGCTAAACGACGAATTCGTAATATGAAATTTGCCATCCCTTTTATCTCTCTCTCTCTCTTTGTGTTAGACTTGTTTAAGCTATAATAACCACTGATTATCCTCATCCTGCCATTGTATGAAGAGCCAAAAATGAGTTGGGTGGATCGATAAGCAACATCGCTTATACGCAACAACAAGGATATAAAGAATCTCCTTCCAACAACAATATTGAACAATTGGTTACAAAAGCAAGCTATCTAACATGAGGATGCCTTAGTGGGCGGGGCGAAGAGCCCACCTTCTATTCACAAACTGTTAGCAATAGGGAGTTGGCATTACCATTCTTCCCATCCAGAAACCTTTAATCGGGTGCCCTGATGGTCCCGCCCATTTCCCGGTATTAGCATTAAATGTTTACATAATAATTTTAATATTTATATAAGGGAAAAGTACTACAGCATCCGTATCTACCATACATGTTTTTCAATTTGTTATGCAACGATCGGGTACATTTTTTATTATAACTCCTAAAGTTTTTAAGCCGTAAGCGAGATTCAACTATTTATACACTTGCTAAGATAAGTTTGATAAGACATTTGGTAGTATGTATCACGAAAAGTTAAACAACTTTTTTTATTAGGTCAGAAACTTTCGAGGGATATGGATTTAATGTCGGTCTATAAGCACCAAATCGGGTTTTTGGGCTTCAAATGGTGAGTTGACAACTTCGAAGGAGGGTGCGACCGACCTCTCGTCCTCACAAGTTCCTACCTCACGCCTCCACGAGTCATATGATCACAAAAGACTGCCAGCTGAAACATGGAGACGCTGGTTGGCGTAGCCTGGGCAATGTTGTCAATCTGACAATAGCGAAGTGAGGGGGTGCGACCGAAGATCTTATACCTTTAAATCATATTCTATATTTTCTATTCTCATTTTACTAATAATTTCAGCACGATTTGGAATCATTTTTGCATTCCAAAACTATGTAAGAGCCGGGAGCAACATGCCAGGTATCAAAGGCTGAATTTGTATCTCAGCATTTTAGCATACCATTTTATTTAAAATTGCACTTCTGAACTTCAACTATTATATTCATAAAAGGCTGGCATGTGCTTATACGTAATGTAGGATTATATTTTAATGTTTTGTTTGTGGTATTATGGTAAGATAAGCCATTTCTTTCAGAAATTATCCCACCGGACTCTTCGTTCACTCTATCTTTGAAATGTTGCTAGAACAGTACAAAGAAACATATTACAAATATAACTAAAAGGAGGCTGTGCATGTGAACGGACGTGACGTTTGTTTTTTCGCTGCAAAACAGCAAATTGAAAATTATAAAAAATACTGATATTACAACTAACAGTAATATCCAAAGTAGTTTTTGAAATTAACTGTGATGAAGCAATGTTTTGGAAGTCAACCAAACCAAAACCGGCCGCGTTCTCTATTCGATAAAAAATAGTCGTAGTCGTTGAATTTTGTGGATCGTGAAAATAACATTCTATAAATGGTGAAAAATATAGCGGGGCTAACATTGACTGAGTGGTTGGAGAAAAACATTATCAAAAAGTCGCAAAGAACAAAACACGGAGAACAAAACGGTCCATTTTTTAACTTGTGCAAATTTTCTGTGGCTCATCGACCCAATTCGTGTGTTTCTTCGACGGATGACGTTGTAAGTTCGTGGCTTTGCAGTGTTATGGAAATGGTTGTCTGCTTGCTTCTCATAAATGGTATACAGGATCCAGCAAAACTCAGCTAAGTATTATATTTAAGATGTACATAGATAATCCAGACTACCTGGGCTGTACAACATGTGGAATTGAAGGTCTGAATATATTGATGCAGTTCAGGCCCAACTTTGGGTTTTATTTTACTTGGCGAGCTTCGCCTCTGTCTCACTCTCATATACCGCGTTGACGTCGTAAAGTTTGAAGTTTTCAATCGTAGTGCAGAAAGTGTTTTAAATGTATATTATCCATTTCAAATTTTTGATTTATTCACATAAACTCTGCAATTTTAGGTTTCACGTGAATAGCCAATCCACATTGGACCCATTGATCTCAGATCTGATGTTCAAACTCACGGTTAATTGAACAGATGCAGCTTCGAACGGAGACAAAGGAAATCAGCTTCTGTCCGGTCAGCTAAATTTCTCCTGACAAATCATCACCAACTTTCCAAATTGGTGTCCATGCAGTGTTGAAAAATTCCTTGTCTTCCCAATAAAAAGCCACGATTACTCTTCGTGAGTGGCTCCAGCAGCATCCTTACAGTTGCCTTAAAGACTGCCCCAGACAGTATGAACGCATCCAGTTCTCAGTAAGAAGATTACACAAGTATTGGAAATTCAATTTTTATTAGATATACTTTCAACATTTAATTAACACATCTGGTTAGTGCTCTCAATATTTGCAATCTAGCGATTGTATGCTAGCTGACATTCTTCATAAGATTCAGCACAAACTTCTTAGCGACAAGTTTTGACACTTTTTTACTATCTTTTTCAAAGTGTTGAATGTTATCTGCTATCGAGACATGTTTCCTAAGATGTGCCTTCGTCAAAAATCTTCAACTGGTCGAATTTGCGAGCAATTAGAAGGGTTCATGTCCTTTGGGCAGACATACCACACATTAACAATTTTCAATTTCCATGCCCCAAGTCGTGGATACGCCAAATTTCTAGGAAACCTGGGTACACAAATTATGTCTATAAGAAACCCTAATAAGATGCTATCAACAATCAATATGAAAGTAGCGATTGGACATTGGTTCACTGTTGTAGAGCCCCTCGATCTAGAGTGCGCGTTGCAGTCTGCACCCAGCAATACATTGTTGTGCATTTCGGTGCTGGAGTTTTTGTTTTTGTTTTTGTTTTGATTCGCAGGGTGGTTGAGACATAGTATTTGAGGGTGTGCTGGTGTGAGTTGCGTTATTTGGGGCGGATTGAGCTTGGGACCGATGTGCAATTGCTTCCCGAGCCAAAGACTATATCCGAGTGTGTGTGTGTGTGTGTGTGTGTGTGTGTGTGTGTGTGTGTGTGGTGTGTGGTGTGTGTTGCGTGTGTGTTGCGTGATTTGGTCTCTATGCAACATTTTTCTCTTTTCAGAAAGCGAGTAATGGCGCTATAACCATATGCCAAAAAGGCTAGGACAAGAGTTAGTGCTCTTGCCCCAACCGACAGACAAGCTCCCACGTAATAAGAGCCTGGATACAAATAGGAATTGCCTGTGTTGCAGCCCACAAAAGCAGACAGCAAAGGAGTGCATTTACTTTCTTAGCTTCATCACTCCCAACGACCTATATACATATAAAAAGAAATATGCTTTCTCGCCAAGGAAAGCCTCCCTCACAATCCCATCCAACTTCCAACTCCAGATGTCTATGAAGGTAGCATGAGTTCTCAGCATCTTCTTAAGTAGACATCTAATCAACACTTCCCTCCCATCCCATGCTGATCATAAGGACCTGGCCAGGTGTTGTGCAAAGAAATCGATGGATGAGGAGCCTGTCACACCCAAGGCAGCTCTTCTGGCGCTTCCATCGTCTCTACAACAGCCAACCCAGGATTATGTATGGTCGGAAAATGCTATGCTATGCTATGCTATTTTTTTTCCATTTATTTAACCAAAATAAAACAAATATAAAACATAAAAACCATTTCACCTCCCACCCAAAACATAACCCCCCAAAACCAAAAAAAAAAAAAAAAAAAAAAAAAAAAAAAAAAAAAAATATAAAAAAATTTTTTCATTTTTTATGATTTTTTTTTCCTCCTTTTACCAACAAGATTTTTTTTCTTATCCCCAAAATAAGGAAAAATTTTGTACAAAGGCTGCATGAAGGGAAAAGGCTAACATAACACCCCCCTCCCCCAAAATTTGAAAAATCCTTCCTAAAGGGCGATACGGTCAAAATTTGGTCAATATCAACTTGACGTATTTCTTTCAATTTTGCATTTAAAAAGTTGAACACCCCTCATTTTGAAGGTGTGTGTGTGTAGAATGTTGCTCCTATTTTGATTTTGGAATTCACTCTTCAGTTGTCAAAATGCCGTCCAAGCAAGAAGAGCAGCGTATCAAAATTTTGCTCGCGCATCGCGAAAATCCGAGCTACTCGCACGCAAAGTTGGCAAAATCGCTAAAAGTTGCCAAATCAACCGTTACAAATGTAATTAAAGTGTTTGGGGAACGTTTGTCGACAGACAGCCAGGAAGTCTGGATCGGGGGGAAATCGAAAACCGGAAGCCGCTGAGACGACAAAGAGAGTTGCCGGTAGTTTCAAGCGAAACCCTAACCTATCTCTCCGAGATGCCGCAAATAAGCTGGGTGTATCGTCTACAACCGTGCATCGAGCCAAAAAACGAGCCGGACTATCGACTTACAAGAAGGTAGTGACTCCAAATCGCGATGATAAACAAAATACGACGGCCAAAGCGCGATCCCGGAAGCTGTACACGACGATGCTGACGAAGTTTGACTGCGTGGTAATGGACGACGAAACCTACGTCAAAGCCGACGACAAGCAGCTTCCAGGACAGGAGTTTTATACGGCAAAAGGAAGGGGAAAGGTAGCAGATATTTTCAAGCACACGAAACTGTCAAAGTTCGCAAAGAAATATCTGGTTTGGCAAGCCATCTGTACCTGTGGCTTGAAAAGCAGCATTTTCATAGCTTCCGGGACTGTCAACCAAGAAATTTACGTGAAAGAGTGTTTGAATAAACGTCTGCTGCCTTTCCTGAAGAAACACGGTTGTTCCGTACTGTTTTGGCCGGATTTGGCATCTTGCATACGCCGCCAACAACGTGCAGGTGGTTCCCAAGGACAAGAACCCTCCCAACACGCCAGAGCTCCGCCCAATTGAGAAATACTGGGCTATTGTCAAGCGGAACATAAAGAAGACCAAAAAAACTGCTAAGGACGAGCAACAGTTCAAGGCAAACTGACTTTCGGCGGCGAAGAAGGTGGACAAGGTGGCTGTACAAAATCTGATGGCAGGGGTCAAGCGTAAGGCCCGGCAATTCGGATTTGGAAAAGCGGAAGCCTAACTGAATATTTTTCCTGAATTTTATACTAATTGAACTTGAAAAAGAAATTTAATTTGATTTTTTAAATAAACGATTTCACCGATTTACACGCGTTTTCCCTTGACCAAATTTTGACCGTATCACCCTTTAAATAGTCTTGATTCAGTCTAAAAAAAAAATAAAAAAAAAAAAACTACAAAAAAAAAAAAAAAAAACCAAACCCGGGCTGGTAAATTTTATGTCCACCAATAAAAAAAAACAAAAAAATGAAAATAAATTTCATAAAAACATATTATGTAACACAACTCCTTGTTCCTCATACGACCGCAACGAAAAAACGATAACGCATACCCCCCTCCTCATGAGGGTGTTAAACAAACAATTTCTCTCATCCATTAATGATTGAAAAAATCTCCTTCGTCACAGTGAGCTGATGAGATGAACTGAAATTTATGAGATTCTCCTTTTTACACCCACTGTCACTTACACAATCTGAAATGCCATTTTAAGATCGTTTTTTCAAAACGACGAAAACTATTATATTGACAAAGCTTCAATCGTCAAAAAAAGAGCATTCTGATAAGACGACATCTCAATTATTCTTCGGTTCTTGAAAATTCATGTATAACAACAACAAAAACCAACTTTATTGTCTTCTAAGCTGGCCTAAAAAACTTTCTAAAGCCTTTGGTTTTTAAGATTAGAAAAAAATCGGGATCATGCTGTTCTGCAAATATTTTTGAAGTTGAGTGTTTTTCATATGTTCTGTTTCTATTATCAGTGATACACACCGAAAATGAAAAACATAAAATTACTCGTTTTGTTAAGTATCAGATTTTATGAAAGTAAAATAACTTCTTATCTTGATCCGAACAAAAAAATACAATGGCAGAAGAACAAACTGATAAAAGAAAATTAACTTACACTGCTACTGCTGAAGAGTGCGTTCGTATAGAATGTGGGAATACTGTTTGCGCAATCGAACCTACAACTGGTTGCAGTTACGCCCAACGGAAATACGACGTGGGAAACATCATTCGTCATTTCAGGACTCAGCATCCAGTAGCAGCAATGAGCATGAATTTGCTCAAAGAAACAGAATCTCCTGTAAAAAGAGGCCGGCCGGTAACAAAACAAAGTTTCCCGATCGACAAACGGCTCTTTTACGAAGCATGTCTGAAATTGGTGACACAGCACCATCTTCCATTCAATTGCTTTGAATGGGATGGATTCAAAATGCTTTTGGATCCTATTATGGAAACATTAAACTGCCATGTTAACCGGAGGAATATCAAAATTCACATTCTTGAAACTGCTCAAAAAGTACGGTCCTTGATCAAAGATGAGATGGTGGAAAAGCTTGTATCTATTAAAATAGATTCCGCTTCTAGGCACGGACGCCACATGATCGGTCTCAACGTCCAGTATGAAGCAAACGGGGAGGTCGTCATTAGAACCCTTGGTAAAACGTAAAAAATCTTATTATAAAAATCGCCCTTAAACTTTTAAAATTTGTTTCAGCTATGATGGAGGTTAGATAATCCCAGACGGCAAAATTTTTGAAAGACAAAGTCCTTGAAATCCGGAATTCATATAATATCGAGCTTAACCAAGTTTTTTCGGCTACTACTGGCAACGGTGCTAATATGATCGCAGCGATTAAAGAAATGCAAAAACTTGCTACTACTTCTGTTGCTCCTCTAGAATCTTTGATGGATGAGGAAGGCTCGGAAGAAGTAGAGCTTCCCTGTGCAGCTTTACTCGTTGGGGTGGAAGATACAAAATGATTAAATCAAACAAGAATCATTTTACATTATTCTTGGACAAGAATATCCAGAAGTAGGTAAGTTTAACTGTGATACAGTTTAACTGATACAGTTTTATTGTTGACACATGATTATATCATCATAACTATCAATGCAAACTGTAGCTTAATTATTTTACAGCGTTTTCGGAAGATGACTGGATTTTCATGAAGTCCTATTTGTCATCTTTTAAACCTGTTTATAAGTTCACGCAAAGTTTGCAAAACAACGTTGATGGTAGAAAGGGAATCGGGAAACCCTCTTAGTTCCGTTTTGGGTAAAACACTTCAAACTAGGCTGCAAAAATTGCTGGATAACATGGCATTCAAGACTGCTGTTTATCTTGACCCGAGATTCAATTTTCCAGGATCTACTGTGTTTGATTTTGCTGCAGAAAAAGAAGCTATTAAGGTACTACTTTAATAGCAGAGTCTCTCCATTAACTACAGTATAAACCAGCCAAAGTTTTAAAAATTAAATTTACTTAATTACTTAATTTCGAAAGCAGCTTCTGCAAATAGAAGTAGAGCCAAGGCAACCGTACACCTACGACGCTTGGAAGCATTGGTTGGCAAGAAAACATACTCATCCGGAACTTTATGCTGTAGCAACTGTAGTCCATTCCGTTCCTTCGACACAGTATCCGTGGAACGATCGGTCAGTGCATTGGCACTTGTCTTATATAACATCAGGACGGGACTCTCTGATGATAATCTAGAAGAAATTTTGATTATAAAATTGAACAAGGATGTACTTGAGAAGGTGATGCCAACACCCTACGACTGGAAAATGTTCATTCCAGAGTCAAAATCGTTGTCGCAATGATTAGTTCCTTATCATTCATTACATCATACTACTAGAAGAATTAAATGGAAGCAGAAATGGCACCTTTAGTGTAGATGGAATAAATAAAAATGTGTTTGGATCTTAAATACATGAATTTATACATTCCGTGCAATTTTCAACGTCATTATTCGTGTTTACATTATTTTCGGCTTACTAATACAAATTTATTTCGTAATCTGCTCCCCCTTTATCCTATACATTATTGCTAATGTTGTCGACAGATTCTTTTGCACGATCATCGCAATTCACTCATACCCGGTAGATGTAGAGATGTATTATATTTTTATGGAAATCGATTGCACCCTGCATATATGTTTTTTTTGCCTTTTATGCTGTAACCGTTCGTGAAATGTCTTTAAGGATTTAATTAAACTCAGTGGCTTAAGCGCCACTCTCAGTTAAGAGAGATCACTGGTCGTGTTAAAACTTTGCCCGGAAAATGAGATTTTCTCTCAGAGGACCTCTCGAACGGTCGTTGGTTTACTAACGTCAAAAAAGACTAATCTCAAGGGATACGCCGAGTCTTTTAGCTTTGCAGGTTGGCACAGCTGTAGGCATTTTCTGACTCACCCACGGAATGAACGAAACGGAGGACAAGAAGAGAAGGAATGCTTACTCAACTGAGCAGAAAAGGAAGGGAACTGAGCAGAAATGGCGGCGACGGACGACCTTCCAGACGATGATCACGACGTCTGTGGCGATGGAAACGAAACGACAGCGTCGCTCAGGTGCTGCAAGATGGCGAGCAGCGAAGGAAGGTGACCCGTGCGCGATATGGTCGAACTAGAGTTGCGGAGGGAGTGGCGGCTGTACGGAAGACTTCCGATCGGAGCACAAGAGCTATTGCGACGACTATGCGTCTTACGGTCCCGGGTGATTCGCTTCTCAAGGAGAAAGGCCAACTTGCCACCGCACGGCTTCGCGTACTATGCTTCCGCTATGACCGCAACCAGTGACGCAATGAAACCCCCACTCCTATCAGATGGAATCCGAACCGCAGTACGCTTTTGGCGACGTACGGCACACGGTTCGAGCTCTTGGAAGATGTGGTCCACGGGGTTGTAACGAAAAGGACCTCGTCGACGGATAATTGGCGACCGTCGGAAAAATATTTCGCTTCGAGAACTAGCGACTTCACTCCTCCTCCGTTTAGCTACATTTGAAGCGCACAAGCCTGATGGTCTCACGAACGTAGACAACGATGCCACAAATGGTAACCCGATCCGGCTTTGACGATAGCCGTAAATCCAGCGCGAACTCACATTAGTTTTACAATCAAATATTAAGCTAATTAAGTACTTTCCTTTTTTGTACAACTTCACTAATAAATTCACTGAACAAACGCCAAATATTTCGCATGGCGACGGCCTTCATGGCGCACCCCTTAAGCATATGAGAGATCATACAACCATGATATAAAAAGGAGCCTTTATGGCAATGTTGTAACGTCGACACAGGAACGGTTCGATTTTATCAAAATTGAAATTATTTCATTCAATTTTATCAAAATTGAAATATTTCAATAATTCCCTAGCGCTGAACAGGCCGGCTTGACGTGCCGCAAGGGCTCAGTAGGGATCAAGACCCGAAGCTAAGAGTCAGTTCCTTTGTGGTTATATCACATTTATTAGCAGAGCAACACATCGAAATTTTAGGTTCATTATATGCTTTATATCCCATGGTTTCTTATATACTATACAATTCCAGATCATCCATGGATATCCCAAGTTTTGTAAAAAAATTTTAAATCAATTTTTTTTCTCGTGGCTATGATACATTCTCTTAGCTTTCAGTTTCATGGTACAATTGCAGCAGGACCACAATCTGCAGACATTTAAATAAAAATGAAATTATTATCATGTTATATTATAACATCCATGCATTACATTTTGTAAGCTTTTTTATAAATCTTTTTCAGCTTCGCATATATGTATCCTTGTCAGTTATAGCTCATCTAACCTACGTTATGTATTTGAAAAGATAGAAAGGTTTTTGATGTTATTTTTTTATTTTTTAGAAAAAATCATATTCGAAAAATTCTGCTTAAAAAAAGCTCTTTCCTTCTTCATCAAAAATATATATTAATTTAAAACCTAGCAGTTAACAATCATTCATTTCCTATTTCACAGACATCAAGTATCATTTATGGGTCCAGATGAACAAGAGCTATCGAAAAATTTAATTTTTTATCTTTTTGTATGTTTGTTTTATTAAGATTCAGTTTTTGAATTCATACTCATATGAAATTTATTTTGCCTTATTATTAGCTGTTTTCAGTTTTTTCTAATATTATTATGATATTAATACACATCTAATTTTTATTTTCAGTAACATACCAGTAGATGTCAGATACATCTTGTACTTACGGTTATTATGTTCTCTGACTATTGTTGTGAAAACAAATTCTAATTTTAGTAGATCTTAATCCAATAGAAACTGCAACAGTGGAAGTCTTTCGATGAGTGGATGTTCAGCTTAGTTACAGATATATGTATTCTACTATAGGTTACTGGCCTGCTGGTATTATTATTTTATATTATAACGTCAGTTTATTATTTAATGTTATGATATTAAATGATGTGATATAATTGCATTTAAATTCATTTCATTAAAATCACTATTTCCGATGAGACTCACTAGATAAATTATTGCAAGGAAACGGAACAGCACATCGAAATTTTAGGTTTACTATTCTATTGCTATATAATTTCAGATCATTCATAGGTATCCCAAGTTTTATTAACTTTCAGGTCCACAAATGGAAGTGTTATTATCATTCTTATATTCATTCACTGTATAATATTAATTCACAAGATTTTAAATATTACTATATGACACTGAATATATATTGGGAAAGGAGGGAGCATCAGGGTAAAGGGTGATACGGTCAAAATTTGGTCAAGGGAAAACGCGTGTAAATCGGTGGAATCGTTTATTTAAAAAATCAATTAAATTTCTTTTTCAAGTTCAATTAGTATAAAATTCAGGAAAAATATTCAGTTAGGCTTCCGCTTTTCCAAATCCGAATTGCCGGGCCTTACGCTTGACCCCTGCCATCAGATTTTGTACAGCCACCTTGTCCACCTTCTTCGCCGCAGAAAGCCAGTTTGCCTTGAACTGCTGCTCGTCCTTAGCAGTTTTTTTGGTCTTCTTTATGTTCCGCTTGACAATAGCCCAGTATTTCTCAATTGGGCGGAGCTCTGGCGTGTTGGAAGGGTTCTTGTCCTTGGGAACCACCTGCACGTTGTTGGCGGCGTACCACTCCATGGCCTTTTTACCGTAATGGCAAGATGCCAAATCCGGCCAAAACAGTACGGAACAACCGTGTTTCTTCAGGAAAGGCAGCAGACGTTTATTCAAACACTCTTTCACGTAAATTTCTTGGTTGACAGTCCCGGAAGCTATGAAAATGCTGCTTTTCAAGCCACAGGTACAGATGGCTTGCCAAACCAGATATTTCTTTGCGAACTTTGACAGTTTCGTGTGCTTGAAAATATCTGCTACCTTTCCCCTTCCTTTTGCCGTATAAAACTCCTGTCCCGGAAGCTGCTTGTAGTCGGCTTTGACGTAGGTTTCGTCGTCCATTACCACGCAGTCAAACTTCGTCAGCATCGTCGTGTACAGCCTCCGGGATCGCGTTTTGACCGTCGTATTTTGTTTATCATCGCGATTTGGAGTCACTACCTTCTTGTAAGTCGATAGTGCGGCTCGTTTTTTGGCTCGATGCACGGTTGTAGACGATACACCCAGCTTATTTGCGGCATCTCGGAGAGATAGGTTAGGGTTTCGCTTGAAACTACCGGCAACTCTCTTTGTCGTCTCAGCGGCTTCCGGTTTTCGATTTCCCCCCGATCCAGACTTCCTGGCTGTCGACAAACGTTCCCCAAACACTTTAATTACATTTGTAACGGTTGATTTGGCAACTTTTAGCGATTTTGCCAACTTTGCGTGCGAGTAGCTCGGATTTTCGCGATGCGCGAGCAAAATTTTTGATACGCTGCTCTTCTTGCTTGGACGGCATTTTGACAACTGAAGAGTGAATTCCAAAATCAAAATAGGAGCAACATTCTACACACACACACACACCTTCAAAATGAGGGGTGTTCAACTTTTTAAATGCAAAATTGAAAGAAATACGTCAAGTTGATATTGACCAAATTTTGACCGTATCGCCCTTTATCCCCAAGTTGGAATTGGACAGGAGTGGTATGACCACCGCCTCTAGGAGGGAACAAGCAGTATCATTTTTTTTATCCCCCCGATTCGATTGTTATGCTGTGATTTCTACTCCAACAGTTTCAGTGAGAGTGACGCGCCCTTCTTAACAAGGTATCCCGTAGAAAGCTTAATAAGTATTGCGAATTGCGTTATTCGATTTGTTGGATCGTATCGTTGGAAGGAGAATCTCATGTTCCCACGGGTTTCGCGTAAGTGTCTCTGCTTACGGGTCCGCCCCACCGTTTTTGGCCCTTCATACAGCGTTACTGTGAATACAACCCGGCAACTCAATTTGATCTTGCTATTAAGTGGAGCTGCATACATGACAAGGTCTTAGAAGGGATGGTGGCTACCTTACATACATACATACATACGTTAAAATATTTCAATTATTATACCAAATCTATATTTACAACTAATGTAAATTCAATTAACTAAACTAAACTTCACAAAAAACGTTGAACGTTACAATGCTGACGTTATTACTTCATGATCGATTTCAATAATTTTATTCTCCGATTACAAAAAATAACCAGCAAACTGATAATTTTATTTCAGACGCATTCAGTTTTTTTATAGAGGATTTTATTAAAAAACGTGCATTTTCCTCCCTGGAATAAATGGGGGGAGCTGCGTCTCTTCAACCCAGTGGGGGTGTGGGTAGCTCGTCCCTTTAATCATATTGTATATTTTCCATTCTCATTTTATTAATTATTTTCCACCTTTGGATCTCTTTGCATTTCAATACCTTGTAAGACCCTATTAATTCTCTTTTCTGGATTAATCGAGATTTTCAGCCTCGGGCTGGTTCATCTCCCGTCGTAGTCACTCAAATACCTCTTTTGGGTAATGCGTAACTTGTCCGGGGGTGAGATTCGAACTCGTGACTTTGGCGTTAGAGGTATGGATGTTAACCACTACGCCGGGGTCGCCCCCATATGTAAGACCCTGGAGCAACATGACAAGCATCAAAGGCTCAGTTTATTTTTCATAAAATTATAAAATTCATAAAATATTTTTCACAAAATTCATAAAAGGCTGGCATGTGCATATAAGCAGTTAAGAATTATATTTTAATATTTTGTATAGTGGTATTATGATTGTAACAATAAGCCATTTATTTCATAAATCATCAAACCGAACTCTTCGATCACTCCAATTGAAATGTTACTAGAATAGTATAGAGAAAAAATATACAACATGTCATATAAAATAATATCTTTTATTGAAATTTTATCTTAGATATTTGGAATGACTATACTGTTCTAGCTTTTCCAGGACTAGGAGGATATTAATACATTTCTAATTTTTATTTATTTTTCAGTAACAATCCATTGGATGGCAGATATATTTTGTACATACGCCTATTATGTTGTCGTAAGAAGGTGGGATCATTCCAAAAGCAAAATGCCATTTTTTTACTAAATACGACCAGGACATCGTCCGCAGGCTATTACCGCGGGTATTGTGGGTTTCCCAGGTACCCGATTCAAGCTTTAGTTGGTGACGGTGGCCCTTCTTGACCTTCTATTCCTAAGTAGTTAGTTTGAATAAGGGCGTCTACACTGATAAAAAGAAACATTGAATTTTCTGCGTGATCTAATGCACATAAAGGGAATGCTAGATTTGGCAGAAAATAATCGGAGATGTCATGTAAATTGTAGCCTGATAACGCCTGAATCTAACCGTTTGTATGAAAAAATGCAAACATTGTTGTATGGCGCATGAAATATTGCAAACAATTTCGTTTCTTACGCCTCCTTTGGCTTGAAATTAAACGAGGGGAAATTTTACGCGCTTGTTAAAATTCATTATTTTTTCTGTGTATGTAATGTTTTGCTGTACCTGATGTGGACTGCCAAGAACCTCCCATTTCCCCAAAAGCTTTGAGGATACCTTGTCTTGCCTCAAAAGTTCTCCCTTTTATAGTATTGGCCTCCATAACAAAGTAGGCACCATTGCAGAGCATATGATTCATCAAATTATTGGCAGTTCTACTCGCCTAACGCCCCCGGTTGGGCGAGGGATATAGGATGACACGCACACACACACACACACACACACACACACACACACACACACACACACACACACACACACACACACACACACACACACACACACACACACACACACACACACACACACACACACACACACACACACAGTCGTAGTTTCAAATCGGCAAAGGATAAATGCACCCTTGTTTTTGGGGAAATGCTCCTTAAACTTTGGAAGAATGCTCCTTAAATGCGTTTGCCCGGCATAATGCAATCGGAGGTATTAACCTTCTGGGTAGCGCTTGCCAGGTGTTTTGACGGGTCTTCAGTTTCTTCAAGATTGTATAGTTTTGACGGGTTTTAAGTTTCTGAATTTAAGAGTCGTCAAAACAAAATTAAGACTCCTCAAAATGAAATTAAGACTCGTCAAAATCAAATTTAAACCCGTCAAAACTACCTCAAAGATTGCAGAGCGAAGCTCCGCTATACAATCTTGAAGAAAATTAAGACCCGTCAAAACAACCGGCAAGCGCTAACCAGAAGGTTAATACCTCCGATTGCATTATACCGGGCAAATACATCTAAGGAGCATTTTTCCAAAGTTTAAGGAGCATTTCCCCAAAAAGAAGGGTGCATTTACCCTGCTGCCGTTTCAAAACGTTATATGATTTTTACCGTAAGTTTTGTGAATGAGTGAGAAATGTTTTTCTTTTGGCTGTCACAAGAGCTTTGTCGGGAAGAACTACCCATCAGTGAGACGTGACGGAATATACATTCTTTCTCGCAGTGAGCTCATGATAGTTTCCAGACTACACTGGATTTTTTTTACGACGGTAATGGTACCGCGTAAAAAAAACCGCGTAAAAAAAACCGCGTAAAAAAACCGCGTTATTTCAAAAAACGACGTAAAAAAACGCGTTATTTCAAAAAACGACGTAAAAAAAGTCAAGGGAATAAAAATTATATTTCATATTCATATTGAAAGTAACTGGTCATAAAAATGTATTGGTGGTGGAAAAACATGGTTCCAGTTACATTGGCCACCGGGAATCTGCTACAAATGGATAGAGGTTGTTAATTCAATGTGTGAGCAAAACAGTCCAGAGTACCCAACAAACATCGGTGTTGAATTAGAGCTTGTTCAAACAAATTTGGAGAAACTATTCAGCTATTCTAGAAGAAACAGCTGAATAGCTTCTCCAAATTTGCTTGAACAAAATCTAATTCAACACCGATGTTTGTTGGGTAGTTATAGAGAGTTTTCGTCTTCGGCAAAATTTCTCAGGGTGTCATTCGGCGTCTTTTGACATTATCATATTAGTTCCACATCATGCCGCAGAGATGGTGCTGCAGTCTATCTTTTCTAAATTAAGCGCTAGAGATTTGCCGTCCTGGGCAAAATTTCTCAGTATGTCATTCGTCGTCTTTTGACATTGTCATATTAGGTCTAAATTATGCCGTAAATATGGCAGCGCCATCTCTGAAGTACGATCTGGATCTAACGTGATTATTTTGAATGCCTTTATTATGTACAATTAACATCTTTTCTAAAGACAGCACCTTCCTATAGCACGATTTGGCAATTTAGATTGCGGCGCCATATTTGCGGCGTAATTTGGAGCTGATCTGATAATGTCAAGTGACTATATTTTACATTCTCAACCAACTTTACTGAGAACGGCAACTCTCTAAAGCTTCATTTGGAAAAGATATTTTTTACGCGGAGGGCCCGCTTAGGAAACACCATTTTGAGAAATAGAATAGGCTTTCCCAAGTAAATTGTATTAGTAACAGTGTTCACGTTAGTCATTTTCTTTATCAAAGCATCATTGTTTTCACATTAATTTCCTTGTATTGCCTATTTTTTTTCTTATCAGGTTAATTTCATGCACATGAGGTTGAAATTGTTTTTAACCGTTGTGTGTCCGACAGGGTACCCGGGTACCTTTTTGAATTTCAATTCGCGATATTTCAATTATTTTTAATCGTAGGAAGTTGAAACTCTGCCAGATCCAAGTGAATGACGGTCAAAATTGATTGCAGGGGTAAACAGAATTTTCGGGCAAGAAGGAAGGGGGGGAGGCGTTCCAACTTTTTTTACCCCTTAAAAGGTCGACAGGGTACCCGGGTACCTACAAAACTAAAATGCCTACATCTGCGGCAATTTTCATCCGATTTCAACAGATTTGTACTCCTTGGATTGAGAATTTCCTTTTCTATCAAGTTATTATCACGATGGACCATTTCGAACTCTCTGAATTCAAGAAAATCCGGATTTCCACGGGCATGTCCTGATGTAATGATACTGATCGTGGATTTTGGTAGAAACTTCTTAAAATTTCTTCAGCAGATTGACTTTTCTTGTTTTGGGTCCATCGGATGTATGAAAGTGGCCAGTCCGGAGTAGGTTCCCCAAGGGTCCGTGGCTGGTCATAGGCATTTTTCAATGTTTGTTCCTTGTAATCCTGAGTTCATCAGACAAGTAGGCCTCGGAGTGACCGTTTGTCCCTGAACCGGTCATTCCGAAACAGGTTCCCGTGAGGCCTGGAGTGGTCAAAAACATTTTCTGAAGTAAACCCTGACAATATGGGTATCAAAATTCGTGAAATTTCTTCAGTAGGTTATTTTTCAACGTTTTGTGACCATTTGATGATTTGTCGCGGACTGATTATTCCGGAACAGGTTCCCGTGGGGCTTTGAGTAGCCAGAAAAATTTCAGAAGGAAACTCTGGCAATATGGGTATCAAAATTCATTAAATTTCGTCAGTAGGATGTTTGTTAACGTTTTAAGGCCATTTGATTATTTGTTCCTGGAATGTTTATTTCGGAACAGGTTCATGGGAGGCCGAAAGAAAGACCGATTCCTGCGGGATGGGGCTAATAGTTTGTTGGCAAGCCCACTGGGCAGTTGCCGCCGGCTACCAAGTGTGTCCCGGTGACGTCCTTTTAATTCACGGTTGACAGTTCGTAGAGAAACGTCAGTTTGAAAGATCGATAAACGGAAAGAAGGATCAATTCAATTGATTGATTGTGCAGTTTTTTTTTTTTTTTTTTTTGGTTATGCTGATGGCATGCAATCTTTTATTTTTCACTGTTGCTATTGACTTACTTCATGTGTACTGCGAATCAAAATGAAATTTAATTTTTTTTTACTTCTACGTCGTTTTTTAAAATAACGTGTTTTTTTTATGCGATTTTTTTACGCAGGTTTTTTTACGCGGTACCACTACCGTAATGAAATAATACTACAGTGTACTGCAGCGCCATCTATGCAGCGTAATTTGGAACTTATATGATAATATTGAAATACTACCTACAACGAGAAGCACTTTCTGCATTTTCATATGCCAAGGGAGGTATTCCTGGACATGCGATAACTAGAGTCAACTAGAGGCTTCTCCAAAATTTATCTGTAGGAGCTATTTGCAAGTGCTTATCATGACCAATCTATCAATAAACCGATTGTTTACTTTGAAGACTTAATTGCTTTTCATTTCCGAGCAATCGAAATACTATTCGGAATCTCGAAACCTCCGCATTTCGATCCACTCAGCGTTTTCCGGAAAATGCAGTGGCTGTAAAAATTAACTAAGACAAGCATTCGTTATTTAGGAATGAAACAAAAAGGCAATTCACTAGCACCGGGAGCAACTTGAGGTAATTATCAGCATCCGATGCGAGCAACACAACTATTTGTCCGCCGCCAGCATCACGCGCAGCAAACACGGTTACTTTTCGATTCACAAATATACCTCAGAATATACTCAATAAAATTGAGTTCTTGTTTTTTAAAAGCTGAAATTTTACTCAATAATTGGTATTATCAAGTAGCATGTAGTGTTTTGGAACGGTATTTTTCTTGTTCCAAATTGCTGCAAGAATAGATCAAAACATATTTCAGTTTCAAAATGAAGCAAAATAGATCCAGTATAAAACAAAATTTACAACACCGGTGCAGCGATGTTTTCGCGTTTGGTCTAAAAATATAAATCCAATCCACGATTTGGATCGCCGTTGAAGATGCCCTAAGCGAAGAGCACTTGGACTAATGGATCCTAAAGTTTGCGTTAAAGAATCTCTGCCGGCAAGGATGATTCGACGCTAAACGACGAATTCGTAATATGAAATTTGCCAACCCTTTTCTCTCTCTCTCTCTCTTTCTCTCTCTCTCTCTCTCTCTCTCTCTCTCTCTCTCTCTGTTAGACAATCCTCTCATTATGTCATTGTATGAAGGGCCAAAAATGAGTTGGGTGGATCGATAAGCAACATCACTTATACGTAACCACAGGGATATACAGAATCTCCTTCCAACAACAGTATTGAACAATTGGTCACAAAAGCAAGCTATCTAACATGAGGATGCCCCAATAGGCGGGGAGAAGAGCCTGCCCTCTATTCACACACTGTTAGCAATAAGGAGTTGACATTCCCAATCTTCCCATCCAGAATGCTTCAATCGGGTGCCCTGATGGTCCCTCCCATTTCCCTCTTTTAGCATTAAATGTTTATATAACAATGTTTCTATTTATATAAGGGAAAGTACTACGGCATCCGTATCTCCTATATATGTTTTTCAATTTGTTGATCCTGATATAATATAAATGTTGAATACTGCTTCCTGAACAGTCTTGGTTCAGCCTAAAAAGACCTTAGCATAAAATCATGTACGTAAAAACATGTATATAACGAAGCAAATCAAGCGTACATCGTACCAAAAACCGCAAATCTACCAAATTGTTCATAGTTCCAATTGAGAGTTATTGGGCTCTGTAAAGCGCAAGCTTTCTGGAAAGAAACACAAAATCAAAGATATCAAAAACTTCTAACAAATTTGGACAAAGACGGCCATCACGGTATCTGAAGAGTCTGTACAAACCCTTATGGATGGAGTTAAGCGCAAAGTTCGAGCATTTTATCCAAACGCCAAATAACTATGTTTTGACTTCTTGGATTGTTAAATCATATCGCATGAATCTTAAATACACATGTACAATTTGAAAATAATGCAAATTTTTTGTTTACCTCTGAAGTGTCCGAATTATTGCGGATATAAGATACGTACATCATAAGTCAATATAAAACAACACTAATCAATTCAACCATTATCATTTATAAAGATAACGAAGCGCAAAATGGCTAATCAAACGAATAACAGCTGCTTGGTCTATTCAAAATAACCAAACGAACGAACATCGCTCACATGTGATTGAGAAACACGCCTCTTCGAGATGAACTTTCATTTGTGTATTCCTTCAGGTAAGTGCTCTATCTTCGTTACCCATTCCCAATCGATAGACGATTTGAGAAGAAGAAAAAAAACCAATCTCGGGAACATCGCCACGGTCAAGTTCAAGTACTTGCCCAGCTCGGCAAGGCAAATGGACAATTCAAATGATTGATGAAGGAAGCGGAAACAAGGCTCGACCGAATGAGGACGTGACGATGTGTAATAAGATTTCCGCATTTCAGTCACCGTTGTCGTAAATCGTCAATCTGTTGGCATATATTTAGTGCTGGTCGATATCGGAGTGAGCTTATTGCATGGAAGATATACTGATGATGCTTAGAAATAAATAAAAACAAATTATCTCACCACCCGAAACCTGTGCATTCATTAACATTTCGTAGATATCTTGCTGGCCGAAAAATAAGTACTTCTTGCTTTTTGCTAATTCATTTTTTCCCCCTAGAAGTCAAATATGATATTACCGATGCTGGTGAAAAACTGAGCTCGGAGTCTTATTAATCGTCTTTTATCTTTTTTTTTCTCCTGGTAGCTAAGGAATGTATCGGAAATAAGCTATCAACGAACCTTTGCGTTGTACGCTTGTATTTGTGATAGTTTTAGCGTGTTCAGCCTAGCATGCTGTGTGTTTGACTGTCATCTTTTGTTTGTTTACTTGTTTGTACGGTTATAATTCTTCGTTTTCAAAATGTCACGCATTTAAAAAGACGTAAAAACTTAGGTTTTGGACACATGGCTACGTGAAAAGGGTGTAACTTTGCGACAATTGGTGGAGCATTTTGGAATGCATCACGCAAGTGTAAAATCCACAGTAACCAAGTTTGAAGAACACTGTTCTTTGGATGAACTGCCAGGAAGAGGCTGAAAACCCCCAAACTGGATCAGAAAGTGGTAGCTCTAATTCGGAAGAACAAATCAATGTCAATACGTGATTTGGCCAATAAAGCGGTAACCAGCGCCGGAATGATTCAACATCAAAAAACGGAACAAGACTTACAGGAAGCAGAAAAACGCCAAATAAAGTGCATGACAGAAGCAACGCGCAGCAACAAGGGCCCGGAAATAAAATTTGAGAGTTTTGCACCGACCGGATGCATGCATTTTGACGGACGAGGAGAGCTATGTCCAAGAGGAATCAAAAATCCTTCCAGGTCCACAATATAACACTGCCGTCGTAGGGTATTCCCTGCGGTATGAAGTCTACCATTTGTTTACACTACCGGAACAATTAATTCGGAAATCTATCGATCTGAGTGTCTGCAGAAGAGGTTGCTGCTTTTATATCAGAAGCACAGTACCCCTCCACTGTTTTGGTCGGATTTAGCGTCAGCGCATTACACCAAAACTACTCTCAATTGGCTCATGGAAAAGGGTATAGATTTCGTTGAGAGAGACATCAATCTGCCAAATAGCCTTCAGCTTCGGCCCATGGAACGCTATTGGGAGATTGTGAAGAGGGACTTCAAAAAAAACTGGTAAAGCCACTGAGAATATGCAGGAGTTCAAAAAATTTGGGCTATGGCGTCCAAAAAATGTGATGAAAAACTTGTCTGGAACTTGATGTGTGAACTTGAAGGTGTTGGATTAAAAATTCGCAAATTCGTGAAAGAATAATATTATTAATATTATCCAATCTTCGCAATGTTCAAGTTCAATCCCGTACATTAAAGAATCATCTATTTGTTTGAGCACAACATCATTTTTTTTATACATGGTTTGAAAGAAATATATGTCTACAACTTATTTTCGATACAGTCCTTACGTGTTTCGAAGGTTTCCAGTACTGTTCGGGAACTTTTTTCATCATTTAAAGCTACAAGAAAGTGGGGGAACATTTTTTTCTCGCTTGCTTTTGAACTTTCCCTACGGACGGAAAGCAAACAGTAGAATGAGAAGATAATCAATTAGGTATTGTGAAAGTACCTACCTACTCCATATCCTAGACCACCACTAACTGTTGGCTTCGGGGAGCCTCAAGTTCATTTATTTTACAATCAAAACGTGGCTGGCATAAATTTCCCTTTGGAGTCGTCGTGAATTTCATCGTCCCCTCAGCTGTTTGCTGGGAAATGTTTGATTTAAATATTCAATGTTTGCGGATTTTGAACGCTTGGAATGTGCTGAGTTGTAATTTTTTAAATGTTTGTAAGGGCTAGTGGTTAATGCATTATCATTGAGGGTAGATAGAGTAATGATAAGCTTTGGACATAATCTCGAATATATTGTGACGAATTGAATTGGATTTGACAAACAACAAACAACCGGTATTACAACATTCTTATTGTGATTGATTAACAACTATCAATTCGAATATTCAGAGTTATACACAGTACCAGCATGAACATAACGATTTTCGATCACATCCATCATTTGCGTCATTGCGAGATGGGGAAGAGTCTCATGGCATATCTGAGAGATGATCAGTTCTATGGTTGGATATTCCATGAGTTCCAATTCACCTTGGCATCCGTTGCAACAAAGTAATTGTCACAATAGATTTTAAAATTGGTCGCAAAAACAATATTAATTATCAGTGCCAATTTAAATCAAAAGTTTTAAGTTTAAGCACAAGTGTGTGTTCTTCATGTGACAGGGCTTCAAATGGTGACAGCTTCGAAGGAGGGTGCGACCGACGTTTCGTCCTCACAAGTTCCTACCTCATGCCTCCACGAGTCATATGATCACAAAAGACTGCCAGCTGAAACATGGAGACGCTGGTTGGCGTAGCCTGGGCAATGTTGTCAATCTGACAATAGCGAAGTGAGGGAGTGCGATTGAAGATTTTATACCTCTAAATCATATTGTATATTTTCCATTCTCATTTTATTAATAATTTCAGCACGCTTTGGAATCATCTTTGCATTTCAAAACTATGTAAGAGCCTGGAGCAACATGCCAGGCATCAAAGGCTGAATTTGTATCTCAGCATTTCAGCATAACATTTTATTTAAAATTGCACATCTGAACTTCAACTACTATATTCATAAAAGACTAGCATGTGCTTATAAGTAATGTAGGATTATGTTTTAATATTGTGTTTGTGGTATTATGGTAAGATAAACCATTTATTTCAGAAATTATCCAACCGGACTCTTCGTTCACTCCAATTGCTATCTTTGAAATGTTGCTAGTACAGTATAAAGAAAAATATTACAAATATTACAATGTCTCATAGAATAATATCTTCTATTGAAATTTTATCTTTTATATTTAGAATGATCTATTCTGTTTTCAGCTTTCCCAGGACTAGTAGGATATTAATACATATCTAACTTTTATTTATTTAATCAGTAACAATCCATTGGATGTATCATTGGAATTTGAAATTTGAATATATTAGCTTTTTTGTCTATAATGATATCCTAATATTTTGTGTTCAAAATATATTAAATATTAAATAACATATAACGGGGAAAGGGTGGGACCATCAGGGCACCCAAGTTAAACGATTTGGATAGGGAGCATGTGACTGCATCCTCCCTATTGTTAACATTTTGCGGAACGAGGGTGGGCTCTTCGACCCCATCTATTGGGTTTATTCTGTCAATCGAGGGCCCGATTTTAGTGCTGTGAGTGTGAACTTGCTTTTGGAAGGAGATTCTCTTCCCTATATTCACGGGTTTCGTGTCTCTGCTTACGGGCCCGCTGTTTTTAGCCCTTCATACAGGAGCTTGATGATCACAAACAATAATAGAATCCTGATCAAATCGTTTTTCAGATTATTCCACTACTATGGAAAGTTACCTTGCTGCAATAGATGGTAGTATTTCATAATAAACATAAAATCAAGTGTGTGTTTTCATGTGTCAGTTTGACTAGAAACCAGAGACCATCGAATGTGGGGAAAGCAGAAGGACCATAAGTGACGTTTACACAAGCCACAGTATCAGCTTGTAACGTCTTCGCAGTTTTCTCAGCCGATATAGAAACTATTTCAGGAACCATTCACATTTTAGGTTTGCTAACTCATGAGTTCTATAAAAACGCCCCCCAACCCCAAACCCCCGCCCATCCCCTTCATCCTGGAGGTACTAAAAGTAATTGTTGGCGCAAATGCCCATTCACAGTGGTCCAGAATGCGAATTTAGCTGAAAAGATACATTTTCAGCCTAAGTTTAAAGTTTTGGAACAAAATTGTATTGCAAAAAAATTGCTTTTTTTATGTGAATAAAAACAAGGGTGGTCTTTGTTTTCAAAGAAATCGGAAATTTTACTTTTTATTTGCAGAAATAGAGGCATACATTCTAGGAAAAAAATATAGATTAATCAATACTTAGCAACATTGATTCGAAACATTTTTCTGTATCTTTTGAAATGACCGAATTATACCAATTTTTCCTATGTAGCCTATGTAGGGTGTCCCTTTGGAAATCTGTTATTTTACTCTAACTTTTATAATTTCAATTTTTCAACAAAGTAATCTTTTCATTGATTCTAGAACAATACAATGTACAACTTTTGGCATCGCCTTTATCATACGTCAAACCAAAGTTATTATGGTTTGTATTGTTATTGTATCGTTATTGTTATTGTAAAAAAAAGGATGAGTTATGTCAGTGACATAACTGCAAAGTTGACGTAGGACTGCTTGTTGATGTGAAGAAATTGATGTCATCGAATTCATGAATTTCTACTATATTTTATTCAGTCTAAAGAACCATCAAACCCTATGCTATTGGTGTGTGAGGCTCCGGTTCTTCTTCCGCTATTGGTTCTCGACGAAAATTTATAGAAACTGCAGTTCGGCTCGAATTGACTGTTAATGATACTTTGTTTGTTAAATCAGCGCCAAAATTTGATTGGGGCGAATTTGCTTTTGTAAACAATGGCTTTCGTAGTCATTTGCTCTTGAACAAAATGTCACAAATACAAATTAAGCACTCTTTAAGGAAGAAGAGCTTTATATCTATCCGCTAATATATTCAATTTGAAGGGATTGTATTCAACTTTCGATAAATTAGCAGACAAAGTGTTTGTTTACAAAAGCAGATTCACCCTAATCAAATGTTGGCGCTGAAATGTCCAACGTGCTTCTAAGTGTGAAATGGATCCTGTGTTTACGGAGGGAACATGGTTCGCGATTGAAATGTTCTTATCAGTTTTCTTGGGCTGCAGGACAGCCTGAGTGTTTGGCGGCACGAGATACTACGATAAAAATAGGCATTTGCACCGTCTTCAACTCGAGATTCTACAGACAGAAGATTGAACATACACCCAAAAATTGAGAAGGTGGAAAAAAATGCAATTGCAGTTTTGCAATCATATCTTGAGAAATCCGCATGATTCAGAAATGGCAATTTTGCCCATTTTGATCCACAAAGCGTTTTATGGTACAAATGAAGCCATGCTAGTGTGTGCCAGCAACTGGCAAGCAAAAAGAGCTCGAAACAAATTTATCGCTGTAGGATCCTTATTCAATCATCACCAACATATCAATATACAATATGGATGAGTCGATATCACAAAATGCCGTCACGCTATTGGCCGCTGTTGTATTGCGGCCGTCAAGTGTTCTATTTTGGTTCTCACTGATCATCGACAAAGCGTTTTATGAAATAAACAATGCCATGCAAGTTTGTTAGCGACAGGTTGCATAAAGCTTGGTGAAAAATATGTCCATTTGCGTTATTGCTGTACCCTGAATTCCTCGCCAAAAGAACTAACTGTAGGGTTTCTATTCCCTCTCTGAAGATTGTCAAAGTGGCTGAATGGTTGCCAACAAGCGCTGTCACGCTGATGGTCACGGCTCGTTTCTCGATTTCGTAAATAGCATGATTTGTTTTTGTGAGCCATCGGACTTTCGGACACTCATCTCTTACTCATCAACTAAATATCACTGCACACGTTCAATTTTTCATTGCGAATTGCTGTTGCTATTTTGCCCAAAACTAATGTTAGATTTTTCATCCAAGTTACGATCAATAGCAAGAATGGAACAAAATCAAGCGAAATTATATTACAATCGTACTTTCTTAGTTTGGGTGTAGAGCGAATAACGAACAACTTAACCTATTACCAAGTGGACCAGTGTGGATATTTTGGTTTGCAAAAAGTTCCACTGGCTGGAGCGGGAATCGAACCCCCAACTTCACGACAACCGCTTGAACGACGGGCGACACCGCTAACCACTTGACCACGAAGATGATGTGGGCGATTGATTTGGCAATTTTCTCCGGGACGCGACAGTTTAAGCAACGCCATATTGAGCCGGTACGTGGTAATAAACATTTCGATGAGCTCAAGAGAAATTTCAATCAAACATACTCTTTAGTTGGCAAATTGATTTGGTCGTCCTGAAAAGGACAGATTGTAGTTGTTTACGGAGGGATGATTTACGTCAGCGTCGACGTCGGGCTTCTTCCGCTTGCCTCGTCTAGCGGACGTGCCTGCCACATCAGGCGGCGTCTACTCGATCTCCAGCAGCAGGGCGAAAAACTCGGAAAAGCGCTTTTTTATCACGAGAGCGGGATACACACGTCTGAACGTGTCGATGATCCAATAATGAATGATATAATGGCATATACCATTACATGACAGGAAGGTGGTATCAACGAAGGCAACGCGAATCAAATTTTACAAAAGGGGACGGGCCTCAGTTGTTACGCCAGACAGCAGCGTGGAAATGAAATCATTAGTTTTCATTAGAGCTACAGGGGTTTCTGAGGTTAAATTGGCATCTTTTCAACTCAGGCAACAGAAAAACGGCCCTTGTCAGGGCCTCAGAACCCCATCCAAAGAGAGTTGAGATACAGACACACTTGCTTCTGAAACTGCAAAACAGAGTTTAAAAATATTGGCCAGAAAAATTATAACTCACACTCTAAAACTACCTGCAACTAACCTAATCTATTATCTACAACTAATCCGCTATGTACTTATGTACAACAAGAACTACAATGAAGCTAACCTACCCCCTGCACTGAATATGTGAAACACATAATTGGTCTGCCATGTTGCAGTTCGTCTCAAATTAACTGTTAATATTTCGGTTATTGAATATCCAACGTGCTTGCTAGTTTTTACATGGCAAATAGAGATTTATAAATGGATACTAATAAAACATTATGCTCATTTTCTCCAGAACGCGGCTTTTCAAGCAACGCCATGTTGAGCCGGTGCGTGGTAATGAAAATTCGATGAGCTCAAGAGAAATTTCAATCAAACATACTCTTTAGTTGGAAAATTTATTTGTTCGTCCTGAAAAGGCCGGGTTTTAGTTGTTAACGGAGGGAACATGGTTCGCGATTGAAATTTTCTTCTCGGTCTTCCTGGGCAGCAGGACGGCCTGAGTGTTTGGCAGCACGTAATACTACGATAAAAATTGACATTTGCAACGTCTTCCACTCGAGATTGTACAGACTGAACATTGACCATAGAGCGAATTACAACGAAAAACTTAACCTAACACCCAGTGGATTAGACTGGACATTTTCGTTTTGCAAAAAGTTCCACAGGCTGGAGCGGGAATCGAACCCTCACTTCATGGCAATGAACGACGGGTGACGCCGCTAACCACTGGACCACGAAGATGATGTGGGCGATTGATTTGGCCATTTTCTCCGGGACGCGGCTTTTTCAACGCCATATTGAGCCGGTGCGTGGTAATGAAAATTTCGATGAGCTCAAGAGAAATTTCTATCCAACATACTCTTTAGTTGGCAACTTGATTTGATCGTCCTGAAAAGGACGGATTTTAGTTGATCCCCCTGAAATTGTCACACCGGAGAAAAGTTTGTTCAGCTCCTCGTCGTTGCGAATGGCTAGCTGCTGGTGACAAGGATGATTCTTCTTGGTCGGGTCATCTTGTTTTCACGGGCGGCGATTTCTACCAACGTACTCGCCGAACACGTCTGTCTCATGCGGATGCACAGCGAGAACTGATGATTGGTCGGTCGTCCACTCATGTTTGATATTCGTTGGCACGGTAACTGTGGCAGTATGAACCAATCAGAGCGAGGCGCAAATATGATGTCATTTTCGACCAATAGCGTTGTGCACTTAAACATTTTTCTTTAAAGTATTTTTTAATTAGTTTAAACAAATGTAATGACTGTAGTTATCAACCGGGATTCAGCTTCGATGTTCTACCTTGCGAATGAAATACTTATCGTCAAATTTCTGTAGGCCAGAGAGGAGATATTATCGTCAAAGTCTCCAAACCCGCGTAACGCTTGCGATTTCAGAAATTTAAAAACGGCGCCTCTATACAGGAATAGAAAAGAGAGACGTAAGTCCTACGTCAGAAAATCTCTTGTGAGGGCAGACAAAACAAATTTCTAAACTAGATTTGAAAGAATTTTTATTATTGCATATAATATCTGAAAACTGCAGATAGATATTTTTTAAATTGAGTAAAACACATTTGAAAAGGAAAAGGACGTAATTATATAAGAAACTCGTAAATAACTCGCTTACGGTAAGAGATACTCTAGGAGTGGACAGTAATTTATTGCTAGAACTAAGAGATATGAAGAGAAAGTATTGATAGTTCCGTTTTTAACGCAACGGCAGGCTTGGAAAACTGAAAGATACAAGTTGAAAACGAGCGGAGGGCATATGAAGGTAGCTTGCGATCAAATGCTCCATTACGACGCTTACCTTGAGGCACTCGATCCACGCTCTTACGCTCTCTGAAACGTTTGAGCACATCATACACGGTTGATATGTCGATTTTCAACGTTTTTTTGATTTTTATTGCGGATTACGTTGGATTAAGGCTGTACTCGAAAAAAAAAAGCATCATTTATATCCGTGTGTAACTTTTTTGTCCGTGGGTAAAAATTAATGAAAATCTGGGTATAATTAGTTTGGATTGTAAAAAGTGCAAAATTTCATAACAATAGATTCAGTGGTTATTGAGATGACATCAAAACAAGAAGAAAATTGTCGGAGAATTTTGCGCGCCGTCATGAAAAATCCAACTGCGACCATGAGATGAATCGGAAGACAACTGTAACTCGGGTGGTAAACTCGTTTAAGGAGTCCCAGACGACCGAACGGCGGGCTGGAAGTGGAAGAAAATCGAAGATAGCTGACCCTGTGAAGGCCCAGAAGGTGTTGGATTATGCCAAGTGTAATCCGCACCTTTCGATTCGCGACGCGGCTCTGAAGGCAAAGTGTTCCGCCTGGTTCGTTCAGCAAACCATGAAACGAGCTGGACTTCGTGTTTTCAAGGTCCGAAAGGCACCAAACCGGCGTGATCAACAAAACACGGCGGCAAAATCCCGCGCAAGGAAGCTGTATCGAGAGTGGTTAACGAAATCGATGTGTGTGGTTATGGATGACGAAACCTACATCAAGGCAGACGCAAAGCAGATACCAGCGCTGGAGTTCTACGTTGCCAAATCACGGTTTGATGTTCCGGAAGAAATAAGAAAGAAGAAAGTGAACAAATTCGCCAAAAAATACTTGCTCTGGCAGGCCATATGCCAATGCGGTAAACTGAGCAAACCGTACATCACAACGGGTACCATCAACAGCGAAATTTACCACACCGAGTGCCTCCATAAGCATCTGTTGCCTTTTCTGCGGTCCCACGGAGGCGAGACATCATTTTGGCCGGACCTGGCATCATGCCATTACGCGCGATCGACGTTGGATTGGTACAGAGACAATAACGTTGTTTTTGTACCAAAAATCGCCAACCCCCCAAATTCACCAGAGATTCGTCCGGTGGAAAGATTTTGGGCCATTATGAAAGCCAAAGTTCGAAAATCGTCCAAGGTGTTTAAGAACGAGCTGGAGTTGAAGATAGAATGAATGAAAGTGACCAAAAAGGTCGGCTCCACCATTGCACAAAATGTAATGAGGGGTCTTAAGGCAAAGGTGCGGGCTTTCAGCGAAGAAAATTGAATAAAATAATTATGTCGAAACATAATCCATATGTATTAGTTCATTCCCTAAAAGTTTAAAGAAAATTCGACGTAAAATAAATTTGGCGAACACTTTTGTCTGGTGTATTTTTTTTCGAGTACAGGCCTTATCAACGTGGGTGTGCAGAATTTTCTCGGCTTTCATCAGGAATAACTTTTGACTCATTGCACGAAACACCGTGAAATTTATACCACAGAAAGTGGGCGCCTAGGTTAACAAACCGCTGTAAAAGAATTCTTGCAGCGGTCGCTTTTCGTGCTGCTGCAACACAGTAAGTGATTCCAGATTCTGACTGGACAGAACTTTACCCTCCCCAATTACATGAAGTCAACCTAGAAATTTGTGAATCATTCACAACCAGGGGCCTACATCGTGGAAGCATTACAATGAATATGAATCGCTTTTGTATTCATTTCACTCCCCTTCAATTAGCTTTCGTGCAGTGAATGAATCTTACATTCACCGATTCACTTCCAATTCACTTCCAATTCACTTCCTGTCAAACGTGAGTAAGCTTAAATTCATTTGCGATCTAGCCACCCGTCAAAAGCGTTTCAATTGAAATTCAAGCTTGCTTCAAACGACGTGGTGAACGACCATGAATCAACTTCGTTGAAATTGATTTGATTTCATCCCCCACCCGAGCAGTGGTTGGCGAACAAAACATGCGTGCCAGTGTTGCTTGAAGTATTGCCTATTGAGTGCGACGCACTCATTGCTGTAACTTTGCTCGACAAAGAGCTCATCGAGCTGGCAAGCGCGTTTCTGTTTGATACATTCGTAGCTTTTGCACTGTAGCTGTGCACACAGCAGGGATCGCATGAAAGCAACATAAATGTTAGCAGTTTCATTTATCATTTCAAGTGTAAGGAGTGTATCGAAAATAAGCTATCCACAAACTTTCTTTCAAATTATGTTGAAAGCCGATATTTTATTCATACAAAAAACTGTTTTTTTATTGTACGTGGTTAAACTTGAACATAATGAAGACCGGATGAAATTTATGTTATTCCTTCACGAATTTTCGAACTTTGGATCGAAAGCTCTTCATCAAGTTCTGGACAAGTGTTGCATCGCATTTTATGGACGCTTGAGTCCAAATTTTTTGAACTCCTGCATGCTCCCAGCTGCCTTACCAGTCTTCTTGAAGACCCTCTTCACGATTGCCCAGGAACGTTCGATGGGTCGAAGCTGAGGGCAATTTGGTGGATTGATATTTTTCTCAACGAAATCTATACCCTTTTCCGCAAGTAAATTGAGAGTGGTTTTGATATAGTGAGCCGACGCTAAATCCGGCCAAAACAGTGGAGGTTTACTATGCTTCTTATTTAAAGGCAACAATCTCTTCTGGAGACACTCAGATCGATAGATTTCCGCATTTATAGTTCCGGTAGTGTAATAAAGAGTTGACTTCAAACTACAGGAACATA
>JAHHFK020005526.1:0-26825 GCA_024533555.2 Aedes koreicus | reverse complement strand
TACCACTCTAGCACGTCCTTCGTGTAGTGGCATAATGCCAAATCCGGCCAGAAGATCGTCGGACCGTCGTGAGCCTTCAGGAGAGGGAGAAGCCGCTTTTGGAGACACTCTTCCAAATACACCTGTCCATTCATGGTGCTTGCGGTAACGAAAGGTGTACTCCGCTTTCCGCAAGTACAAATCGCTTGCCAAATTAAGAACTTCTTGGCGAACTTCGACATCTTCTGTGTCCGGAGGTTCTCGGGAACATCACACTTATCCTTGGCAGTCACATACAGGTTTCCTGGAATCTGGTTGAAGTCCGCCTTCACATATGTCTCGTCATCCATTACGCAGCAGTGTGGTTTCGTTAACTTCTGGTCGTACAACTTCCGGGCACGGCTTTTTGCGACCGTATTCTGTTTCTCGTCACGGTTTGGGGACTTCTGAACCTTAAACGTACGTAGTCCAGCTCGAGTTTTGGTATTCTGCACGAAAGTCTTGCTCACATGCAACTTTTTAGCCACATCTCGAACTGAGGCGTTCGGTTTCCGTTTAAAGGCCCCAACCACGCGTTTGTGATCGTTCTCGTTGACCTGACGGCTTTTTTTTCGGATCTTCGCTTCCGATCAACAGTCAGACGTTCTTCGAACCGTTTTATGATACCAGACACCGTGGAATTCGCGATTCCCAACTTTTTTTTTCCGATGGCACGATGCGACAGATCCTTATTCTCAAAGTACTCGTGCAAAACTTTTTCGCGCACGCACTGTTCTTTCGTCGCCATTTTGAAAACTTTTGCGCACCTGATGAAATCAACTCACAGAGTGTAAACAATACACATTAAACTATGTCTACGCAAAATTTCAATTAATTTTACCCAACGGATCAAAAGTTAGAGCAATTTGAGTGTGTGCGGATTTTAAACGGTACACCCTTTAGTTTCAGATGCCCCGTAAAAGTGGTATTTCGTAAAATCAAAAATTAAACTTATTTTCTAAATTGCTAATCCATCCAACGTACGATTTATTGTATTTTTTTCCTGAATTTTTTTTTGGAGTAATAATTAACAATATAAAGTTTTCGAAGCTGGAAAAGGTTCGAATAAAAAAGTTTTTGGAAGAGAAATTTCGTGTAAGATTTCAAGTAATTTGCCACCGTTTTTGAGATATTTTGATATTTTGGATCCTTAGGTAGTTCAGAGAGCAATTGCAAATAAATGTACAAGACATAACTGAGAAAGTTAATCAGTTAATACGAATCCAGAGGTAGTTTTTAAATAATCTTGAAAGAAAGTTTTATGAAAGAATAAGAGGAAGTCATCAGAAGTTTGAAGAGGTGTTTATAGGAGAATCTAATAAGATTAAAAATTAACTGCTATGGGTGAAATATGGGTGGAAGTGTATCAAGTAATCAGAAGAACTTTCAAGAATGGAGATATTTCACAAAAAGAAAATATTACTGCGAAACGTTTTACGAACTCAAAACGAAATATGCAGGATGTTCCCAGTAAGAAGTGAAGTAGGCCTACAGGCAGATCTCTCATATAATCTTGACACAACAAGTCCCTATTTGAATCTTGATTAAGTGCTTTTGAAGAGATGAATATTCCTTGAGGTTAAACTTATTATATGATCAAAAAGGTGTCCGTCTAAAAGAAGTCCATAGGTTTTCTAGGATGCCTTCCTTTGCTCACGTAGATCCAGAGGAAACGCGTGAGACATTCTAAATAAAGCCTAACCTTATGATTCAGTTGGAGCTTACAAGAAGATTTAATGACAACTCATGGCCGTTAAGGCCTTTGAAAAAAGTTTACAAAACTTTGGAAGGAAGTTTACAGGTTTTAGGAATCTTTAGGAAGTTTACAGGTAACCACGAATCTCTCCACGTCAATCGAACAAAATTTCCGCCCGAGATGACATAGGAACTGTTCATAAACCACGTAAACTCGTTTTTTAAAACCTCAGACCCCCCTTCCCCCAACGTAGACTTTGCTCCATAGATTTTTTTAACAATGTTGTATAGAGCGTAGACTTTGGTCAGGTTTGGTCAGGACTTTGGTGTTAACAGATCGTGGTCTATGCATTTTGCTTTCTTCAGGCCTACGTAGATACCGATTGACACTTAAATGACAATTTAAAACCTCGATAAAACTTAAAGGCAACTCTCAGCTCGAACTACCTGCACATTAGTACAATCCGTTGCGACAATAGTGGCCAACCGTTTTCGTATACCAATTTTTCGATACCACAAACGCGCGCCGTGGGGTACGAAAAAAAATCCACTGTTTACACCTTGCATCCAGTTCGTGTTGCCCCTGACAATTGGTAATGCCATACTGTGAGACGAAAACGAGTTCTTGGGAATTACCTACCCTCCTACCCGGCAAGCGGCCGGTGCAAACCGGGTGACGAACGAATGAAACGCGAAAAGCGAGAGTGGAAGCAGAACCTGACGATGACGCATCGCATATTTAGCCCACCGAGTGCCGATGCCATTGAGAGCCGTTTAAAAACCACCAACCGACCCAATCTGCAAGCTGTAAAATTTTCCCCTCTGGGGGTTTCGGTTGACCCGTCGCACTGCAGAAAAAACGGAATGATGCGAATCGACAAATCACTTGACTTTTCATGATCTGCAAAAAGGAGAAAAAGGTGATACAGTGAAGGGCTTCACTTATGACTCTGTTAGGACGTTGGAGTCCCACGTAAGGATTCGTGTCACCGTGTCAAATAAATCGCGTGAGACTTCGGGCTGCGATATCTCTGACGAGTGGCTGGATTGACTACAGGAGACGAAGGAATTGCAAGCACGATACGACATCTCGATCGTGAGGTGAGTTTTTTGTTGTTGTTGTTGTTCGCACCTTCCATCATCATCCTCGTTGATAGACTGGCAGCCTCCACCATAGAGCCTTCTCTTTAAGTTGAACCTGAACCTGACAGCAGTGCACCTCACACTTCTCCAACCCTTCACTCACGGTTCACTCAGTAGTAAATCTACCAGATTTGATTCAATTTAACGTCTAATAGTGAATGTCTGTCTCCTTGGTAAGCAGCAACCCCCCTCCTTCTCCTAGGTTCGACTTTGAGCACGGTGACCTTTTCAAGTTCAAGTGTGGCAAAGTGGGACAAAAGCAGTTTCTAACCGGAGACTCAGAAAGTATGATAAACCAAAACAATAATTATACCCGCAGGTAAGCCCCGAGCAAAGTCGTAAAATCACAATTCGCTTATTCACTATTTCGCGACAACGGACGGTGGATCAATCGATCGGTCGATCGGTCGATTGGTCAATCGATCGATCGATCGAGTGGAGCTGCCTCCTGTTGTCTCTATGCAAATTGTGCTTTCTGCATGAAAACAACCTTTCGCCTCGTTGTCCGCTGAGGATGTGTGAATGCTCGAGTTTTACGACTAGTGATAAATTGACTGGATTTCATGGTAATTTGTTACCGAGACGCGTGCTGTGTGTGTTTGCGTTTGGGTGGGTGAGGGGGGTGGGGGGTCTCGTGTAATAAACGACCCAGGTGCAAGAATTTAGATGACCCAGTTAATTGTAACCATTACGATGGTAATAAATCAATGGGTCTGTCTCGGATGACAGCTACAACGGATTTCGTTTGTCTATTGATCAGAACAATTACAGGAGGATAGTGTTCTGTGGGATATAATTTGGTAATGGGTCACTATGCCGAAGTGTACAGAAATTCAATTATTTTTTTCTTCGTCTTCGCACTCCGAACAAGAATTAAATCTCTCTTTCTATCTCTATCTCTCTCTCTTTAAGTTTTAAGTTTTATTCAGCCAAAATTCGTGGCTGCTCCTCTCAAAACTCGTTGACGACTCAAACTTGTCACGATTGTTGTCCGGCATTCTTACAACATGCCCTGCCCAACGGGTCCTTCCAGCTTTCGCCACTTTCTGGAGGCTGGGTTCGCAATAGAGTTGGGCGAGCTCGTCATTCATTCTTCGCCGCCACACACTGTTCTCCTACACCGCCAAAGATGGCCCTAAGACGTTCGAAAACTAGCATGTCCTCCTTGAGCAATGTTCATGTCTCATCCCCTTAGGGGCTATTCATAAACCACGTAGACTTTTCAGGGGGAAGGGGGGTTTTGACCAAAGTCTACGCTCCATACAAAATTTCAAAAAAATGTTTGGGGAAAAAGTCTACGAGGGGGAAGGGGGGGTCTGAGATTTTAAAAAATGAGTCTACGTAGTTAATGAACAGGCCCTTAGAGCACTACCGGTCTTATCAGTGTTGGTACATTTGTTGAGGGCTGAATCTTATTTGACCGCAAGTTCTTGTGGAGCCTATTGTAAGGCACGACTTGCACTGATTATGCTCTGTCACGCTGTTTCTTCTACTAGCATGTACTTTGTTTTCGGCACATTCACCACCAGTCCAACTTTGGTTGCTTCTTATCTGTGAGACACACAAATTGAGGAACGTGTGCCTAGACCCCCGAACTACTTTCTATGTTGAACTTTTGTGTACCGAAAACCAAGTTTTCATCGAACTGTGTTTGAACCAATTTCAGCATATATTCGTGCGTTTACTGCAGTTGCAGCGCTATTCGAGTATAATGAACCTGGGCGTTTCGCGAATCGGATAAGATCGTAGTTGAACTAGTTTTAATAGATACGCGTTAAATAAGTTTATTCTGATTCATTAATACTATCTAAGGAGTGTATCGAATATAAGCTATCCACATACATTTGCGATGTACGCATTTATTTGTGATGGTTTTTTATGCTCTGAACACTGCACGCTGTGCGTTTGACTGTCAGCTTTCTTTTGTTTACTTGTTTGTGCGATTCAAATTCTGCGTTTTCAAAATGTCTGGACACATGGCTAAGTGAGAAGGGTATAACTATGCGAAAATTGGCGAAGCGGTTTGGAATTCATCATGCGAGTGTTAACACCATCATTAATAAGTTTGGAGAACACTATTCTTTGGATGAGCTACCAGGAAGAGGCAGAAAACCCGGTTCTTTCAACCCGAAACTGGAGCAGAAAGTGGTATCTCTAATCATGAAGAACAAATCAATGTCAATACGTGATTTGGCCAAACAAGCAGGAACGAGTGTCGGAATGATCCAGCGTATCAAGAGGCGAAACCACCTGAAGACCTACAAGAAGCAGAAAATCTCGAAACAAAGTGCAGAACAGAAGAAGCGAGCAGCAAAAAGGGCCCGGAAATTGTATTCGCGTCTTTTGCAGCATCCGGATGCATGCGTTTTGATGGACGATGAGACCTATGTAAAGGAGGCCTCAAAAACCCTTCCAGGTCCACAATACTTTACTGCCGTCGTTGGGGAGGATGTGAGCGATGCGGACAGGTCGATTCAAGTGGAGAAATTCGGTCGAAAGGTACTGGTATGGCAAACAATATGTTCCTGTGGTTTGAAGTCAACAATTTTTTACACTACCGGTACTATAAATGCGGAAATCTATCGATCTGAGTGTCTCAAGAAGAAATTGTTGCCTTTATATAAGAAGCATAGTACACCTCCACTGTTTTGGCCGGATTTAGCGTCGGCTCACTATATCGAAACGAAACGAAAGGGAATCCAAAATAGAATCGAAATGGAGACGAAACGGAATCGAAACGAAACTGATATGGAGCTGAACCAGAAGTGAAATGGAACTACCAGGATTGACACCCCTCTTCTGTAGTAAGTCAAACACTAGACTCTCCCTGAGAGGACCCTCCGCACTGTTGCTAAAATAAACTACTTGGAAAGGTTAAATCTACTACTCGTGTTTCCTAAGCGGGCCTCTCCGCGTCCTATCTCTAATAAACATGCTTGTCAATGCTTGTGTACAAAGTAACACTTATCTGTGGCTTCGTGCTTCATTTCGAACAGTCAGATATTTACCATGATCAAAACATTCACCTTTTTCGAAAATTTTGCAATTACTTTCACTTATTACACCATGGGTAAACCAGGTATTTTGGTTATTCATTCCATGAAATAAATGGATAAACAACAACATAAAGAAAAAAAAAAAAAAAAAAAAAAAAAAAAGCTGTGTGTGTGTGGATGGAAAAATGTGTGTGTGTGTGTGTGTCCAATCTAACACCCATCGGCCGGCAATGGTATTATGGAAGAAATCTGTTTACAACAATCAATTCAAGTGACCATTGGAAGCAGCTTTTAATCCGGGAGCTAGGAAAGTGATAGCTCTACTGCAGATCCAGCAAACTCCATTTCAGAATGTCTGGAGAGTCACGCCCATTCCGAGGTTACTTTCACATACAATAAGCCCATCAAAAAAACATTACCGATATCATTTGGATAAGGGTACTGCAACATTACTCTCCAGATTTGGAAATTTTAAATTTCCCAAACCAGGCACGTATTTAGTATATTTTGAAAATAAGATTTTTGTTATATAGTTAGATACATCTCACCCATGTCCGCCTCCTCAATCACACTATCTTGTTCATTCGTAAAAATAAACATTTTCGACGTTGATTCGTGACTAATTTCATGCACTCGCGATTATGTAAATATGCGCAAAAATAAACGTTACTAAACCGCCCGCTAGATATGCAACCTGCATAACAAAACTCTGTACACCCCGTGGTGAATGCACCTCAAAATTATGAACAAGCTTTTCACCCGCCCATGCGCGTTGTTTTCGTTTGCTGCAACTGACCAGCAAATGGCCGTTCTCTACATTGCACTAGTCTCCTTTTTTTTCTACGCCACACTCTGCCAATAAATGCCAATCCCCGTTATGTGGCGACTATACATATATCGAGCTTCAAATCTGCTAATATTCATTGATCTACTCGCGATAAAGCGCAAAAACCCTCTAAAACCAATAAATTATGCCTGAGTGTCACAATATTACTACTAATAACTAAAACTAAGCTGATTTAACTCTCTTCTCTTCCGGGCGTGGGGGTGTGGAAGGCAAAAAAACAAACAAAAACGGGGAAATACTACCGACACTAACACATTTCGAGAGGGAATCGATTATATTCACTACGACTTACACAATTTTCGCGGAGATTTTATGATTTCACTGTTAGCTCAAGTTAAATTACGAATTATTGTTTGATTCGGAGCTAACTGGCCTGAACCCGTTGGTAATAGCGGGGGACTTCAACGCTTGGGCGCTCGAGTGGGGGAGCCGCCTTACCAACCCTAGGGGCCAGATTCTTCTGGAGGCCTTGGCTAGGCTCAATGTGGACCTAGCCAACGTGGGGTACCAAGAGTACCTACCATAGAAACGGAGCGGAATCGATCATCGATATAACATTTAGCAGTCCTTGGGCTAATTAGCAATTGGAGGGTGGATGATGGCTACACCCATAGCGACCACTTGGCGGTACATTATTGTATCGTCCACAATACAAGGCAGCGCGCGGAAGGAGGAGCATCCACTCCATTCGCCCGCAGATGGAGGACGTCCTACTTTGATGTAGAGACTTTTAAAGAGGCGCTTGAGAGGGAACGAAACTTACGCGAAACCCAGGAACCTTGCGGCGAACGACTCGTTATGACACTTACACGAGCGTGCGATGCGACCATGCCGAGGGAAGTCAAACCGAGGAATGGAAGATCGCCGGTGTATTGGTGGACGGAGTCGATCGCCGACCTCCGAAGAACATGCCTCCACGCAAGACGGAGGGTGCAAAGAGCGCGGTCAGACGCCGATAGAATCGAGCGTAGAGGGGCGCTAGTCGCCGCGAAGGCCGCACTAAAGAGGGAGATAAAGGCCAGCAAGCGAGCCTGCTTCGAGGGTCTGTGTTAGAAGGCCAATACGAATCCGTGGGGTGACGCCTACCGGGTTGTAATGGCCAAAACCAGAGGATCGGCGGCTCCAACCGAGCGTTCATCAGAGCTACTGCAGGTGATCGTTGGAGGACTCTTTCCGAGCAACGACCCAAGTCCATGGCCCCCCGCCGCCGTAGATGTGTCCCATGACCAGCGTTCCAGTATCCCAGACCTTAACGCTGTCATAGCGACTGAAGGGTGGACGGCTCAGCCGAACACCCGTGACCACGTGGGCACTGACAACGGCACAACGGGGGTCGGCAACGAGGCGACGGTGACGAATGATGAACTCATTGCGATAGCAAAGTCGCTAAAGGTGAACAAAGCGCCGGGACCGGATGGTATTCCGAACCTGGCCATCAAGACGGCTATCTTGCTGGATCCCGAAATGTTCAGGGTGGTGATGAAAAGTGTCTGGACGAGGGCTTCTTCCCGGACGCCTGGAAAATTCAGACCCTTGTGTGGCTACCAAAGACAGGGAAGCCACCAGGAGATCCATCGGGATATAGACCTATATGTCTGTTGGATACAGCGGGTAAGGTGCTCGAGAGGGTAATCCTCAACAGACTGACAACATACACGGAGGGTATAGGCGGTCTGTCTAATAATCAGTTTGGCTTCCGTAAAGGGAAGTCGACGGTGGATGCCATCCTGTCCGTCACCAAGACGGCCGAGATGGCAATCCAGCGCAATAGGCGAGGAGTACGATACTGTGCGGTGGTTACCCTGGAAGTGAGGAATGCGTTCAATAGCGCCAGTTGGGCGGCTATCGCCGACTCGCTCCAACGCCTTCAGGTTCCTGGGTACCTGTACAAGATTCTCGGAAGCTACTTCCAGAATCGCGTACTGGTATATAATACAGAGTCAGGCCAGAAACGTGTGCAGATCACCGCAGGCGTCCCGCAAGGTTCGATCCTGGGTCCGGTGTTATGGAACACGATGTACGACGAGGTACTGCGGCTTGAGTTCCCGAGCGGGGTAAAGATAGTCGGGTTCGCAGACGACATCACCCTAGAGATATGTGGTGAATCCATCGAGGAGGTCGAGTTAACGGCCTCACACTCCATTGGCATTGTGGAGAGATGGATGAGTTCCAGGCAATTGGAGCTAGCCCACCATAAGACTGAGGTCACGGTGGTGAATAATCGGAAATCGGAGCAACATGCGACGATTAGTGCAGGTAACTGCACAATAGAATCGAAGAGGTTCTTGAGGTATCTTAGGGTTATGATCGACGATAAGCTGTCCTTTGTCAGTCACGTCGATTACGCTTGCAAGAAAGCCTCTATGGCTATATCGGCATTATCCCGCATGATGTCAAATAGCTCGGCGGTGCAAGGGAGTAAGCGTAAACTCCTGGCCAGTGTCGCCCTGTCCATACTTAGGTACGGCGGGCCGGCATGGATCACCGCCTTGAGTACCAAGAGCTACCTGAATAAGCTAGAGAGTACGCACAGGCTTATGTGCCCAAGAGTGGTTAGTGCATACCGAACGGTATCACGCGACGCGGTCTGCATCCTAGCGGGGATGATGCCAATAGGCATTGTCATAAAAGAGGATGTAGAGTGCTTCGAACAACGTGGAATAAGAGGTATTCGAAAGACCACTAGAGCCGCATCTATGGTTAAGTGGCATAGGGCATGGAATAACTCCACCAAAGGTCGGTGGACCCACTGACTAATCCCGGAACTCTCCGGGTTTGTTGGTAGGCCACACGGTGATGTGAACTTCCACTTAACGCAGATTTTGTCAGGCCACGGCTGTTTCAGACAATATCTGCACAAATATGGGCATGCACAGTCCTCCGCATGCACCGAGTGCGCGGGAGTAGAGGAAACTGCGGAACATGTGTTTTTCACATGTCCTCGCTTCGACGGCGCGAGATCCGGCATGATAGCCGTAAGCGGTCACAACACGACTCCGGATAATCTGGTCCAGAGGATGTGCCAAGACCGGGACATTTGGGACGCGGTATGTATAGCAGCCTCCCAGATTGTCCTTGATCTCCAACAAAAATGGCGAAACGACCAACGGCAGGTCGCAGGGACCACCTAACTACTAAAGTCCTAAGTGGGTGCTTAACAAGCACAATAGCCCCCTCCCCGAAGTAGTACCGAAAGGTGGTCTGATAAACATCAGGTTAAATAACGTACATAGAACTTCATAAGTGGCAGTACTACCAACTGTTAATCATTTAGATTGAATATTAAGTGATGGCTCAATGAAAAGCTTCTGAGGGTTATATCTATTTGGTTTTGCTAACTATCTTCAACTACACCAATAAGTAATTATAAATTGAATAAATAAATAAATAAGTATACAAATTGATAAATAGAATATAACAAACTACAAGAAAAAACATATAAACAATCGTATGAGCAAACTAAAGAAAACAGAAAATAAAACATGCAAAATCGAAAATATAAGTTCTAAAATAAATGGACTAAATCCTTTGGAATTGCACGTTTCTTTATGAAACAAATAGTTTGAATTTGAAGATCAATATACTCGCTCATATCAACAGAATATACTAGGGGAAACTCTGTAGCAACTCTTCACTCTTAAACTCGTCTCAATCGTGGGGAAATTCCGTCAATTTACTCCCTCATCATCTCTATCGGTAATTGTTTTTTACAACAACTTAATATTAATCATTCCCCTCTTGCTTACCCTCAGTGCCTACCTTGCGCATGCAGGCTTGTCGAACATTACGTAACATTTAAGAATTTCTGCAATAAAATGCAAACATCTTAGAGCCAGTGACAGAGAGAAAGAGACAATTACGATGCATCACTGCAACGGATTCGCTCATCATTCATTACTTTATACGATTACATGCTCTTCTGTGGGTTCTATCTAGCAGTAAAGCACCAACCCGAAGCTACCGTGCCGTCCTTGATAAGCTCTTAAATGTAACATGTTGTATATTCGGATCTTATAAACCAATTGTCTTTCCAGGTTGGTAGATAACTTGAGTAGGTATTCAAAAGACGAAATTTTTCCTGCGATATGGTAAGCAATACTTGCCAAGTGGTGTACAATCAAATCTACAAGACTGAGTGACAAGGGTAAAAGCGCGCTATAGATAACCAAGTTCGCGCTACGTATACGCTTCTGACGTAGATTTTCACATGCTTTACTACGCTCGAGCCCACGTATCGCGTGCTGACTGCGTGCATTGATTGTGTTTAGTGCGATACCGAAGCTCTTGGAGATTGGTTGACTACTGCTAGCCTGCATATTGGGAACAGAGTGTGTCAAGTGGCGTTCTTTTCTATCCAGCGGCTATCAGAATTTATTTCACTAGCTACACGCAACATTTTTTTCCGCTGGCTGCACTACTGGCTATTGGTTCTCGCTAAATTGAAAACTGCAACAATCAACGGTAGTAATAGCTGTAGAACCACAAACAACAGGCAGCAGCCCTTCGCGACACGTGTAGGGGGTTCTGTACAAGTTTGAAAAGTAATTATCGCGATAAATTGACAATGTCCGGCCCAGCATGTATATTTTGCGTTATAAATAAAGTTGGAAAAAAGTTTTCAGCAAATGATGTATGAATGGCGGCATGCTCCTCCATGTCTCTTCGTTCTGGCGCTGCCAGGGTAGTAATCGTTTAGCGAAATGCCCCCAACATCGATCAACCTTCATTCTTAACTACCACCCCTTGTAGCCTGCCATCACTTCGCTGACGACACGCTATAACAGAATGGCTATTCTATGTACTCCATTATCCATTTATGGAATCAGTATTGCCTAGTGAGCCAAGTGTCCGAATCGTCGCATGAATCAGAACCTCCAAATTCCGACTCAAGCCAACTGATACGGAGATTATTACTCACCAAATTAACTCATTAATCGTTTCCACACTGGTGATTTAGGTTATAGTAGTTTGTTGATGTAGACCGGTCGATGTGTCTGGCTGGTGACAATTGAACGACAATGGATGGTGGAAGTTTTTGGGTGGTAAATTTGTTTTTGTTAGGTGGGCTTGGGGGGGTAATTTTCTCTGTTACTCTAGAAATAGTTATGGTGAAATAACTAGTTTGAGCTATTGCATAATATTTTTGGAAACGAAATCATTAAAAAATATATTAACCTTTCGAATCTAGACAATATTTCAAACTAATCATACAAATTACAAGAAACTACGAAAAAAGTTCCGAGGTCGACTGGTTCCGGGTAAAGTTTTAATTAATACTTAGGCTATTCGTAATCAATCTAACTATAATTTGCCAATAGTTCAATCACCAGCGTTACTCGTTAGGCGATACGGTTACGGAATCACCCCAGCTTAAACATTACATTTGATGGAGACTAACAAATCCCAACGAACATCTTTCCGGGATCTCCCAATTTTCTTCGAGTTTTTGGTAATTTCCCCGGTTATGCAAGATACGTTTCATACGAGCATTTAACAAAATTTTAAACATTAAATAGTTGCATTATATATAGAGTTTTATTTGTTAATTTAATTAGGTCATAATAAACTTTCGAAAGTAAGAATTGATTTGCGAGAATAAACAACAAACATATAAAAGGCTGGTAGTAGGTTTATAAAAAAAAATAGAAAGGACTTTAAAACATTACGAGAAAAATAAAAGTAAACCATTTAGTGACATTGATGTATGAAGTCAGCTTTACTTAGCTACATCTATATCATGTTGGATTGAATGTTGAAGAAGTTTATGTTTGTAAATATTTGTCATGACAATGACAACAGTTTAGTAATATCTTATGTTTTCACGGGTTCATAGAGTAGCAGTTAGCACCCTTAAACTACCAATAAGGTAATACTCTTTGCAAATAACTGGTTATTGTTGATCTCAATAATATATTTAGACTTTAATACTTCTTTTAAGTTAACAAACCGTTGTTTTATTCAACCACTTTGACAGCTGATTCCACGGTTGAAAATAATAAGCAATTTGGTATAACACGTACATATAGCCTGCCACGTTTCTAACAGTGACAACATACGGTGTAGAGTCGATTAGGAGCATTTCCAGTCAGAATGGCCTCATAATGTGTAACATTTTAATCGACTTTTTTATTTGAATGAAATTCTCAACATGCATTTGAATAAGGAGCTTGAGTATTTCCAAAATTTTTATTACAAATATATTGTAGTGCGATTGCATTAAAAAAAAAAAAAAATATTCATACACCCCCCTCCACGCCTTTCGGTTCATCCCTTACTTTTTTTGGCTCTTTTTTCTCAGCACCCTGTTTTTCTTTTTATTTCATTTTTTGCTTGCTACCCCACAAATTTTTATATACCCTTTAGGATTCCCCCAAAAAAAATCAAAAACCCAACCAAACATTTAACCTAAAACAAAAAAAAACAAAAAAAAAAAATAAAAAGAAAAAAAAAAAAAACAACACCAGTTTTTTCCCCCCCCCCAATTGCGGTTCTTTACAGCAATTTGACAAAGATTTTTCATTAAGGCCTAACTGACAAACATAAGCAATTGCTTTTTTCGCGAATTTCTCATCATTGAAAACTCACCTTATCAATCCACCACGGTCATTTCGAAGAGGAAGAGTTCACCTATCCGATAGAATTGAAGGCTTACATAGGTAGCCTTTGTGCCACGAGAAATTTACGGAAGAAACCATTGTTTACGTTTGTCAGTTAGGCCCCAATGAAAAAATCATTGTAAATAATTAATTATACATTTTTTTAAATTTTTATTAATTTTTTTCCCTACTTGTTTTTTATTTACCGTCTTTTTTTTTTTTATAATATATGTGTGTTTTATTGAGCCCTTTTTTTTTTTTTTTGTTATTTTTCTTTTTTTTTTTTTTTTCACAAGACCGCAGCAAAAAAGAAAAAAAAAAAAGGGAAAAAAAAAATATATTATAAAAAAAATTAGTCTCCACACCCCCCCCCCACAAAGGTTTTCTTTTTTACCACGCAAAAAGATATATGAAAATTAAATATATAAAAAAAAATTCACTACATAATTCGTAGTTCTAGGGGATTTGAAAATAGGCAGAATTGGTTGTCGTTTACTGGTTCGAGTGTTCACGGTAGCAACCATATATTCGTGTGCTTCGAACATTTTATTCAATCAGATTGTATAAATGAATCCAACAATTCAAAGGTGTAAGAAGTAATAGTAATTTTTGATGAGATTATCACAGAATAAAAAGGAAAAATCACAAAATGAAGTGTTGTTGTTTTCTCTTCACGTAACCAGAGCATACTGTGATGATCATATGACAACAAATATACCAGTTATAGCAGTTGATTTGGCGTTTCTTCTACACTGTAAAAATAAAATGAGTGGAAACAAACAAAATCGAGATACTTTTTACACAACACATTTTTCACTTTTCGTGTCATTGAATCGTTCTAAGTTGCCCTTCCGTTCCGTGATGCAGTTATGAGCTTGTAAATTTATCATAATAGCATTTTAGCGATAAGTCTGAGAGGGTTGATTCATCGATTTCGTTTACAATTTTTACAAGTTGTAACATTCCGCTCACTTGCATGTTAGGCGGTGGGAATTTCTTCCTTGATTTGGAATTGGTGAATTGTGAATTTATAGTTAGGTTATTACAGGATGCGGAGGGACTGCTTAGGGAGGCATACATTGAGAGTGGCTGGGCGGAGAAGATAAATAGAAATGAGCTTTCAGATGATTTGTTTATAGATTATACCAATAATTGACCTTCAAACATTATATATACTCACTAACAATAGAGGGTGACAGTAACAGTATAGACTAGTGGGACTATTAAGTGGAGCAGCCGACTGAGTTCATCAGATATAGCTCGAATGGGCTTCAGCTTAATAAATGACTAATATTATAGTCATTTATTCAATGAAATGTTCCCACTATTCTCATTCAATGCCCATTTTAGCCAATTGTGTTCAACACATAGTTATAATCAACCATCGACAGCCCGCAACAATAACTCTTAATATCTTTTCATAGAAATGGCTATGCTCTTCAAACATCCGGGGGACTACAAGGATTCTAATTATATCTTTGTCTTACATCTATATCTTATATTTTCTTAATTTTGTTTCTTTTCAGGCAACAAATAATTTATTTCTATCAAATTTTGAAGACAATGTCTAATATCTCTCTTTTTCTCAAGACTTTTAAAGTAATAATACTTCAGTTAGGCATAAAGATGAATGAATGTACTGGAAACTGGACGGAAACATTCGGAGTTTGGTACAGGCGACTCGTGAGGTACTAAGTGCTCTCAAGGACGTGGGGCAAGACAGGTTGTTACCCATTGTATCTAGGTATATTAATAAAATTTATTTTCAATAGGTTTGCGTCTACCATCGGTTGAATCGGTTGAATCGGTTGGGTCGATACTTTGTTCCGGGTTTTGTTATCGGGCGTAAAGTTTTGTCTATTGTTTCGGTTGCCTATTGATCGTTGCACGAGTGATCGAGTAAGCATCAGAAGCCGTGGTTCGCCGGGTAAGATCGGTTGGTGGTGATAATTAATTAATCGTCGAGCCACCCTATTTTGGAACAAATAAACCACTGTCCCATTTTGTAAGGGACTCCAGCGGCATCCGTACTGTTGGTGTAGATCCATCCAAGTAGGCTCTCAAGCGTTGAGATGAATAACATTTGTTTGGACATCGTCGTCAATATGTTTCATTACCCTACCCACTGTACTGCTTCAACTAGACAATAAGAAATCACAATAAAACAGTTTCTCATATACCTCCGCCATGACAGGACGGTCGAACGATCGGTGTTATTTATTTCATTTCTATCCATTATCAAAAACACTACGTAGGATCCACACCCGTGCGCGATCAACCTTGTTTTCCTAATGAAATACCACAATCACACTTTGTGAGTGGCCCCAATAGCATCCTTACTGTTGGTTTAAATCGGTTCAAACCGGAGATCGGTACTAATTACATTTGACAGCTTATCGTTTTCCAAAACGAACCCTGCTGCCACCCAATCCTGCTATCAAAAATCCCAGAGATTTCTTGTGGGAGTGCAGTGGATTCCGCGGCTTCCAATAAAGCGAGTATCACGTCAACATATTCCTACCCATTCCCTATTTGACCTGCATTCGGGCGAGGCCGGCGCCGGTATTGCCTTAGATTGGGATCACCAGTTTTTACACATTGAAGATGTATGCTAGTCTCAAGCATCATCTGTTGGTTCTCTAACAGCTGATCTGGCAGCAACGGAATAGCAACCTCGGGCGGTCAATCATGCTCATGCTCATGCTCAGTAGTAGACCATTTTCTTACAATGATATTAACATTTTATGTCTCACTTCTTAAATATATACTTTGCCTTAAAAAACTAACCTATCAGGTTTATATTTTTAATGTTTAGGTTATATAATTGCATTGAAGTATTGCTTCAGTTTTGTTTTAGTCATAGTGAAGTCAACATTTTCTCCGTGCTTGTTGTAAGTTGCCATCATCTGATTTATATGTCCAAATTTGGCGTAATTTGTGCGATGATGGCTTGTAGTAAATATATTTCGATTTCGTAATGCCGGGACGGAATGTAAAAATTCAGTTTTGATAAAAGTTCTACTGAGTCAACGCGTTGCGCAACCATATCATTTACAAATGAAACTAATGCAAATTCACGGCGCTCTTTTAATGATTGGATGCTGATAAGCGTGCTTCATAAGATGGAAGAGGTAACCTTGTCCAACCTAATATACGAAGGGCAAACAGTAAAAACTGCTGCTTTGCCGATTCTATTCGTTGAAATGAATTTGACCATATGCGTAGAACAATTTTTTTCATCAAACCCTATCGCCCCTGGAAATATTTGCACTAAGGAACCGAACACTCTGTTTAAAATATATTATAAAGAAAACATGCAAGTTAAGCATTTAAGTTTCATAATGATTTTCAAGGACTTGAGATATGATTTGCTGTTAATTTGTTTATCTTTAAATTGATTACATTTTTAAGCGTGGATAAACAAATGAAAATCCTAAAAATATATTTGATTTCTGATGGTACTGCTTCACAGTATAAGAACAGAATTTTTTTTCAAGCCTTTATAAAATTAAATCAAAGTATGAAATGAATGTCGAATGGCGTTTCTTTGCAACATCCCATGGAAAAGCTTATTGTGATGCCATTGGAAGTACGTGAAAACGCATGACCACTAGAGCGAGTTTGGCCAAGGCACGCGAACATTCAATTAAAAATGCAAAGTAGCTCTTAAATTGGGCGAAAAATCAAAAAGAAGAAAAGCTAACAAACTTATCCTTCAGTTTTGGCACAACAGAAGAATATGAAAACATGGCAACAGAGCTAAACCTACACTATAATAACGCAAAAACATTTCAATGTACCCAAAAATGCCACTCTTTTGTTTCTTTATCAGAAAATAAAATTAAAGTAAAACTTTACTCAAACTGTGCCGAAAACGATGCTAAAATATTCGATATTGTCAAGAAAATTGTGTAACTCGATGAAGAAATAAAATGTATATTATTCAATTATGGATAAACGTTTTTTTTTAAATGCACTATTTAAAAAAAAAAGGTTAAAAAAAAGAACATAAGTTTTTTGTTATTCATTTCTCCAGGATCATTGGAAAACTAGGAAAATTCAAATTAACACTTCACTTTAAAAAAAAATAAGTTTCAGTTTTTTTAATGATCTAGTGAAATGTGTCTAATAGGTTTTCAATAACAATCGTTTTACTATTATGCTCGTAAAAGTATTTGTTTTTTTTAAGTGTTTTTAAAAAAGTGAAAATCTCCAAACATTATGGGTTTTAAATGTAGAAAAAAATATAGAGTTTTAAAATGTTCGCATTTAAGGATAACAATTTATTTGTATTTTTTTTTTTCGATTTTGAATAAAAAAAAAGTTTTTTACAGGGTAAATCATGTTTAGTCTTCATTTATGTGAATTCTTATTTTATATGTTATATTCTATAGGTTAGGTTAGGACTAAGGTTCTGGTGCATGTTCAGTATCGGAGTCAATATTTTTTTTTCTTTACACGGACAGAAATGATGCATGATTGATATAACTTTTGCCATAGTTATCCCAAGCTCCGAAGATATTCTTGACATAGTTAATTTAAATGGTTGTTTGAAAATGATTTGATATTTACATTAAGTATATATTTCATTTGAATCAACGTTATTGAACATCAACCATTAAATGCTTAAATCAAGCATACATGTCATTATTTGAATCCGTGTTTATCGTTGAATCACTCATACTGGAAGGTTAAATAGGGTGCATATAAAGCAACTCTACTGAGCCTCGTGGCTGCCATCCGCACTCAACGACAAAGCAGAGGAAAAAAAAATATCATGGCGGCGGCAGATCACTCGCTTGACTTGGACGACGACCTGGTTGAAGAGTTTTATGTTGACGAAGAAGCGGTAGAATTATTGAAATCGTTTGGATTATCCGTGGCGGGCATCAAAGAGCTTTTGTAGGTATGTAAGCAAATTGTAACTATTCTTTAAAGAAGTTTTAATGAATTTTGATTTCAGCTAACGGGTACGACATTGATGCGCTACAATTAATTCCGCTCGAGCGTGAAGAAGGCGAAGTGCTTCTTCCTCCACCGCGACCAGCAGACCGAACCAAGTGCAAGGAAATTTGCTGTCCACTCCTAGGGTCGCATGTTGATAAGAATGATATTTCTAATTTTCAAACATTGTTATATGTTGTTTAATTCCTCGTAATATCCAAAGAATATGTGCTTATTTAGTAAACGTTCCTATAATGGTGGTAAAAAAAAAAAAAAAAAAAAAAAAAAAAAAAAAAAAAAAAAAATACCACCATTATAGGAACTCTTATCGTAAATTTAACGATTTTTTTAGATTTTTGGAACCAACCATAACATGATTTGAACTAAATCTCTGTGTATGCTTAAACCAACCATCCGATACCATTAGTTCAACCCTCAAAATAAGGTCAAATTAAACATAAACATTATTGAATTTATCATGAGAATCAGAGAGTTGTCAAAATCATCAACAATGAATATTGTTGATGTTAGCATAATATGGTTGATTCAACCCTATTTCATGCTTTAATTAGATCATCAATTCTGTTTAATTGAAGTTTCCATTATTCTTCGATCGGTTGTCAGGCCATGCGGGAAACAATCTCAAAAAATTATTATATAAAAGTCAATGCACAAATATGCTTGATCGGGACCGGAATATTCTTGATATGACTTTATTTTTTTCTCCGTGTCCTCAGTAATTGATTAGATTTTTTTTTTCGATAATTGTACAGAATTGTTTGTTTGCCTTTATTGGGCTTCGTGTCACCATTTCGCGCAGATTTGTGAGGTGTGCTTTTCGTTTGGTTGTAGTTGACGATTTTCCACGGGTGCTTTTCCGCGATCTAACTAGTAACGGAAAATCGTTTTCAGTGAAACGTACTCGACGGTGACAACATAACATCTGGCAACACTTCAGCTTTATGGCACACTAGTTCGCGATTCAATTGCTGTACTGTCATTCCGACCTTGTTTGTTTTGAACCACCACCAACCGCACACAGTCCGTTCATCTTCATCGCCAGCAGCCAGTGCATGGATGTGTATGCTTGATTAAAGGCGTCGAGACGAGCAAGAGAAAGAGAGCACTCGTTCAGCGAGTGTGTGTGAGAAAGTATAGAGTAGCATTATTGGAGTTAACCGGAGCGGATTTGAAACTCGCAAGGAAACTTGGGGGAGAACAGTATACGCACCAAAAGGAATAACGCAAGGATATTGTAGCACCAAGGAAAGAAGAAAAAGAGCAAAAAATAAAGTTTCGCTGTGCAGAAACGGAGCTCAAGTGTTATTTAGTGTTTATATAGGTTTAATTCGGTAAATCCTAGTGAGACAATAGTTTTCGTTGGATCCGGGAGAGATTCCAACGATATTCAAGATGAATAAGCTAGACTATGATGTCGATTGCTTAGAAATAAGGTAATTAAACCCCCCAGTATGAGATTATTGATTATAGCAGACTAGCCCCTTAATTTTCCTCAGTATAGTATTTATTTTTTTCTCGCCTCCTTCGATTGATGCTCAACCCCTGCTTTTTTCTCGCTCATACCACGCGTAAATCCCAGCGCCTACTACTGGTTCGTGAATCTCATCAATCGTCGAATTTATACGTTGCTCGAGTAGTGAAATGAAGCATTTTTCTAAGTGCAATTTCCCTCCCCTCTACCTGTACTACAAATTCGAATGAGTACGTTCGTCGCGTACTTTCCTTTGCCATCCAGTCGAGTGCCATAAAAGCATTTCTTCTATAAGTAAATGAAAAAAACAAAGACAACTGAACTGACGTTTCGAAGAATTTTCATCTCGCTAAAACCTCTGTCAAACGGACGGTCAAACTTTGAAGAGAGTGTAGAATCGGTGGGGGGAGATCTCATCCTTTTTTTTTCGACGCAAAAAATAAGAATCCTCTTTTCTTATCGAGATTTTTTCTTTCACCTTCCACAGTGACGACCTGATAAGCATGGCCGAGGACAATACACTAGGTAAGTTCGATAAACAAACTTGATAGTGGCCACCTAAAAAAAAGCACCGAGAAAATTTCCTCCCAAACCACCCAACGCCAACTTTGACGAATTTCCTTTTTTTTTTTCTCATTCATTCACAGGTGACTTCTCACATATCGACGACGAGCTGCAGTTTGTGAAAAATGACGGTAATACATTTCAGCCTTACACACATTTTCGAGTTTATTTTTGCGTGAGTTTGTGCAACAGTAGTCGCAGTGCCAGTAGAACTTATCTGGTGGCAAACAAGAAAGAACATAAAAGAACCAGCATGAAAGTGAGAGTGTCGTGATTTTGTTTTCGCTTCAGAGTTCGACAGCGTGCAATAAAGAGCCAATAATAAAATAATAATAGTGAGGGAACGTGAGAAAAGTGAAGAAAGAGGAGATAAACAGCATTATTATCAAGTCAAAAACGACACACTTATCCGATGGTTATGTTCTGCTACTCAGAAAGTGCAAGTGAATGCAAGAACTGTAGTGGTCAAAAGATGCTGATACACGAAATTTAGCTATTCGACGAACGAGAACTGTGTGTAGTGTGGGTATGACAAGAATGAAGAACAAGTGGGAACCCCGGAGAAACCTCGCTTTCCCATGGATACGGGTTAGAGGGGGTGGTTCGATGCGCGCGCGTGTGTGCTCTCCCTATGCTATTGACTCTGTGTGTTGTTTGCACAAAGTGAAGTAAAAGTGCATGTTCATAAACAGTACACTTTTTATTCGTCTTGCTGCTGCTCTTTTACAAAAATAGATTGCATTCTCGTTGTGTGATTACTGTTGCAATTCTCGCTTGCGATGTTATCTACTTTACACCTATCGAGGGCCGATGCTGCTGCTGCTGCTTCTGCTGAATATAACCGTTGAATTTTAGTGAGTGGAATAACGATCGAAAAAAAAGGTCAATATTGATCACATCGATTGAATGTACACTGTGAGTAGAACTGTCCGGTGACAAGCAATTCGTCATGAAACTAAATTGAAAAAGTGGCGTGCATTGTCGTGGTTGTTTATTATGCTTTGAAGGACCGGTGTAAACAAGAACGCTGGAATTGGGGAATTCCATTAAGGCTCACTACCTTTAGTAGATATTCTCGACAGATTTGTTTGTTTCGTCCGAAATGTGAAGACTTTTTGGGTCTTAAGCAAATTGTAACGACGATGTGTATTTCAGATTAAGTTCACGTACTTGCTTGTTCGAATACTTGCTTAGTTAGTTCATTCAATGGAAATAACAAATGATTTTCTTCAGGTTCTTGTTCAGATAAAATGACTTTTGTTGACTTAAAGAGTAACAGTAAACGACCCTAACAAGACTGGTTATTGGTCTGGTTTAAATGTTTATTAAGTGAGAGATAGCGAGTGAGGGAGAGTTTTTTTTTCAGATGAGAGTGCAGTCATTAAATTTGATTTTCCTATTTTGATTTTGTATGAATCACTGATAAAAAAATATAACTAGAAGCGTTACTTCTATTGACTCTCATTAATTGAAAAAAAAAAGTGTTTTTCTGAAAGATATAAAACAAGTTTCTTTCCTAAAGAAGAGTGAAATCAGGGGCTATTCGTATGTATTGAGTTGATTGTTTTGATATTCAACCAGAAATGCAGTCTTTATAATTTAAGATCGGACCTTATTTCTGATATGAACTATTTATGTGAACGTAAATTTCTATTATAGCAAATTTGAAGCTTTATGTTCAGCACAACTAATTACAAAATTATATCATCCCGAAGAAGGTATAATTTGCTTGTCCAAACGCTGGTTTGAAGAAATTAATATTGCGTAGCAATTATCAGAACACCTTACGAAATAGTCGATCATCCACGAGTTTAAAGTAATTAATCAATTCTGTGATCAAATGAGAGCAATTACTTGCGAGAAAGGACTGTAAATAGTCATTTTGATTCAGATGGATTAAAATACCGATATGAGAACCAGGCAATATAATATAACCCATTAGTAAGCTTTTGGATTATTTATTTCATTCAACTTCTATACGATAACCGTACGCTCGCACCTTACGCATAACTCCACTCATTAGGTTCTGTACAACATCTGGTTCTTCAGCACGGAAACCCACCTTTTCTTCATGTCTTACTCAGATTTGACCTCCTTGGGATGCTTCCGTAGTGCCTGCTTCATAATAGCCCAGTATTTTTTTATAGGCCTTAGTTCCGGTGCTTTGGGGGGGGGGGGGGGGGGGTTGGTAGCTAGTTTCATGTCCTTGGGTACCAGAGTTGGCTTCACTACAGAACAACTACAGGACAACATTTGAATAGTGGCACGAAGCTAGATCCGGCCAGAAGATCGTAGGGCCCTCGTGTTTTTTCAACAGAGGAAGCAGACGCTTCTGTAAACACTCCTTGAGGTAGACCTCCCCGTTTACAGTTTCGTTAGTCACGAACGGCGCACTCCGTTTGCCACATCGGCAGATCGCTTGCCAAATTGAAAGTTTCTGCTTCCTTACTTCCTCCGGAACATCAAACTTGTGCTGGGCGGTGAAGAACACTAGCCCCGGAAGCTGCCGCAAGTCCGCCTTGATGTAATTCTCATCATCCATGATGAGTCGATGAGGCTTCGTCAGCATCTGGGTGTACAGTTTCCGGGCCCGTGACATTCCCACACAGAAAAAAAATATGAATTTTAACAGGCGCGTAAAAATTTCCCACATGTAATTGCAATCCAAAGGGGGCGTAAACAACAAAATTGTTTCCATTGTTCCATGCGCCATACAACAATGTTTGAAATATTTCATACAATAGACTAGATAGACTAGATTCAGGCGTGGTCTGGTTTAAATTTACATGAAATATCCCATTATTTTCTGGCAAATCTAGCATTCCCTTTATGTGCACTAGATAACGCAGAAAATTAAATGTTTCTTTCTATCTGTGCACCGTATTTTGCCGTTCGTCGCGATTCGGAGCCTTCTGCATTTTGTACGTATGCAGTCCCTCCCGGTCCTTGGCTCTCTGAACGAAAGACTTGGACAGATTCACTTTTTTGGCCACATCCCCGACCGAAGCGTTGGAATTCCGCTTAAACGCTTTCACGACACGCTTGTGATCCTAATCACTAATAGAACATCCATTCTGACCGCATTTCTCCTTCCGTTCAACAAAAACACTCTAAACTACTTCTACTTCAACCAAAATTTTCGAGAGAAAATACCTAATGGGTAATTTTCTACAGCGTTTTTTCCGTGATGCAATTTGATGTGCGACACTCTTTAATGCACATTTATGGAATGCTTGATGTGGCATAAATTCAAGGGATATTTTCATTTAAATTTGAACCAGATATTGCGTAAATCAGGTCTATTGTATAAAAGAATGCAAACAATTTCGTTGTTTACGCTCACTTGAACCAGGGAAAATTTCACGCGTCTGTAAAAATTCATAATTTTTTTTTTCAGTGTCTGTGATCTCAACATTATCAATTTAACTTCACTTTTAGTATGATATTCAGTTCAAGGGCTACAATATGATGTATCTCGAAGTGTGAAATTCATGAATGTCTACCTCCTTCGTTTGAAAAAAGAAAAGATGCGCTCTTGCCGATTCACTTTTTTTGACGAAAGTCTACGTCTTTGTTTTCTATACTGGGGTACAATTTAAAAAACAAAAATCAAATTGCGATCATCACGAAAAAAGGGGTCAAGTTTTGAACGTTAATGTATCAGCCGATTCTCCGAAATTTTTCAATAAATCGGAAATATTTCTACGCATCGATTCCAATAAAGGACATTGTTGATTTCGAGTTACATACGCTTGAAACATTTAGAAATGTTAAGCCTAGTCTTAAAAAGTATATTAAATAAAAGAATATTGCATTTGACAATTAAAATGGGTTACATTTAGTAGTGAAGTGCTACATCATCATTTCAGTTTTTCTACTTTGATGAGCCTATGTGCGGTACCAGACGTTCCAATGTGTTTTCGGCCAAAAGCAATCAGTGGGCCAAGTTTGCAAGTAAGCAAGCGGTTTCTCTAGCCACTCTAAATATCCAGAAGTAAAATGTGTTCTCTGGAAGGCATCTGTTGAGAGTTGTTCTTTACACCCGTTTGAGAAAATGCAACGTGCTTGTGCTAATAGGCTAAGAACCAGGCCAAAAATCCAAGCTCGTTTCTGAGGCTAAATAAATGAATCTGACGTATAATAGCGCTTGAACAATTCCTAAGAGTACATAGTTCAAACTGTGATTAACTGTGTTAGAGCATTTACCCTAAAATAAATAGACATTCAATTTCAAATATCGATTGAATATCGTGATGAATATACCTTGTGATCAAAAAGTTCCGGTAATTTTCAATTTAAAAAGGCCGCCTTTATTTTTTCGGTAAAATCTTTTTAGTGTAAGATGGCAACACTAGTTCTGATATTCTGTCAAAGTGTGAGAGCAAATTATCCATTAGTTTTGTTTTGACAACTGCTTTTGTTAGTCGAAAAATAGACGCTCGGCGATTTTTACCATGGATAAAAAATTGGAACAACGCGTTTGTGTGAAATTTTGTGTTGCAAACGGATTTTCTGCAGCGGAAACGCTCAGAATGTTGCAAAAAGCCTTTGGTGAGGACTCTATGTCACAAAATCGTACATTTGTTTGGCACAAAGACTTTAAAGAAGGCCGTGAAAGCGTGAGTGACATGCCGCGTTCTGGACGACCATCGACCTTAACTACCGATGAAAACATCGCTTCCGTGAAGAATTTAGTTATGGAAAACCGCTCAATTAGCATTCGGGAGATAGCTGCACTCCTTGATATCTCATTTGGATCGACCGAACACATTTTGACGGAAATTCTGGGCATGAAACGCATTGAAGCACGACTTGTTCCAAAAGAGCTGAATTTTTTGCAAAAACAGCATCGAGTTGAGGTCGCTAAACAGATGATTGCGAACGCAGATAGCGATCCCACATTCATGGAACGCATCATAACTGGTGATGAAACGTGGGTATATGAATTTGATATGCTCACAAGTCAACAATCGTCCGAATGGCGCGCCGAAGATGAGCCGAAACCAAAAAAATCACGACAAAGTCGCTCCAAAATTAAAGTTTTACTGACCGTTTTCTTTGATTTTCGCGGTGTCGTCCATTCTGAATTCCTTCCAGAAGGTCGAACGGTTAACAAAGAGTATTATTTACAAGTTATGAGACGTTTGCGTGAGGCAATTCGAAAGAAGAGGCCAGAATTGTGGCGCAATAATTCGTGGATTTTACACCACGATAACGCTCCATCACACACCGCGCTCACTATTTGTGAATTTTTGGCCAAGAACTCCACCAATACCATCAAACAAGCACCATATTCACCAGACCTTGCCCCGTGCGACTTCTTTCTCTTCCCAAAACTGAAAATTCCGCTCAGAGGTAGGCGTTTTGAATCGATTGATGCGATAAAAAAGAATTCGCTGGAAGAACTGAAAGCCATACATTCATCGGCCTATAAAAAATGTATGGATGATTGGATAAAGCGCTGGCATATGTGTGTTGCCTCTAATGGCGAGTACTTTGAAGGCGATAATAAAGATATCAATTAAAAATTGAAATAAATGCGTTTTTTTTTCAAATTACCGGAACTTTTTGATCACAAGGTATGCTATCTTTTTAATTTTCAAACTTTAAACTACAAACAACAATACAATTAGTTGGATTTGGAACAATTACATAATCAACAATCCACCAATTCACAAATTCAAAATCAATAACAAAAAAATAAACAAAAGAAATTAAAATAAACAATATAACTAATTTCAGCCCTTTTTCATAATCGCCATAAACGTAGTTCCCCTTCAACTATTAATTTATAAGATGTTGTAGACATAAGTAATGTAGACAAATATACTTAAAAAGCGAATAAGCAAGGTATCTACATCTATATCCACACAAACACCCCCAAATCAAAGTAACATATATATAATGTAGCATGGAAATAAAAAAATGTCAGTGGTATAGCTGAGAGTCTATGATGAAAAAGACTATGATTGATATTTACATTTCATGTTTAGTATTCAAGATGGCGACGAAAGAAAAACAAGTGCGCGAGCGAATTTTGTACGGGCGTACGGCAAATCCTGACTTGTCAATACGAGACCTTGCAAAAACATTGGATTTGCCTAAATCCACTGTTCACGATGTGCTCAAATCATTTTCGAAACGTTTGACGGTGGAGAGGAAACCGAGAAGTCATAAAAACATTGGACGCGCTGATCCTGTCATGGACGGAAAGGTGAAAAGGATATTAACGAAAACCCCAAATCTCTCCATTCGAACGGTGGCTCGTAAAATAGAGATGTCGCCTGGTTTTGTCCAAAAATCAAAACAACGTTTGGAACTTTAGTTGTATAAAGTAAAAACAGTTCCAAATCGCAACGACAAACAGAACTTGGCAGCAAAATCACGGGCTCGACGTTTGTACAGCGAATATTTGACGAAGTTTTCATGCGTTGTTATGGACGATGAAACCTATGTTCTGGAGGATTTCAAGCAGCTTCCAGGGCTGGCTTTTTATTCTGCTATGGCCAGAAATGCTACAACTGAGCATT